>CAHIKZ030001264.1:32500-40000 GCA_903632075.3 Acanthosepion pharaonis | reverse complement strand
ATTCAACACGGATCTGGAGTTCAAACAAAATCTTCAGAAACACCCAAAGAATTATACCTTTGAAAACCCCAAACATGAGATTGAGATCAATAGAGACTATAAACGTTAACTGCCTTTCTTACTGGAGAGATTATTTTGACATGACTTTCAAGATGACCTTGAAAAAGTTAAAATAAACTTATCAAAACTAAACTACAAGTTAACATTCCTCTCAAATGACAAAAGCAAAAAATTATCTGCCCTATGCAAATTTTCATAATGAATTCCCTCAGGTACAGTGATAAGTTAGGACATGTGAATCCAATGAAGTTCTTTTTTTTTCCAAGTGCTTCTATTGTCCCTAATCCTTAGATTCCAAGGGAATTAGTTGCATACGTGAGAATTGTATAATTGATAAAAAAAATAAAAACACAAAATAAGATAAAAGAAATAAAAAAAGAAAAAAAGGAGGAAAAAAGAATCATCCAGGGTGCTCTCTGGCAGGAAGAACAAATGGTACATGCGCGGAAAAGTGGGTCTTCATGGCGCCAAAAACAAACGAGAATCGCTCTCTTTTCTGCTGAACTTTCAACGGGTAAACACGTGTCTTTTGCTCAGGAAGGCACTTAACTTCAACAGAGCATTGCTACTCTGTAATAATAATCATAAATCTATTTCCAGTGTCTTTGTTCAAAGGAAAGGAGACATTCTATTTCAGCAGAGAGAAGAATTCAACACGAATCTGAAGTTCAAACAAAATCACCAGAAACACCCAAAGAATTATACCTTTGAAAGTTATCAGATAATAAACTTAGGGTATTTGTATTATTTTTCTTTTTTTACAGTAATGTTCACTCTCTACAAGGTCCAGGGGCCACTCGAGGTAGAGGGTTACGTTAAGAGGTAGTTTATACTAATAGGAGTGGAAGATAACCGTGAATTATAGACTTGAACAGATTAAGGTTGTAGCGATCGAGGTGGTATGTTTAATGCGACATCTGCTTCGCTGCGGACTGCCCCCCACACACACACCTAGAAAGGAAATAAGACAAATTTTATCTCTACGGCGTTTTGTGGCTAAAAGTGAAAACGAAAGGTGAAACTTTTGCGCCTACCCTTTTGTTTATATACTATTTTGGCAATACCATTTAGTTTTGAAAAATTAGATTCATGAAACACCCGGGATATCTGAAATCATAATGTTTTCCGTGATAAATTGATTAACGACATCTGATCATGTATTCAGTTATTTTGGTTTTCTTTCAGGTGTCATTTCCTCGCGAGTAAATAGACTTCACTAATCCGTAGAGGATTTACTGAAATATTCTCGTACCGAGATATTTCTTAGATCTGGTCATTGTGATTTGATTTTGAAAAGGGGGTCAGACTGAGAACTTTCAGCATTTCCCCATAAGGCTGAAACTATGAGAAATTTATTTTATTATTTAAATTATCTATCGTTTTCTGTTCTAGCCGCCATTTTTGTTTGTTTGTGGGTGTTTTCAGGAAGAAAAGCTTACAATGATTTCATATTGTCACGCTAGCCTATAAGATAAAAATAAAAAAAAAATCAGCAGTATGGTAAATTTTTATTGACATAACACGGCACCATTTATAAAAAAAGACATGTTCTGGTTGTTTTGTTTTATATTTATAGTCGTGGGATTTAGCTGTTTAAAAAAAAAAGTTAGGTCTCTTGGGTGTGGTAATTTCTTTTTTGTAATACGGCGTTATTTGGTGATATGTTAATGTGACGTTATTTGTGTGTGCGCATTCTACAGAACACGCACACACATTTTTCAATTCATTCAAAAAAGGATTTTTTAAGAGGTGGAAATAAACATGGACAACAGATGAACATAAAGTAGACTGTTTAATCTGTAACGCATTTAAATACGGCTAGAGAATTATCGTCTGCAAAATCAATATGTCGCATATCGATAACCCTGAAAGAGTTATCCAACATTGTATTTCAGAAAGAAAGGTCCTTCAATTGTAAATTTAATTTTCTGCGTAATAAATGTAAATACCTGTAATAAAAGAATCAGAAGAGGAAATATTTTTCTTAAGCTTTAGACAGTGAGCAACATCAAATGAGGTTTTATTGGAGATCGGCGGATATAATCAATTGATGATTTAATCTGTTTGCCAATGTTATAGGCATCATTTATTCGTGATTCGAGTCTAAATGGCTAATTGAACAACTCTAATATCAATGGGATTACATAATTTCCAGAAGTATTTGCTTGCAAATAAAGCTGGAAAAACAAACAGTGCTGTCTGCATCCATATTTCTCGAAGCGAAGTGAAAGGAAGCGAAAAATGCTGACAGGAAAGGAATTTACGGGGTGGTCCGAAAGTCTTGTCACATCTTGATGCATGATATAATTTTCTATTACATATGGAGGAGGCACGGTGGAGTAATGGATAACGGCT
Organism: Acanthosepion pharaonis; assembly: GCA_903632075.3. NCBI lineage: Eukaryota > Metazoa > Mollusca > Cephalopoda > Sepiida > Sepiidae > Acanthosepion > Acanthosepion pharaonis. The sequence goes on along the minus strand of CAHIKZ030001264.1, from coordinate 37,585 downwards.
CAGAGAGTCGAGTTCGAATTCCAGTCGAATCCATTACATTCATTTACATACCCTTGGGAAAGGTATGAATCCTTTTCTTCTCCCCACCCCAGCTATGGGTGAATAGCAGGACAGATTCTGTAGCCTTGTATAGCAACTGGTCTACCGCAGAAAGAAATGGCAACCTAATGCGGGAAAACAAATCTGCCTCGTCAGTCATGTATCGGAAGATATATGATCGCCTAAGCGTGTATCACATGTGGCACATAACTGACGTTACAGATGGCTGACACGGGCTCCTACAGTTTGGAAGAAAGGTGACAAGACCTTCGGACCACCCTGTATAACTCCATTGTACATGGAATATTTCAAAGAGTTTTCTACTACTTAAAAAATATATATATATATTTAGGAACCTAACATTTATCTTTTTTGTTTCAAGGTCTAAAGAAAAAAAGGAATTATTTTGTATATAGTTAAAATGAAAGTAAACACAAGATCTCCCCTAAAAATTAATTTTCTCGTTTTTTATTTTTGTTTTTTTAATCGCTTGGCCTGCCCGTTCGTGCCACCTTTTCCCGCCATTTAATTTAGCTTCTCAGTGAATGAAAAGGACTCAAATAATTCGGTACTCTAGATGAAGTCTCAAAAAAATCACAACGATCCAAATATTTAGCAAAGTAATACAATAAGAATGAATACAACAACTGGAATTTGTAGGACCTATAATAACAAAGAAAAAAAGAGGGCTTGGAGAATTTAACACCCACAGGACATACTTAGGGAAAGAGAACCAATGGAAAATGGCGAGTTAAAAATTCAACAAGTTTCAGAGAATAAAGGGCAAAAACTATTTTCTTAATTAAATATGTTATGAAATATTGTTGAAAAACATTAATTTATTTTCTAATTATTGGATTTCTTCTCAAATATTTGATATTATAAATGGGCTGTTCTCTTAGTTGGCATTAGATCTTCAATCATTGATAGTTTCTTTTTTGCTTGTTGATTTTTAATTCACTCTATACAGGTTGAATGCTAAAACTTGAATGATGAAAAATTATAAAATTCAGTGATTTTTTTTTTTTTCCTTTTTTAAAATCAAATTTTCTTACTAGAATAGAAATGATTCATGCTACTGATTGAACCATGATAACATATGCGGTGGGTTCAGCTCCGGTTTGTCTTAAAATAAAAACGACATTATTTCTTTCATTCCCCTAGCCAAAATTTCGTGCGTCACACCCGATGAGGGCGTGTTCCTAAAATTTGAACAAATGGAACAAAATCAAATTGTCTATTGAAGGACGACATGTAGAACTGAAAACTTTTCAGCACTCCTTCACGCGCGGGTGCATATATATATATATATATTCTGTATTTATGCAGCAATCCTTTTTTCATGCACATTTCATTGAATATGGTAGACAAGGTGATTTGATTTAGTCATTTTATACAATTTCTCATGTGATCTAATTTTTTTTTCTTTTCAGATACTAAATTATATAAAAACTGTCCGAATGTTCTTTTTTTTCCGAGCGCTTTCGGCTATACATTTAGCCATTTTCAAGGATGAAATATTTTAACTGTTAAATAAGAAATATTTTGTTGCATGTATAAAAAAAAATCAAACCATTATACAATACATGCATACACTAGATGCATCCTTGAAATGGCTAAATGAATACCCGAAAACGCTCGGAAAAAAAGAAAATTCGAACAGTTTTTATAAAATTTATCCTCTGAAAAGAAAAAAAATTATTAGATCACATGAGAAATTGTATAAAAAAAACAAACTAAATCAAAGCACCTTGTCTGTTGTATTCAATTAAATGCATATATATATATATATATATATATATATATATATATATTATAAATTAATTTAAAATATGTTTTTTTTCGCTACACAGTTCTAACCATGTTTCAAAAATGGAAGCTAAAAGCTTCGAATTTAATTTTGTAATTAAATTAAAGACATTAGTTCCATTTCATCCTCAAGCGAATTTTGGAGTAACTTATTTTTAAAATTTGCTTGCGGATGAAATTAAATATTTTAAATCAATTAATTTATAATATTAATGCTCTGTAAATTTACATTGAGCACTATTTTGTAAAAATAAAAAATATCTATAAGAACACCGGATTATATATCTTACTGTTCTTTCTTTTTATATATATATATATGTATATATAATGTCATCATAAAATTTTTACATACGGACAAAAACAATCACTCACGACAAAGATGCATTTTTGTTTCGATGCAGAGGAGCATCTTGACGTCGGAACAAAAATGCATCTTTGTCATGAGTAATTATTTTTGTCCGTATGTTAAAAAAAAATATAATAAATTACTACAGCTCTACTCCCTCATTTGAATTAATTCTGTGAACGTTTGAATTTATATTCTTTTCGTTCTTGTATGTATATATATATATATATATATATATATATATATATATATATATATATATATATATATATAATATATATTTTAGGTTTCACCTTTCAACGGATCGTTTAGGTGAAACCTAGTAGGTTTGTCTGGTTCACTAGGTGTATCTAGGTCTGCTCTACGGTTATATTGAGCTCTTTTTGTTAGTTAGTTGTTACTCGTATCGGGGTTTTTTTATTTTTGGGCTTCAGACCTGCATCTGTGCGATTTTTTTGTCGGCAAAGTTCATGTTTGTAGCTCTTTCTTTTTTAAAATACTTTTTCCCTCGAGATTGATTTGATTAGCAAATCAAAAATTCGAGGGTTTTTTCGAAAACAAGTCTAGTTATATATATATATATATATATATATATATATATATATATATACTGTGTGCCAAATTATAATCGAGATAAATTTTTTTTATAATATTTCAAAAACCGTCCAATCAGTTCACACAAAATTTTCACACAATGTTGGCAACACTGACCTGCGCAATCACTGAATCTGCATAATGTAACAAACTGGCGCCATATTTGTTATCAGCACGGTGATTTGAGCGTGCCAAATTATTAGAAAAGTGTAAGAATTTAGTGAAAAGATGGGCCGTAAAAGCAGTTTAAGTGATGCTGGAAACAAAACTATCATCTCAGAACTCTCAAAAGGTAAATCTACCCTAGAAATTTCTAAAATGATAGGGAGGTGTCATCAAACGGTGAAAAAGTTCACCGCCGACCCTACACAAGTACGCAAAAGGGCAGATAAAGGCAAGCCGAGGGTTATTTCACGTCGTCTCATGTCACGACTTAAACGAGAGGCCACGAAGAACCCTGGACTTACCAGTCAAGAGCTTTTCAGTCGCATTGGTGATCCTACTGTATCTAAAAGTACTCGGTGTCGGTATCTGAAGGAAATAGCCACAACAGTCAAACCTGTATCGAAGCCTCCGTTGACAAGAAATCATTCAAAATCGATTGAAATGGGCCGAGGACAATATGAAGATTGACTTCTCTAAAGTTTTGTTCACAGACGAAATTCGAGCAACACTGGATGGGCCAGATAGATGGTGCAAAGGCTGGGTAATGAACGGACAGAATCGCCATCAGCGTTTGAGACGCCAACAAGGCGGTGGGGGCATAATGATCTGGGGTGGTATTATTGGAAAAACATTAGTGGGCCCATGGAGAGTACCAGATAGTATCAAAATGACTGCTGATGCATACATAGCATTTATGAAGGAGTATCTTGAACCGTGGATGAAAAGGCAAAGAGCTGCCTTCAGAAGGGCCATTGTTTTTATGCAAGATAATGCTCCCTCACATGCTGCTCACAAGACTACTGAATATTTGAAACAGTTAGGTTTCATTGGACCTCGAAAAATGAAGTGGCCAGCAAATTCTCCGGATTTGAACCCAATCGAAAACCTTTGAAGCATCATGAAGCGAAGACTGGACGCCAATAGATGACAATTCAGGAGCAACGCTGAGTTGGGGGAAGCAATTCTTAACATATCTCACGGCATTACAGCAGATGACATCCTACAATTAACAAATTCTATGGATCGTTGACTTCAAGTAATTTCAAAACAGGGAAAGCACATTCCCTATTAATTTGTTTAAAACTGTGCCTTTGTATCTGTTATTATTTGTTTGATTATCTTATTTATTAGCTTCTTTTGATCATAAATTTTCACATGCAACATTAATAAACGTTTTGTTTGCTCAATTCTGGGAATTTTATTAAACCTTTCTAATAATTTGGCACGCTCAAATCACCGTTCTGATAACAAATATGGCGCCAGTTTGTTTACATTATGCAGATCAGTACGAAAAATTCAGTGATTGCGCAGGTCAGGGTTGCCAACATTGTGTGAAAATTTTGTGTGAATTGATTGGACGATTTTTGAAATATTAGAAAAAAAGTTATCTCGATAATAATTTGGCACGCAGTATATATATATATATATATATATATATATATATATATATATGGCACTTCAACGTGGGGTAATTGCAAACAGGCTTCTCTCGTTAGATCAATTTAGTGAGTTTTATCTTCACTGGGTGCGTCATAATTTCGGTCCTGTCCCACAACTAAGCTATGCTTAGTAATTCGCTATATACAGTGTGTGATGGGTAAATTGTCGCCATTTTATATTTTTTAATTTCCCCTTGTTTTGATTTTGACAACTGCATACTAAGTAGTCATTTGGGTCCCGTCTGTTAAAAATAGAGCACCTTGACGCAATTCACTTTGCCAGAAATTTGGAAACGGCATTCTGTACTACTTGACGTTCGCGCCGGCAGCTCAAATACGAACATTTCAGGGTGTCAATCTGAGGACAGTGCAGAGGACTCTGAAAGAGTTAGATGAGTCTAATGGTGATTACGAAAGTGTTTGTAATGATCACAAGTGGTTGCGACGTTATGCCTCCATTCATCTTCCCATTGGACCTTCAACTCAACACGGAGGTGGCCTACATCAAGGAGGTAATGCTACCCTGGGTCAAGAGGATGGCTTCTGGAAGACACTGTGTCTGGCAACAGGACTTTGCACCATGTCACACTAGCAGAAAAACCCAGTCATGGCTGTCAGACAATTTCTGCGTCCACGTCGCCTTTTAAATCTGGACATCTAACTGTCCAGACTGTAACCTCCTTAATAATTATA
>CAHIKZ030001264.1:0-30000 GCA_903632075.3 Acanthosepion pharaonis | reverse complement strand
AGACCATCTTCATGGACATTTTCATTTAAACATAATTAACATTAGAACATATAAAAATTTAACACAAAAGATGATGGACATAAGAGCACAACTAATCCAAACAGATAACTGAAATTTTTATATAAGATCAGCGTTCCGTTTAAATATGATCACATCGTCGTCACGTGGGCGATGTTGTGAAAACGTATTCGAAGATGATTTCCAAATATTAAAATATTAAAAAAGTCAATTGAACTATTTTATATAAACAGTTCAAGAAATCCCTTCCGTTGATATAGGAATACGCAGAGATCAATAGGTTCTTATATCTTCATACAAGCTTGAAGTCCTTCACGTTACAAAGCAAATCAAAAATGATTTAAAAAACGATGAAACAGTTCTAAAAAACAGTTCGATAATAAATCCTTTCCTTACTTGATCAATAGATTCTTATATTCTCGTCCAAGCTTGAAGTCTTCCATGTTATAAATTCAATTCAGGTTTGTATTTCCAGTAGATAGTATGTAAGCAAATATATAGATTTTTGTTTGTTTTTTCTGTATTTTTCTTCATACTGTCGGATCTATATTTGTATATATCAAGCTTGTATGAAGATATAAGAACCTATTGATCTCTACGTATTCCTATATCAACGGAATATATCATATATATGATATCATATATTATATATATGATATATATATCATATGATATCATATATGTCATATATATGATATATATATATATATATATATGATATCGTATATGTCATATATATATATATATATATATATATATATATGATATCATATATGTCATATATATATGATATATATATATATTATATATATGATATCATATATGTCATATATATATATATATATATATATATATATATATGATATCATATATGTCATATATATGATATATATATATATATTATATATGATATCATATATGTCATATATATGATATATATATATATATTATATATGATATCATATATGTCATATATATGATATATATATTATATATGATATCATATATGTCATATATATGATATATATATATATATATATGATATCATATATGTCATATATATGATATATATATATGATATATATATATATTATATGGTATTATATAATATGTATATATTATATATATATATATATATATATATATATAATAATATATATAATTTACGTGACTGCTACTACATTTCGCTTGATCCATCCTCAGATATAGCATTTCTCTTTATGTCACGATGCCATATAACGCTCATTGAGCAAAGAATATATTATCAATGGTTAGTTAGATGAACACGGATTCTATTGTATGCACAATCGTCCTTGTGGGCGAAACTGTTATGAAAATATTGTGGGAAAATATTCACTGTTTACGTGTCCTCAGGAGTAGATAATTGTTTAGAAAGCTCATTTTTTTTTTTTTTCGGGGAAGTCATGGGCTCACAGCAAAGATACGCCCAACATTTGTACAATTTTAAGGCTGACTTCGTGTCCAGGAAATATTAAGTTTAAAGTTTTGAATGGCAAAAATTGGCAAACAACATAAGTGGCAAATCCTCGTATATCAAATTGTTATATTGTTTGTGATAAAAAAATTGTTTTTTTAATACTTGACAAGACAAAAACAACCCAAACATATTTCCTTATTAATTATTTACACTATTTATAGTCGGACTATTGCCCTCATCGTTGTTGTTGTTGTTATACACCTTTCTTAGGTGTATATCGATCTGGCTAACCTACAGGGAATTCAGGTAGACTCTTCTCGTTGCGTTGTCTATGGATATCGTCTGTTGTTCCACTGGTTACAAGTACACATCAGGGATTGAACACACAACCACTATGTTACCAAATTCGCAAACCAATGCGTTTATCTACTGGGTCATTGTCCGGTAGGACAATTTGATGTAGCGACTTAAAGTTAACCTAGCTGCTGATTAGGTTGCCACTGCAGCTGTCGCTGGCTGTCATGTTTTGGCTGCTGTTGCTGCGGTTGGATACCTGCTTTCATTTGTCTTCCTTTCTTTCTTGTTATTTTTTAAAAATCAAAATCACCGCATGCAAGGTAGTAAAGCCACTAAGACACAAGGGGGTTACTGAATGTAAAAGAACTAGAAAACGGAAACTTTATTAAGGAGCGAGAACAAAAAAAAAAAGAGTAATCAAGAAAACAGTAAAAAACAATTAACATTGCATTAAAATTTTTGAAGATCAGAATTGGCTGGAAAGCATGGAGTCGGAAGAAAGTTCCACGAGCGAGACGTGCGAGAAAAGAAACTGTTAGCATAGAACTTACGGTTACATCTGGCCGATTCAACAGTAAATTGAGGAGACTTTGTTGTTAATCTATTATTGCGCTTAAAATTCATCAAGTCTAGGTACCATAGCGAAGAGCGATATTTATTCCATATTATGTACAAAAGATGTGGCACAAAGACAAACGCAAAATGGGGGACAAAAGGACGGTCTTGTTCTGTCTTGACATTAAACTTAGCTAATCGCGATTACTGACCCAAACATACCACAATATTCCTTACACCAAAACAATGTATTCTTACAACATCCACCATAACACCTCAAATTATTTTCTAAGCACAGCTTCGATGTGGCACAAGACCGAAAGCATGAGGCACCCAGTGAGGATTGAACTCTCTACTCAGTTCTAATGGTTCTAGCGAGACAAGCTTGTTAAACATTACAAGACGTCGAGGTGTTCCCACCATAACACCTCAATGTCCTAACTAGTCCCCATATGCACAATTCATATCTGGGGGGGGGGGGTACGGAGAATAAAATAACAATTTTAAGAGTTCATTCGAACGATTACCTTGAAAATAATTATAGAAAAGACACAGGGAAGCAACTTTACAGCGGTGAGAAAGTAACTGAAACCAAGATTACAGGACCAATAAAATTGCAGATGCTTATTTGAATTTTATCTAGAATCTCTAAACATATAGCAGGAGCACCTGGCCATACAGGGAATTCCGAAATGAACACTTTATTTAATCTACGGCGGTAGATAGTTCTCGTTCCACTGCTTATGGCTCTGGATACCGTCTAGTTCTTATTTTTATTTAGTACTATTATTTGTATTTCTTCCTTTACTGCTCTTCCATTGGTGTATCACATCGGGTCTGTACGGATTCGATCATTTCAGTCTTAATGTATTTAATGAGTAGTTATCATTATTTACACTATATTCCGACTATTGTCCTCATCTTTGTTGTTGTTGTCATCATAACTTTTCGGACGTTGTACCCTCCGGCCTTCCCCAGGTGTATATCGATCTGGGTAATATACCTGGGGAAGGTCGGAGGGTACAACGATCGAAAAGTTGTGAAAGCAAAGATGAGGACAATAGTCCGAATATATTCATAGTGTAAATAATAAGTCCTCATTCCAAAAATTTGGAGAAAAATTATTAATTATTTAAGTTGTAAATAAATTTCTGCACATTTTCATTTACCAAGAAAGCGAACACAATCGAGGATTTTTTTTTTTTTTAACCTAAGTCGATATCACAAAATCTACAAACCGTGCCGCAGTTAATTGTGAAATCCCCCCCTCCTCCAAAATTGTTTGCGACAAAGGTCGTTCTATAATATTTCCCAGCCTTTTTAACACTTATGTATTAGTGCAAAAATAATTTTAATATTGTTTTCATTTCTATTATAAATGTCAATGATTAAAATACTAAAAACAAAATTCTTTATTTAATAGCAATTTTTCCAACGCGATGGTTGACTTTGGTGTTTACTGGCTAAGGTTCTTACTCAAGATTTATTGCGTAGACATATAGCAAAAGCCAAGGTTCTTACTCTAGGTTCCATGCTGCATAGAAGTAATTGTAGATCTCCTCGTTTTGTAATTTGCAGGCGGTTTTTTTGTTTAGTAAACAGCTGTGTAACTGCGTTGAAACCACATTCAGCCATATTGGAAGTTGGAAAAGCAATGAAGAAAAGTTTGATAACTTCCCACAGTTTTAGATACTTTTCAGTAATTTCCTTTTGTGGTCACTATCCAATATTTTTTGGAAATTTGAAAAAAATAAAATACATAAATGCTCACTGCTCTCCTGGGTACCCCCCCCCAAATGAAAAAAAAACTCCCAGTGCCCCCTTTCAACATAACAGAGGGAGCGCTAGCGTCCACGTTGGGAAACGGTACTCTGACATTTGGCCGACGGACATTTAAACGAATGGACACTTAGCCGAAAATGTAGAGGTGTACTTACATTTAGTGATTTTCCAAGCGTTGCTTAGATGTGGCACAAGGCCGAAAGTATGGTGTACCCAGTGAGGATCGGAATCACTACTCAGTCGTAACAGTGCTAGCGAGACAAGCTTGCTAACCATTATACCACCTCGGGGTGCCCTAGGTATGTCACACTCGTTATCGTAATGCGCTACATAAATTTATATTGATTTACTGTATTAATTTTTCGTTTTTGTTTTTTTTTTTTTGCCTGGCCTTTCCTAAAATCTATTCTGTATTTATTATATTTTACTTCAAATAGTACTGTAAGATGATAAGTATTTTGAAAAAAAGCACATTTACTATAGCAAAAATCTTAAGCTTTTACGATATGAAAGATCTTTCAATTTCACTTTCAATGATCATTATCTTAAAGGGATGAACTAGCTTTTATCTTACTGTTAAATACGAATTTAAGTAATTAGACGCTACTTTTTACCCAAATACATTCAAATATTTTTTAAAATACTAATTTCAATAAACAAATATTGAAATAAGAAAACTTTTGACTTTAAACTTAGTAATTATATAACTTGAATTTCAGTGGTGATTATAAGTCCTATTCTACCTTATAATACTGCTAAGTAAAATACTTAAAGTATTGCATGTTATTATTTTTACTTGTACTTTTTCGGTGAAATGTCCGTTCGACCAAATGTCTCTCGACCAAATGTCCGTTCGACCAAATGTCACTCGACCAAATGTCCGTTCGACCAAATGTCTCTCGACCAAATGTCCGTTCGGCCAAATGTCTCTCGACCAAATGTCCGTTCGACCAAATGTCTCTCGACCAAATGTCCGTTCGACTCAAATGTTCGATCAAATGTCGACCAAATGTCCGTTCGGCCAAATGTCTCTCGACCAAATGTCCGTTCGACCAAATGTCTCCGTCCGTTCGTCCGTTCGACCAAATGTCCGTTCGTCCGTTCGGCCAAATGTCTCTCGACCAAATGTCCGTTCGGCCAAATGTCTCTCGACCAAATGTCCGTTCGACCAAATGTCTCTCGACCAAATGTCCGTTCGGCCAAATGTCTCTCGACCAAATGTCCGTTCGGCCAAATGTCTCTCGACCAAATGTCCGTTCGACCAAATGTCTCTCGACCAAATGTCCGTTCGGCCAAATGTCTCTCGACCAAATGTCCGTTCGTTCGACCAAATGTCCGTTCGGCCACCAAATGTCCGTTCGGCCAAATGTCGACCAAATGTCCGTTCGGCCAAATGTCTCGACCAAATGTCCGTTCGACCAAACGTCTCTCGACCAAATGTCCGTTCGGCCGGCCAAATGTCTCTCGACCAAATGTCCGTTCGGCCAAAATGTCCGTTCGGCCAAATGTCTCGACCAAATGTCCGTTCGGCCAAATGTCTCGACCAAATGTCTCTTCGACCAAATGTCTTCGACCAAATGTGTCCGTTCTCGACCAAATGTCCGTTCGGCCAAATGTCTCTCGACCAAATGTCCGTTCGGCCAAATGTCTCTCGACCAAATGTCCGTTCGACCAAATCTCTCGTCCCAAATGTCCGTCGGCCAAATGTCTCTCGACCAAATGTCCGTTCGTTCGACCAAATGTCCGTTGTGTCTCGACCAAATGTCCGTTCGGCCAAATGTCTCTGTCCGTTCGACCAAATGTCTCGACCAAATGTCCGTTCGGCCAAATGTCTCGACCAAATGTCCCGTGACCAAATGTCCGTTCGGTCCGTTCGGCCAAATGTCCAAATGTCCGTCTCGACCAAATGTCCGTTCGGCCAAATGTCTCTCGACCAAATGTCCGTTCGGCCAAATGTCTCTCGACCAAATGTCTCTCGACCAAATGTCCGTTCGGCCAAATGTCTCTCGACCAAATGTCCGTTCGGCCAAATGTCTCTCGACCAAATGTCCGTTCGGCCAAATGTCCGTTCGACCAAATGTCCGTTCGGCCAAATGTCTCTGTCGACCAAATGTCCGTTCGACCAAATGTCTCTCGACCAAATGTCCGTTCGACCAAATGTCCGTTCGGCCAAATGTCTCTCGACCAAATGTCCGACCAAATGTCTCTCGAAAATGTCCGTTCGGCCAAATGTCTCTCGACCAAATGTCTCTCGACCAAATGTCCGTTCGTCACCAAAATGTCCGTTCGGCCAAATGTCTCTCGACCAAATGTCCGTTCGGCCAAATGTCTCTCGACCAAATGTCCGTTCGAAAATGTCTCTCGACCAAATGTCCGTTCGACCAAATGTCCGTTCGGCCAAATGTCTCCCCGACCAAATGTCCGTTCGGCCAAATGTCTCCTGACCAAATGTCCGTTCGAGTCTCCCCTGAAAATGTCCGTTCGACCAAATCACTCGACCAAATGTCCGTTCGGCCAAATGTCTCTCGAAATGTCTAAATGTCCGTTCGCCAAAAATGTCCGTTCGGCCAAATGTTCGACCAAATGTCCGTTCGACCAAAATGTCTCGGCCAAATGTCTCTCGACCAAAATGTCCGTTCGGCCAAATGTCCGGCCAAATGTCTCGACCAAATTCCGTTCGACCAAACGGAAAAAACCGTTCGGCCAAATATTAAATGTTGAAATCCATCTTTTTTGTCCGTGGTTGTATAATATGTCCGTTCGGCCATGCTCGACCAAATGTCCGTTCGGCCAAATGTCTCTCGACCAAATGTCCGTTCGGCCAAATGTCTCTCGACCAAATGTCTCTCGGCCAAATGTCCGACCAAACGTCCACCAAATGTCCGTTCGAGCAATGCGACCAAATGTCCGTTCTTGTCACCGGCCAAATCCATCTTCAAATGATAAAAACTGGGTAACATCTTTTTAATGGATGATGCCTTACAGAATAAAATTTTTTCACTTTATCCATCTTCAGATATGGGTAACACGGATGTGGCTTTTCACTTTATATGTAACCATGTCATAAATGCCCAGTGAGCAAAGAATATATTATCAATGATTTGTTAGATTAACACGGAGACTATTGTCTCAGCTCCAATTGGAAAGTGCCCGGATGAAGCACATTACTTGGTTCCGCCATGTCTAAACTTCATTGCTAGAACACGCCATGCTACTTACATTTTAGCAAACTACCCACATTTCTTCCATATTCCATCGGTGAAAAGTAAGTTCCATTCGAATAGCTTCTTCCCACGAACCACTGTTCTGTAGAACCGACTCCCAAGAGGATGTTTACCCGATCACTGCAGTCTTAACCTGTTCAAGTCTAGAGTTAACCGTTATCTTCCCCACATATCCGTATAAACTGCCCTTTAACGTAACACTCTAACTCGAGTGACACCCGGGCCTTGTACAGGGTGCACCTTATTGTAAAACCGTATAGAGCTGAAGTAGACTTTAGAAGGAACCGGAAAGCAAGTCCTAAACAGGAAACAAGAAATAAATCTTTACTCCTGTTCAAAAGACCGGGGAGCAGCGTGAAACGGGCGATAGGAGAACCTGTGTACTCCTACTGGGAGTATCGTTGGCAATGCTGACTTTACATACAGACATGGTGTTTAGCGCTTGTAGCCAACCAAAAATATTTTATCATTTCCTACACAATGTTATCTCGGCCAAGTAATTATCATTATTCATGGATTTGCATGTTTTCAAAAGATTTTTTATCGTAATTATCGAATATTGACTAACACAGCATGTGTTCCCAAATTACCAAAACCTCACTTAGTATCTCTGCTGATCCCAGCAACGCCGTGGTCTGCATAGTATTAATCCTTAATTTTTACCTATTCTAATTTCAATTTAGGAGGCACGGATAAAAGACTCGGATTAAGAAATCGGAGAGCTGAGTTGGAATTCCAGTCGAGTTCATTGCATTTACTTACGTTCTAATACCCTTGGGAAAGGTATTAATCCATCACTTCTCGCAAGCTATGGGTAAAATAGCAGGGCAGACTATAGCCTTGGTTGGCAACCAGTCTAAAAGAAGGAAAACTGAATTCAAACAACCTGCTGCCTTGTAGGGCTGCCTCTCTAAGTGAGAGGAGGGACGGGGTAACTTTAACATCCCCGGTGCAAAAGGAACTAGCAAGCCATTGCAATATTCTACCTTGAATGTCACCATGAACCACAAATGTGAGAGGGAGGGGAGTATTGACCATAACAGGGCAAAAAGTGCTAACTGAATAAATGATGATGAAATTTAATTTCCATGTTTTGAGTATTGTTCTGCACTGGCTAATATTATGGTCACCATTCTAACCTCCATATTCTATGTCTTTGTTAGCTACCGGGAAAGGTCCTGGTATTTTAAAATGTCTCTTTCTTCAATCTTTGGACAGTCCTCTTTTTTTCTTCTTTCTCATTCACGATTATCAGATCCGTTTTTCTTGCTTGGATGATATCATCTGTCTGTGTCATAAAATCCCAAAGTATTTTGTAGTGTTTCTTTTTCCAAGACATTGGCTGATTTGTGCTTGTATCATTTAAATCAAATTGAACGCAATTCCTTTGCACTGTTCCCTATGAATGACTCGTATTAAAAATAATTTTCGTATTATTTTGTGTGTTTGGACGTTCACACAATATATTTGCTGTATAGAGTCAACGTCGGCGTAGTAAATCAAAGAGAAAACTATTGCATCTCCAAAACTCCAGATGACCAGAGTTTTGCAGCTGATCTCTCCTCTGACCGAGCTTTAACAGCTCAGTGGGGAAAAATTGGTTGGTCACTTTCAATGCCTCTATCATCATCGAGTGGACCCTGAATTTTTGCCTATCTCGATGAACTGGTGTTCTCTCAGACAAACCCCATGTCTTGAGCGACTCTCGTGGCTTAAGCTCAATTTAGACCTCAAGTGGAACTCGTAAGTACGATCCATCGCTAAAGATGCAAAAAAATAAATAAATAAATAAAATAGTCAGTTCCCTGTATTGCTCCAGTAAGTACTTAACTCCTCCTGATATTGTCTCTTTTTGCAAGAATCAGATCAGGCTGAAAATGAAATACTGTTGACATATATGAACCGGAGTTGCCAATTCACTTTCCATTCACGATAGAGTCCAAAAACGTCTACGCATCCTTGTGGGTGATGAATTATTGTTCCCGCTCAAAACCCCTTTCGCACAGACGAAACGCCGCAAACCTCCCGCTGATCAATCGCTATTCTCATGGAAAGTGTTCAGACGAACTGCATTCTTTAGTTCCACTTTGACGACTAAGACCCGTCATCCTAAGCACATTGTATCGAACCATCCTCATTTTCTTCGTATTCCATTGGTGAGATGCAAGTTCCACTCGAGCAGCAGCTTCCCACGAACCACTACTTTGCGGAACCGACCGCCAAGAGGATGCTTCCCCGATAACTACAATCTTAATCTGTTTAAATCTATAGTTACGTTATCTTGCCTACATATCCTCATAAACTGTGCTCCGTAATCTGAAGCCCTCTATCTCGAGTGGCTCTTGGACCTTGCGCAGAGTGAACATCATTGTAAAAAAGGAAAGACAACTTTAAGTATTCGTTTTGCCTTTTTTGTTTTTTTTGTTTTTTAGAGGTGGGAAGGCTTTATTTTATTTTTTAAAAAATATGTCTGCTTTTTTTTTATTGTACTTTTTTCTTAAATTATTTTATTTCTATCTCGCTCGGTTCACTTAATTCGTTCGATTTTTATTTTGCTTAATACCATGGCATAATATGCATGTGAGAACGTTTGTCAACGAGTGTTTCTACAGCAGCCCAACCACAATGTCAATATTGCTTTGGAGACCGAGACTAAAAGGAATGAATGTGACACATGTTAAAAAAGAAAAGGAAAAAAAAAATAGGCGTCAATTGATTCAAATAACATTTTCTTAACAAAAAAAAAAAAAAAAAAGAAAACCCTTAGAAATTTGCTAAATGTTGTCGTTGGTATGATGCGTGCGAATGTATTTTAGCAAAAGCTTCGTCCATTAACATCTTACTGTTAAGCACCATTAGAGGAATATATTGCTCAATTTGTTTGATATGAGAAATTCTTGTCGTATTTAAATAGAAACTTATTTGATGTCTCTTAGCGGTAAACATCCAACAATTCGAAAAAGTTGTCCTTAAAACTTGAAAAGTAGAATTGATCAGGTAATCTTTTTACTGGATAACTTATCAGGAAATTAAAAAAAAAAATAATTAAATAAACAGCATTAATTACAGGTAAATTTAAATAGGAGTAGATAGGTTTGCCTATCGTCCGGTTTACACCCCTCCCCTTTTTTTTTTTTTTTTTTTTTTTTTTTAACAGTAGAGGTTTAACTTTTGTTCCATGTTTAGGATTGCGTTTCCGGTTCCTTCTAAAAAGACTATTCAACTCTATATTCCTAACGTCTCCGCCTGAACTCTGAAATTTTATTCACTATTTTTCGTTTTCGTTTCTCCCAATAGGAGTAGATAGGTCCGCCTATCGTCCGATTCACACTCCTCCCCGATCTTTTGAACAGGAGTAGTGGTTTGTCTCTTGTTTCATGTTTAGGATTGGGTATCCGGTTCCTTCTAAATTCTGTTCATTCACTTCTGTTTTCCCAATCACAACAATCTTGAAGATACCAAATCTAGAGGTTTAGCCGTATATCTTTCCTGCATATGAACTTCCCTTCTTGCTTTTTCTAACGTTTCCCACAACACCATACAGTAACCCTCTATCTTGAGTGGCTCTTGGCCTTATACTGAGTGAACATCAGTAAAAAAAAAATTGCATTCAAACCTAAGAGACATTCCTGATTACAGGGGTAGGGCTATAGAGACATAAGGTTCTACTGTCGTTAATTACGTTGTGAAAGAATTAATTCGCCCGACACGGAACTGAGAACATGTCTTCATGATAGAGATCAGCACAGAGATATTATATTAGTTATAGCAGATCTGGATGCATTGACACACAAAAGAAAATAACCCAATTGCCCTTGATTGATACTAGTCGGTACATATTGACTTCTCATTTCTAACCTCCGAATAGTTCTACTTATATACTCAGTGAATTTTTGAGTTGTTAGAAACTGTTGTCACGTGGTGTGTTTACTACTACATTCGCGCGTTCCACATCTGATGGGCATCAGTAAATAGAGCGGACGAGAATTTAAGAACAGTTTCCCCAGCGAGACTCAAACTCTCGTCTATTTTCCTTTGGCAAACCTGTCTATGTATGACAATTCGTCTATCATTTGACAGAAAATCAAATCTAACCACATAGACTCTCTTGTACATCCTGGTCGCTCGGCTCCATATTTGAAATCATTGTTTTTACGTACACTAATATATATATATATATATATATATATATATATATATATATATATATATATATATATATATATGTATTCAGATGAGATTGAAAGTACTTGGGAAAAATAAAAAATATTTGAAAGAAAATTTTGAATTTTTCTTAATCAATTTTCTACAGCCGCCAAAAAATTAATTCGTAGACTTGAAAGGATTAAAACTAAAATAAATAGACATGTTTAAATTATTTAACCAAATCTGCTTGAATGAAAATATGCTGCATATATATATATATATATATATATATATATATATATATATATATATTTTTTGAACAATAAGGAAATAAAAATTAAAAATTAAAATCATTAGACACACTGGGTTGTAGATTAATATTCTTTCGTTTTTTTTTATTATTATTATTCCATTTAGATTCCTCGACTAGTTTCGACCGAAATGGCCATCATCGGGAGGAGAAATATTTCTGCTTGCTGTTGGCAGTGAACTACAGAAATGAATGTCTTTTGTTGGAGAAAATGAACTTTTTGTCTCTGTAGTTTTCATTTGTTTTTTTTTTTAATTTTTTTATCTTTTTCACATGAATCTTTTAACATTCCTTGTGTTGGTCAAACAGTCTCTTTTAAGTTGTTATTTGAGATAAGAACTGGATAGATACATTTTATCCTGAATTCTCTGGTCAGTTTGACAGTTTTATTGGACCTGGTGAGGGATGTGTCTCTGTTTAGTGTTTGTGTGTGTGTTATTTGGTTCTTAGGGAGTGAGGAGTATGATATGTGTAAGCGTGTGTATTGCTGTAGGTGTGTGTTATCATTTGGCTCATTAGGGAGTGAGTGAATATGGTGTGCGTACGTGTGTATAATCGTGTGGGCGAGTGTATAAGTGTGAGGCCTCCATTCCTCCGTAAGCATGTCTGTCTTGTGTGGGTGAGAAATGTGGGTAGGTTTTGATTTGTTGATTGTTACTATTATATGTTGTTAAATTTATGATTTAGCCCGGCTGGGTATTATGTTTTTAGACGTTGTATCCACTTATTTTCATGGGACTCTAAAATCTTTCTAATGTTATCTGCTCTGAACTTTTCTATTCTCTCAATTATAGTGAATCTGGCATGGGTTTTGAAATCGTGTTTTTCTAGGCGGAAATGTTGTTCTGGGTAATAACTGTTCATAGGGAGTCGATTTAATTCGCTTACGATAATTATTAATTCTGTAGGCCATTCAGATTTTCCTACATATTGTTTCTGGCATAGTGTGCATTCTAGGAGGTAAATTATGTTTTGACTTCTACAGTTAGAATCGTGGTAGATTTTGAAAGTAGATTTAGTGATTGAGCTAGTGAATGAATTCGTGTTTTTAATATGGTTGCAACATAAACTTCTTTTGTTGTTACATGGTTGGGAAAATCCTGTTGTTTTTGTTCTCAGTTCCTTACGGATTACCTTGTCCCCTGAAATGTGGTTACTACCTATGATTTCTTTTAGGTCTACGATATGCAAGAAGGCCGGGTTTCTTAAGCAGTTTTTTTAGGTCTGGTTTGAGATGTAGTATTTCCCAGCGACGTTTGATTATTTGGGATAGTGGAGGCAGAGTGGGATTGAAAGTGGTTATTAGAGGGATGCGGCTAGATTTATTTTTAATCTTGTATATTAGGGTGCCTTCTCTAGGTGTGGAAATTGCTTTATTTATTTGTTCCTTGATTAGGTGTTGTTTATAGCCACGTGTTGTGAATTGATGCTCCAGATTTTCAATGTGTTTATTTAATTCTTCATTGTTGGAACATATCCTTCTGAGTCTAAGTGCTTGTGAATAGGGAAGGTTCTCTTTGAGGTGTTTAGGGTGGGAAGACTTAAAGTGTAGATAATTGTGGGTGTCGGTGATTTTAGTGTGTAGTGTCGTTTGTAGTTTCCTGTTTTCATCTATGTAAATGCGGGTGTCTAAAAATGTTACTGATGTTGTGGATTTTTCATAGTCAAACTTAATTGAGTCGTGCACTGTGTTTAGGGTCATAAGGAATTGGGTAAATTTGTCATCACTACCCGTGTATACAAAGAATATATCATCGATATATCTTGCATAGAATACGCTACCAATGATTGGATAGATATGGGTCTCCTCAAATTTTCCCATGAATATTGTAGCATATGATGGAGCTGCAATGGTGCCCATGGCACAACCTCTTATTTGAAGGTAGTGTACTCCATTGAAGTTGAAAGTATTCAATGTAAGGACATGCTCCATGAGTTTTATGATGACTTCTGTGGGGGGGTCCTGTTTTCTTCTTTTAGTAAGTGCTTCCTGAAGGGCGGCCAGCCCTTCGATGTTTTTAATGTTTGAATATAGTGACCTAACGTCCATAGTCACGAGAATAGCTTTCTCTGGTACTGTTTGTATGTGATTAATTTTGTTCAGTAGATCTGTTGTGTCTCTGATGTAGGATTTTACTTCCTTAGCTAGCGGTTGTATGTAATGGTCTATGTATTTGGAAATTTTTGTCGTGTGGCAATATATATATATATATATATATATATATATAAATTATTTTCAGATAGATTGTATCTGTAAAGAAACAAAATGAATAAAAAAGACAAGAGGTAAAACTTCTTAGCCGACGCGTTTCGTCCTCTTAGAGTCTTTATCAAGGCAAAAGTAAGGATTTATTTTGTTACACGTGTTTATATACAAGAGCAAGATTGTCATTGATTTAACAAGGCTTTTAAATTTGAGAATGTTCATGAATATTCATCAGGTGGTTTAACAGTCTGTCAAAACATGTGAACACAAAGTGCCAACACCATAATTATAAATATATATATATATATATATATATATATATATATATATAACGTTTTTTTAATAAGATGAAGTATTGCCAACCATTTATGAATTCGATATAGTCATGACGAAAATAGAATTAAGATGAAAATAAATAATAGTAAAAAAAATTATTAATATTTGTTAATACGTTCACAGAAATTCGAATTATCATCTCCCTTGAACACAAATGGCAGTTTGAGATGAATAAAAAAAAAAGTAACGGCTGCATTATGAATTGTGTAAAGACTTAGAAAGAAATATTAATAATTGATAATGCCTCATTGAAGAAGAAAAATTCAAGATAATATTAGTCAGCGTACGATAGACTTTTTCTGTCATTCCGTTAAATGTTATTCAACACCAGATACTCATCCAGTTGTTCACAGTTCTGTACACTCATGTCCCACATTGCCATG
The DNA here is from genome assembly GCA_903632075.3 of Acanthosepion pharaonis. NCBI lineage: Eukaryota > Metazoa > Mollusca > Cephalopoda > Sepiida > Sepiidae > Acanthosepion > Acanthosepion pharaonis. The sequence goes on along the minus strand of CAHIKZ030001264.1, from coordinate 15,305 downwards.
AACTCGGGATGTCAAACTCAAACTGAGGCTTATTTTTTTAAGGATCTAATACTACGACCTGAAGACAGAAGCTTTCCACTAATAATTGGTAAAAAGTGGAACTACATTTTAACAAGGTTTATTGCTTCTTCCAAATATCTGTTTCAACATAAACGAATGAAACATAATTATCAAATTCCAACATGTCATTCACAAAAACCTGTCTTGAGAGGCACGAAATAATATATACGTAAATTTATTTTTACGCAGTTTGGTGACTATTGTAGTTAGAACGTTTTAAGTTAAGCAGTTTTTTTTTTGTTTTTTTTTAAAGTTTAGTCGTTTTTTAAAGTCATGCAGTGTGGTGCAATGGATGACGTCTCGGAATAAGAAATCGGAGAACCAAGTTCGAATTCTAGTCGAGTTTGTTACATTTACTTACGCTCAAATAATCTTGGGAAAGGATTAAATCCATCTCTTCACCCCCTCACGTATGGGTTAAATAGCAGAACAGATTTGATTGGCAGCTAGTCTACCTCAGAAAGAAGCGGCAGTCTACTGATGGAAAAATCTTCTACTTCGCCAGTCATTGTGATTTTCTAAGCGTAGCTTAGATGCGGCACAAAGCCGAAAGTATGGAGCACCCAGTGAGGATCTAACTCACTACTCAGACAAGCGAGACAAGCTGGCTAATCGTTAAACCAACCGTAAAGCCACGAGTCAAGTCATGAACGAAAGAGACACGATCTCGCAAGCATGTTTCACTTATAGCAGTCAGTGTCATGCGTGATACACACTTAGGCGATCATGTATCTTTCGATACATGACTGACGAGGCAAACTTTTTTTCCCGCAGTAGTTTGCCATTTCTTTCCGCGGTAGACCAGTTGCCATCCAAGGCTATAGAACCCAGTATCTCCTGTTATTTAAGAAGAAGAGGATTCATATCTTTCCCAAGGGTATTAGCACGTAAGTGAATGTAATTGATTGGACTAGAATTCGAACTCGGCTCTCCGATTCTTCAATCTGAGCCGCTATCCATTACTCCACACTTATAAACGCCTGCAAAATGGTAAATGCTGGAAATGTATAACAATGTATGTAGCTCAAGTATTAAGGGGTATTTCATTTTTCGAAGATTTTTTTATGAGTGATTTTATTTAAACAGTCTTGAGGTTGAACTTTATATTCAAGTTCGATTAGATTGAATATACAGGGAAGTATCGTTATCCGCGGTCAGCAACAAGGCGTATATACATAAAGATTTTCTTATCCGGGATTAGTAGCGAAGCTCGTATACACAAGGACCTCTTTCTTCTATTTGACTCGACCATTCAGAACATGGACAATCATGGCTCTCCACAACTTCCTATCTCTTGTAACCCTTAGCAGTTTGCTTCCTTTGCTAAGGCTTCCGCTCCACGTTCCGCCATCCATTCGGACAAGCTCGTCAGGTAAAGTGGCTCATTGCCTTCCCCTATTTCTCTTGCCTCAATATGTCCTGTGAGGTTTAAACTTTCCAAACCCTCCTTCCTCATTATGTGCCTAAAGAATTTCAGTTGTTTCTTCGTGATTTTGAGCATAAGTGTTCATTTTGTTACCGGTTTCTTTAAGACTTCCACGTTCTTTACTCGTTTCAACCATGAAATTCCCAGTATCCTGCTGTAGAATCATATTTCTGTTGCTTCCAGTTTTCTCAACATCCGCGGAGAGATTGTCCATCATTCACTGCCATACAAGAGGATAGATATCACATAACAATCCAACACTCATTTCTTTATTTTTAACAAAATCTTTCAGTTTCTCAGCACTTTGGTTCATTTTTGGAATGCCTCTTTCTTTTATTCGAGTTCATCCCATGCAAGGCAATAAAGCCACTAAGACGCACGGGGGGGGGTTACAGGGTGTGGAAGAGTTAGGAACAGAAACATTACTAATGAACAGGAAGAGAAAAGATTAATCAGGACGGCAGTAGATAGCAATTGACATAGCATTTAAATTTTTGCAGGTTAAAGTTGGCTGGAAAGCGTGGAGTTGGAAGGGAGTCCCACAGGCGAGAAGGACGAAAAAAGAAACTGTTAACCTAGAAGCTACGGTTGCATCTAACCAGCTCAACTGCAAATTGATGAGATGTCGACGCGAGTCTAGTACTATGCTTAAATAATGTCCAAGTAGAAAATGGCCGTAAACTACATGAAAACTGCCGTAGAAGTATGAAAAAATCGATTATTTCCACCACCGATGGGAGTTGGGAAATGCAAAGTCAGTCTTGGCCTTCCCGCTAACTTGGAGCATGTGCCTTCGTTACACACGCATCCTGCCTTATATATTGTATTGAGCACTTTTTATTATTTTAGCTGTTGGTAGGGAGAGCTTTACCTTTAATTGTGGTAGATGCTATTTTCAGTACCCTAATTATTTTATTAGATGCTTTTGTCAGTACCCTAATTATCTTATATTCAATATTTTGGGGTTTTTTTTAAGCATTTCACCCCAAGCAAGTCAGGAGTGCCGTTATCACATAGGGGGTTATGGAGAGTGAAAATGAGAGAAAAGTGTGGGTGTAGGGGGGATTGAAGAAAGGAAAAAAGAACAGGTATCAACGCAACAAAACATGGTGACTGATGTTGCATTTAGGTTTTTGATGATTGTAGTTATCAGGGAAGCAAGTGAGAGGAATGGAATTCCAATATGGAGAACTGTGAGGAAAGAAACTGTTAGAAGGGTGGTTACATTTAACTATTTCAACAGTAAAAAATTGGGACCTAGATGCCAATCTAGTAGTATTCATGTAGTCAGGGCAGCAGGGAAAAACGCTCATCAGTGCAGTAGCTATGAAAATATTTGTAGAAAAGACAGAGGGAAGCCACATCACGTCTGTGAGAAAGCGGCTGAAGTCAAGAAGCTAATTCAGTACCGATTACATTACAGATCCTACTTTAGATTTTTTTTGAGAATATTGCAGTAAGGGAATGTAAAGGAAAATTTTATGGATAAAACTTTAACTGCGCAACCAGTAATAAAAATTACAGAAATGCAATCCATGTTGTTATTCATTTAAACATCACCATCATTTAATCGTAATATATATATATATATATATATATATATAATATATTTAAAGTAATAATAATAGTAATAAAAAGTAATAGACAGATACACATATAATACAACACACATACATACATACATATATAAATTTACATAGTTACAAACCTAATATATATTTTCAGTGTTTGATGCAAAATAAATGTCTATTTTTAAGACTATATAAACTTATTTTTATGATGACATTTAAGTATAAATTCTGGTTCAATAACTGGCTTGTATTTTTGTACTTAATTATTTTAATATATATATATATACGAATTAAGATCAAATATAGATAGGAATGCAAGAGAAGGATAAAGATAAGGAACAAATAGGAAATCTTTATAAATCTGACATTCTTTGCTTTTATTAACACTTGAGATGTGGAGGTTTATTTTCCACGAGGGTAGGCCAGGTGAAAATGAGAGGGGGAGCACGTCGCAGTGTTTACTCATTCCCCCACGCGAATGAGATGTGACACAAGGTCGGATTAATGTGGGGACTCGAGCTCTCTTGGTGGAAGAAATCGGTTGTGTTTATGTCAGATGCTGTTAGCATCGTAGCTGGTTGTGTTTTTCCAATTTTTGGTGCTGTCAGAACCACCGCCGGGTAATTTTACGTAGTCCTGTGAAGTTTTGTTGAAATCTACAAGTTGGTCAATGTAGCTGTGATGAGGTCTTCCAACCAAGCCGCGCAATGGGTTCCATAGAAGGGTGTGACTCACAAGTTCTGAATTATTTCTCCAGGAGTGACCAGCTAGCCGAAACCTCTCTTTTAGCGAAACTGAGACAAGATTAAGGTGTCCATACAAGCGTTTCTTTGTTGAACCGAAAGATTAAAAAATTGTCGCTAAAATCACTAAATTATCACTAAAATATCTTCCTGGAATGTAGTATCTTTTTTCTGTACTGTACTTAGCAGGGGTTCAAAGTACAGTATGGTCCTGAATTGGTTGGTGTATTATGATGTATTATTTAAGCTGTATCTCGGGAATATACATACATACATACATTGTTGTGGGTTGGTATTTGGTTTTTCGTCCGGTATCAGAAGATGGTAATGTCGTTGGACAACAATAAATAACTCAAAAACTTGGTTGGGAAATTAAGGATCAATTTTTTATTGACGCATGTGTATGTACTAGACTCGGGGGTAAGAGAGTGGGTCGATCTCAAGTGAACATGACGTTGAGAGAGGATGACCGAATCTCCTTTCCCTTGAGACGACTGCAAAAACACGTCCGAATCCAATGATTCGAAAATATCAAGCCTCTAGAAGATCTCCTTTCCGGAAGTGGGATCACAAACTTTGCAGGTGACCGGAAACACTTTTTTTTTGGTTTCCTTTTGCATTATGGGAAAATGAAATTATTTTTTTTTATTATGTTTATTATTTATTCTATTTATTATTTAATTTTCATTCTCCCACAACTTACATACATGCATACATACAAGACTTTAGTATTATATATAGATAGACATCTTGTATAGTATGTGTGTTTTGGTACATTGAGTAGATATATTATCCATTATATTTAGAAACAGCTTTTTCTTAATAGATGAATGGAACAATATGCCGAAATAAATTTGTAGTATATTACCATAATTTCCCATGTATATTAGTGATATATATCACTAATATGGATGCGTTTTTCTGAAATAAATGTAAAACGAAAAATCGCTTATCCTTGTTTTTTGCAGTTACATAGCTCATCAGTGTAACCAGACATCCAATTGCCACAAGCCGGGATCGAAACCCGACTGGTACCAAATCTGATATCAGTCGGAGATTCTACCCTTAAGCAATTGGCGCAAGGCAAGGTGAATTTAGATGTATTTATTTTTAGATAAACATGCCAGTGACTGGAGAACTCGATTATATATATATATATATATATATATATATATATATATATATATATATATATATATTATTACAATTTAGATTAAAAACCTTGAAAACGAATTTCAAATAAATGCCGTAATTCCCCTTGTATAATAAGCATTTTTTTCCTAAAAATAATAAGCAAAATTAGGGGTGCGTATTATGCACAGCTACAAAAAAACTTTAAAAAATTGCCGTTTCATAGGTCGATTACAACTCACCACAAACATACAACAGTTTGATACTAACATTCGGCAATTGCATCAAATGCAATCATATGTACCCAACAATACTTACAAATGTAAAATAAAATAAGAATTATCATAAAATTAAATTAAAATAATATTATTCTATGTTTAAAATCATTTTTTGAATGGGGGAATTACGGTAGTTGTTAACGATAGAAAACGTTTACTTAAAGTTATTGAGCAGAAAGACAATGACATTGACTATTAGCTGAGGCTAATAATCTTAGTGTATTGAAAAGGAAAAGTTTCTGAAATGAATTTAACTATTTAAACAACATCTAAGAACATTTTTTAATCGGTATCACCACAAGCAAAGGCAGAATGGGCCACTACCACGCAAAAAGTTACAGTGTATGGAGGAATAAAAGAGCAGAAATATGAGTAATTCTATCTTTTGGATTTAACAAAAATAAAACGTTTCAATATTTAAATTGGGAATTATTTTAAAAGAAATTCATTGTATCTGCACAGATCTCTCTCTCTCTCTCTCTCTCTCACACACACACACCTACCTGTCTTATTTTTTATTTTTTTAAGCATATTATCTCAAGCAAGGCGTGAGTGCCACTAACACGCAAAGGGTTACAGAAAGTGAGAGCAAGAGTAAAGAGGGTGGTTGAGGAAAGGACACAGAAGAACGGCGATCAGGATCAAGGCATCAGAATATGTCAATTGATATTACATTTGAATATTTGAAGGTTATAACTATCAGGGAAGCAAATAAGAGGAAGGTAGTTCGACAGTCGGGAAGTGCGAGATAAGAAGTTGTTGGAGTAGAACAGACAGCTACATTTAACCGTTTCGACAGGGAAAGGGTGGGACCGAGATGCCAACCTAGTAGCACGCTTAAATTCATGCAGTCTAGCGATACCCTGGTGAAAATTTACGGACTTTTCAGGGTAGCGAATTCTCAAAATATGACCAAACATCAGAATTTTGCCGTTTTGGGAAGGGCTTATTGGTTGAGTTGAAATTTTTGAAGCATTCCCTTGCGAATAGATATTTGCTATAAATATTTCTATAAAAAGCGGTAAAAAACATTGAGGTGATGGAAGTAAAATTATTAAAAATAAAGAAAATAAGATTTTTCAAGATTAAATTAAGAATTGACACTCTGCTACAAATTCTTAAAATTAAGCAAATTCAAACCTAGATGTCTTGTTTTTTTTTTCTCTAATCTCTTGAGGTCTGCTGGAATGTGATAGCGTTCATCAGTCAACCATGAAAATGACGTCACTGTGTCTAAAGGTCATACGTCTAACTCCATTTCAGACAGAAGGAATGTTACTTATATTTAACTTTCTAATTTCGGAGCGCACCTGTTCTGTAAATACTTAAATGGGTTGTGTAGGGAGGTACAACATTTTATTAGGGTTTTAAAAACGGCCTTCTTAAAAATACATATAAATATATAAAGAAATATATAATGTAAAAGAACGAAATCGAAGTAAAAATTTCAGCGTTCAAAACATTAATTTAAAAAAGAGTTCAATACAAGAGTAGAGCAATAAATATTTATTATGCACTGTTACACACACACACACACATATATATATATATATATATATATATATATATATATATATATATATATATATATATATATACAAGTGTAGGAATGTTATAGACGGAATAAAATTCAATAACCAAAAAAACAATTTTTAGTGCTCAATACAGAGTAAAGGAAATAGTATTTATTCAAAAATTATAACGTAGGCATGTTACAAAATCACTTTACAAATAGCCATTTTGTTTCAACACTTCCATAGTCTTGTCAAAACATCAGAAGTGTTGAAACAAAAATGCCTATTTTTAGTGATGTTATGCTTATATTACAGTTTTTGAATATATATATATATATATATATATATATATATATATATATATATATATATATATATATATCAATAATGTGTGTGTGTGTGTGTGTGTGTGTGTGTATTCAAATGCAGGGAGAACGAAAAATATGAATTCAAACGTTCATAACATTAATTTCAAGTAGGGTTCGATACCAAGAGTAGAGCAATTTGTCCGTATGTAACATTTACATACATACATACATACATACATACATACACACACACACACACATATATATATATATATATATATATATATATATATGGTGAAATTATAGTTTTAAGGTATGCTTTCTTTGTAAATTAAAGTGTTCAATATGATGGTAGAGTGTATGTAAATATAGAATATACAAGTGGACACCGAGGTCCGCACTCAATGGTAACAGTCTGTTTCATGCTATAAAGCAGACTGTCACTGCTAGATGTTGACCTTTGTGTCCACTTATGTTATGTTGACTGTTTACTTTGTATAATAATAGCTTCTAGGCTTTTGATTCTTTTCTTGGATGGATTGTTGCAGAGTATTTTGATATTATCCATTAATTATGTTGATAGTTGTATTTTGATTGTTTGTGATGATCGATATGTGCATGGATTGCACTGAGTTTTGACAGGTGAGTTTTTGAGAGAGAGAGAGAGAGAGAGTAGTGCATGTGTGATTGATGAAGGAAAATAATGCTGTTTTTTTCATATTAATACTGAGATGCAATCTTCCAGGGGCATAAAAATTCATAAAGACGATTATATATATATATATATATATATATATATATATATATATATATTTATTTATGCAAAACTAGGTAATTCGCATGGGTAGACCCAAGGAGATTGATATCCGGAAAACTCAATGTAAAATTCAGAGCCGATATGTTTGAATAAAAACAGACCACTTTAAGGTTCTATGTAATAAGTTATTTCACCATAACCCCTTTAACAGGGCTCTGGATCATCAGACTTTACTTCCAAAGGTTACATACAGTGGGTGGAAGCAAATATTTGTACACATACAATTTTTTAATTTATTGTATTTTCAACTAATGAATAAACATACTTTTCATATAATTAACTGTACACAGATGCATAATAACTAAATATGCATAGAAAACAGAAAAAATGATTTAATAGAAATAAATCCCATTTCTTCATTTTAATGGGTCAAAAAAAGTATTCGTACAATGCAAATTTAAGATTTTAAAACTTTAAAATTGCTTTAATACTCTAGATTATTCAATTGGAATATTCTAGAATGTTCCAATAATGTTATCAGTAGTTATTTTTAGCCTAAAAAATATAAACAGAAAGTTCTGTAATTGATATTCGTGTAAGAAGTTCATCATGATAGCATGAGGTAAAGAATTGACAAATTTGCTAAAAGATCTGATTGTTAAGCTCTGGAAAGAAGGTAAAAGTTGCTGAAAAATTTCAGACAACCTGAATATTCAATTTACAACCATTAGGTCATTCATTGCAAAGTATAAAAGACACAAAACTTTTGAAAACCAAAGAACAGAAGATTTCTTCAAGATCTTTGAGGATTAATGTGTCAAATTAAACAAAAACTAATGCTTACTCATCAAGAGTTGCAGGATGATTTGTTTTCATCAGGAATCTGTGTCACTAAACAGACAATAAGCGATGAAATTCATAGGAACAATCTAAAGTCATGCTTCTCTAAAAAAACTCCACTGTTGTTGAAAAGACACAGAGATGCCATGTTGAAATTTGTTTGTGAACATAAGGATAAGGAAAAATCATATTGGGAAAGAGTATTATGGACAGACGAAACCAAAATTGAGTTGTTTGGACATAATTCTAGAAATCATGTATGGAGGAAAGATGGCGATGCCTTCAAACAAAAGAAAACAGTTCCAACAGTAAAACTTGGTGATGGCAGTATGATGGTCTGGATGATTTCAGCATAAAATTATTAGCAACATATCAGAAATAGATGTTAGAATGAATGCCGCAGCATATCAAAATATTTTGGAAGCAAATTTAATGATTTCGGTTGAAAAAAAACTTCCTCTTGATTGAATCTTCTAACAAGATAATGATCCTAAGCACACTGCAAAATCGACGAAGAAATGGCTTGCTGAAAATAGTGTAAATATCCTGAAATGGCCAAGTCAATCCCCAGATATGAACCCAGTCGAGAATCTGTGGCGTTATTTGAAAATTCAAATCCAATCAAGAGCTCCAACAAACATCCCAGATCTGAAGACCATATGCAAAGAAGAATGGAACAAAATATTAATTAAAATTTGCAAATCATTCATTGAGAACTACAAGAAGAGGTTGGTTGCTGTAGAAGTGAATAATGGCGATTCTAAAAAGTATTAAATGAAGATTATGTATTCTCTTTTGGATTGTACGAATACTTTTTTCGACCATTAAAATGCCTAAATAGGATTTATTTCTATTAAATCATTTTTCTGTTTTCTATGCATATTTAATTAGAATGCATCTGTGTACAGTTAATTATGGGAAAAGTATGTTTCTTCATTAGTTAGAAATACAATAAATTATAAATTTTATATAATTTTTTTTCAAAATTGTTTCCCCATATATATATATATATATATATATATATATATATATATATATATATAGTGGAGGAAACAATAAATATATATATATATATATATATATATATATATATATATATATATATATATAAAAATTTCATCGTTTTAAGTCTTAATAATATTTCTTCTGTTCAATTTATTTCTAATATAGAGTATAAAATAAATACAAACAATTTATATATACGCATATATATATATATATATATATATATATATATAACAAGACATGCTAAAAGCAAACAGAACTATGTACAATTGTTTATATTTATTTTAACTACATCTATATAATAGATATGCAGGTGATATAATGATTAGCGGCTCAGAAATCTGCGTGTCAAGTAAGTTCCATGCACTTTGGCGTAAATACCCTTTTTATGACGCCAGCTATCTTATTCCCCAAGTTATGGGGAAGGAAAAAAAAATGGATTCATACATTGAGGGCAGGCTGGTCTCTTAGCCTTGATTGTCAACCCGTCTAAGGAAATGACAACTCTTATTTCAAAACCCGGGGAGGATTGTTTTAGGTGCTTGTGGCACACAATGTGCACTAGTTCTTCCGAAAAGTGTAGATTCTTCTGCACAAGCTTTCACCACTCTAACCAAATCATATGTGCTGTGGATTCTGACTGTTCTGTTCAAAGAGCTAGTAACCTCATCTTTGTCGTGGTTATCAAAATGTATCCGTCATTGCACACTCCGACCATCATCAGGTGTTTGTCGATCCGGGTAACCTTTCAAATCGAGCCATTTATTTAATCTACGGCGGTAGATTGTTTATGGTCAACAGAACGACAACAATCTACCATTGTATATTATTAAATAAATGATTCCGTTTGAAAATTCCCTTCTAAGTATCTGATGAAGGCCGGAAGTCACAACAGCCGAAACGTTGTGATAATAGCAACAACAAAGATAAGGACAGTAGCTCCTAAAACCCCCAGGGCAATAGTCAGCGTGTAAATAATAACAACTCATTACAGAAATTCAGACAGAAATTGTTCTTTTCAAACTTTCTACCATCGAAAAATCTTAAAAGAAAGTTCTTATTTGGATTGTCATCTGGATTGTTTTCAAGACAGTTTATAACCTTGATATTCTTGCGTTTAAACCATTCCTTGATGACCTTAGTATTGGGAATCAGTGTATTCTTTTCTGATGGAATACAGAATTTCGGCATTAAAAAAAAAATGTTTCAAAATACAGTTGCTTCTCTTAACCTTTATTACAGTATAATTTTTTTTACTCCCAAAGCAATGTTTTTAAACACGATGAGTGGAAGACAAAATTATTCGTACAGTAGAAAATATCGTTTTAAATTGATTGATTCGTGTAAGTATAAGTAATTTACATAATTATTTTATCGCTGAAGACTTCTAGACTATTTATTCAGTAGAATATATGTGATAATTCCAGTAAAGAACATCACGTGGTGCATAGAGTGTCACCTCATCATTGTTATTCTGACGTTAAAAACACGATGGGGAAGAGATTACCGTTGACATGAGATATAGAATTATTAACTTTCACAAGTCGGGAAATAGTTACAGCGTTATTTCAAACCGGTTAGCTATCCCTAGACAGTGGCGTAGCTAGTGTTTTTGACGCTCAGGGCAGCCCTCAAGTTTGGTGCCCCTCTCCCCAGAAGGAATACAATATTACAATGTACATTAAGTTTATATATATATATATATATATATATATATATGACAAAACGACAAAATTATTCGTCCACCCATCAATTTTTAATATTTTTAGCCATTTCTCAGAATCTAATGTCTGTATGATGCCAGTTTTTTTTCCCGTGTTTATGTTAACGTGGTATTTATAACTCCTCACTGATAAATTATGAAATAAAAGTACAATTGTGTTTATTTATTTTTTAAAAATAAAACTGGGAATATGTAAAAAAACGAAGACGTTACTTCTTTTTTTCTAAATCGGGAAAACTTTAAAAGACTTTTTTTACGATATTAAAAGAAAGATAACTTGTTTTTGTTTATATACCCTCTGTTTTATTTAAAAAGAAAAACAAAAAACATATTGTACTTTTAATTCAAAATTTATCAGTTTTTTTTTTTAATATTTTAATATTTATTTCAATCTAACAAGTGAGGAGTCAAATTAAATGCCACGTTAACAGAAACACGATTCGTTTTTCTTTTAACAATGTGAAAAATGTCTTTTAAAATTATTTTGTTTTCCGTAGTTGAAGTTATTATTATCAAAGTAGTAGACTAAGAATTAAAAGTCCAATAAAATTAATTTCTCTTTTAAAAACTGAAATAAATGTTATCATACTTTTAGTTCTTAACCTATTTTGCTTAATAAAACTTCAACTATCTAAACAAAGATAAAACATTGCATTGTTTTACTACTGTGAAAACTTGTAAATTGAAAAAATTGCCAATTTTTGGACTTTAAATAAAATTTCTGCACTTAAAAAATATATCAATTTTCAATTTTCTTTTAAATTTCCGTTCAATATTTCCGGAAAAATGAAATACATATGATATCCTTAAACTAGGAACCTCCAAAAACTCGTATACCTACGGTTTAAATGTATTTTCATAAAGGAAAAAAAAATTTAAAGGGCTCCTACCTTCAATTGAAAGTTAAAGGATTAAATTTTTAATTATGGAAAAAAAAATACTGAACTATTTCACATAGAAATTTGAATGATTTTTTTCAGTCTATTTTTGAAAAACCAATCTCAACGGCCATTTTAAACTTTTTTAGAAAAATTTCCAAAATTTTGAATTTTTTTTGAAAAATTCTCACAAAATAAGATATAATTTCTTAATCAAAATTACTTCGTAAAATTAGCAAATTTAAAATTAAATTAATCTGTTCTGAAACAAATATCCTTTTATAGCATAAAATTTTCTGAACAAACAGAATTTGACCTCCCAGATATTGTTATTTTCAACTCTCCATCGATAATTTGATGGTTAAATTGTGTTTACTTTGTTTTACTATGGTACATCAAAAGTTTTCGTAACGGTGGTTTTTTCGTTTCTTATAATAATTTAAAATACTATAAAATTTTTTACACTATTGAATTACCTCTATAATAATATTTCATAATTTAATAGCTAAGATAATGATAAATAATTTGATTAATTAAAATATTACATTAATCCCATTGCATTTTTAATTTAATAACTGCCTCAATAATTAATGAAATTATTATTAAATTAATAATTAAAATATCTCAGTCAGTTATTAGTTATTAAATTTAATTTTCTATTTGATAACTGAGACAGATAAGCCGAAAGACCTTTATATGTCAGGGCTTTCCCTAAGGAGGTAACAAATACATTAAATAGTGACCTTTTAACCATAATGTCTCTTACGAGATATCATATTAAAAAAAAAATATAACATTTTGACGCACAAAAATATCTTTTAATTATGGTAAAAAATTTTGGTTGCATTCTTCGTTGATTAATTTTTAATTTTCACTCAGTAAATATAGTCTTCACTTAAAAACCTTAATAACCTGCCGCGTTCTCTGTCTCGCCTAATCTTAAAACATTTTTTTAAGATTAAAGAAAAATATTAAAATAAAAAAAAAAATACAAACAATTCTTGTAAAAATTCTTTATCATCGATTTTTTGTTCAGATAATAATGTCCTTAATATATATTATTTATAAAATAAAAAAATATCTAATTCTATAATTAGATAGTTTTCTTGCAGTTTTATTTTACGATTTGGATCAGATTTTTAAAAAACTGGCAGTAGTTGTGAAAAAAAATGATGATTTAATTTCTCCAAGAAGCTCTGTTTATAAGTAATATAAAACAATTTGCGAACTGTTTGAAATTCTATAAAATTTCATAAAATTAATTTATGAGGGGGGGGGTTTACAGATGTAAAAAAATATTTTTATAAAGATTTTCTAAAAATAAAACTTTCAAAAATAAATTCAATCATTTTTGAATAAGTCCTGAACGTTTCATTGAAATCAGACAATTTTTTGATTTTTGCAAGAATTTCCAAATTAATAGGTTTTCTTCCCAAAATTGCTACACTAAAATGGCCATTACCACAAGTAGTACAAAGTAAACCCCCCACTAAAAAAACGAAATTTTTTTTACCCAAATTTAGAACGTGTTAGAAAGAAGGAAAACGTTTTTTTTTAAATAATTAAAAAATACTTTATTCTTTCCTCTTAATAATAACAAACATTTTGAGGCTAGAACTTTGTTTTATTAAGTTTGGGGCCTTTTGTCATTATGCTATACTGATTTTTAGCGAATTATTGAAGGTACCTACATTAAACCATTTTAATTTATTTATCTATCTATTTTATAATTTATGAAAAGTAATGATTTTGTATCCGTATTAAAGCTAGGCCTATGATAAGATAAAAAAAAAACAATTGGTTCACTTATTTATTTAATTTTTTTCACTAACAGTTCACTGTAATGAAAAATCAAAATCAAAGTACTCATGTCAAAGTCTGGAGAACTCACATAGGCGAGAAAAAAACTGTGGATTAACTAAATTCACTTAATTCAATCCCACATCAAGCCTTTTAAAATTGCTCAAATTTTTTTCTCACCTTTTGCTCACGTCTTGTAAGTGGTGTTTTATCCCCACCAACTGACAGCGGACTTTGTAGATAATTTTTTTGCTGGGTGGCTGTCTTTGAGCAAACCATATCAAAGACAAATTGGATTCATTTGAACCCTATCTTATTCCTTATTGCTGCTTTTTTGCAAAAATTATTGATATTGTTTTTCTGAAAACTCACCGCGGATCAAAAGTGCTGTCCGGGGCGGACCGCCCCACACCCGCTCCCACTAGCTACGACACAGTCCGTTATAAAAATGTTTAAAGTTTTGGCACGACAGATAACTTGCTTGGGCATGGAAGAAAACACAAATTGTCACCGAAAATTGCAAGAAAACTGTGTCACCAGGTTAATATAAACCCAAGAGTTGTTGAGAAAGACATCGCCATAAGTTTGGATACGATGAGTATCAGCGTAAGTTCTCGCACAACGTTGTTTAAATAGAAATGGGTTTTACGGAAACCTACCACAACTAACCCCTCCTCTCAAACCATGTCACATTGTTGCTCGGTTTAATTTTGCCAAAACGTTCTTGGACGAAGAAAATTGCTTTTGGGAACAAGTACTATGGAATGAGGCTTTCCGTTCAAAGAACACGGTAGCAACATTAAAATATGGAGGCGGTTCCATGATGTTTTGGAATTGTTTTAGCTCAAGGGGGACTGGACAATTAATTGCAATAAGAATAATAATGAAATCTGCAGACTATATCAAAATTCTGGATGAAAATCTACAACTATCAGCACTAAATCTTCATCTAAGTAGGCGATTTACTTTCTAGCAAGATAATGATCCCAAACATGCGTCATAATCAGTGACTGCGTGGCTTCAGAAAAAGAAGATTACAGTTCTGCCATAGCCTTCAATGAGTTCTGACTTGAATCCTATGGAAAATCTATGGCAAGAATTGAAAGTTCGAATAAATTGTCAGTCACTAAAAATCCTTCAGGAATTAGAACTTGGAACCATTGAAGAATGGAAGGAAATCCCAGAAAAGACTTATTCAAATCTCATCAAAAAATTTAGAGAATGATTGCAGCAAGTTATAAAGATGAGAGGCCATACTATGGACTGTTAAT
>CAHIKZ030001263.1:457500-562931 GCA_903632075.3 Acanthosepion pharaonis | reverse complement strand
TGCCTGAAAATCATACTACAGGTTGACCCAAGCCTTGTGGGTGAAATTGCAGACGGGACACTTGAGACTGTTGATAGCTGTGCTAGGATGAAGTCACAATTCATCGTGACCGAGGGTTTCTTCCAGAAATTGTCAGCATAGTTGCAGTATAAACCACAGGTTGTTTCTGTGGATGTTGAACAAACACAAATGTGCCTGAACAAGAGTCTGCTATAGGGATTGGCTAGCCACCCTAGTAGATGGGTATCCTCAAATAATAGTAGCTAGCTTTTTATATATATATATATATATATATATATATATATATATATATATATATATATATATATATATAGTGGATTTTAGGTCAAAAACACAGTGGCAACAGCTATTCATGTTTAAAAGTCAATCTTCAGGCCATGTGTGTTGAGTTTTGGCTTGACTATTGACAAAAGTAGGTGGACAGTAAATGATAAAATTTGTTTGGGGTTACATATTCAATTATATTTACTAATACAATTATCTGAAAAAAAATTTAGATAAATTTAGTTATAAAATTTAAAATAATATACCACAAATACCATTGTTATAATGAACACCATTGTAATGATATAACCGATACACTGACTTGTTCCACCTACTTTTCACCCACTCTGTATATGCTGGTCAGTGGTGCATTATGGGTAGGTCTACTGTATTATTCTAATGGTTACAGTGTGGGTGGCAGTGGTTATGATTCAAATTATTCTAGAGGCTATTGAATAGAAATAATTGTTGATATGATGGTAGTTATTTGTAGCTACTTCATAGTTTTTGCTTATTTTTTTTTACTCATTATTTATTATTGATTACTTTCTTCTTTGTTTATTATTATTATTCCATTTGTGTTGGTACACATTTGTAGTTTGTTTACTTTATTATTTCCTTAATTTGTTTACTTTTTATTGATTGTTTATTTTCGTTATTTAATTTCATATTCATTTTTATTTTTTGATTTTTCAGTGACATAGTATTTTTAGATTTGTTCTGATCATTTTAGTAATTTGTGTTGGTCTGGAAAGGTAATTATAGCTGTTTTCTCCTTCAGACAACATTTGTGTGTTTTTGGATTTATTGTTATAGACTGATGCTGTTTTCCTTAGTTTCCATGTTAATTTTGGTGTCATTTGGTTTTTGTTTTTAATTTCTCATATCTTTAGAAACTGCTTGTGTAGGTGATTGTTACTGGTTTTTTTTTTTTCATTTTTTTCTTTTTTTTTTATCATTGATTTATTTTTTGAAGAGTGCTTGAATAGCTTAAATAAAAACAAAAATTATAAAATATAAAATACCTTAACTACTTCTGGCTATTCTGGTCGCAGAAATCATTGGTCAAAGGATATAAGTAATAAGGATTTTGCTTTGCAAATGAATAAATGAATTTCCCTGTCTGAAAGGATTTGCCGACACTGGTAGATTTAAATGTTTTTAAGATGCAATCAATGTTCAGTTCAAGGAAATCAGTGGAAAATGTTTTGTAAATTTTGAAGCTTTTTTACCTTTTTATTCTTTGACCTGAAACAGAGGCTTACCGGGAAACCGATCAGGTATGGCATAAAAATTAAAACTTCTATTTCTCAAGGGCAGTGTCAAAGAAAACATTTATTTAATTCATAGATTACATAATATTTTAGAACATCTAGAAAAACCTCTTCAAGTCAAAAATCAGTCTTTATCTATCCTACTTATCCCCAAAACATTAATTTACAATCATGTTCACTTTTATTCATATCACACTTTCTTAATCATCTTAACTAGAGTAATCCTCTATCTTGAGTGGTGTTTGAGCCTTGATTTGGGTGAATTATGATATAGTAAAAAATAAAAATATTAAATTTAAAAAAAAAAAATTAATGTAGTTCATTTCCCTGAATATTGGGGAACTGTTCCAAAAGTCTCTTTATTTTAGTCTTTCTTGAACTCTCTGTTAAAGATAGAAATTCTTGTATGCTTTCTTGAACTCAATGTTAAAAACAGAAATTTTTAAATATCTTGGATTAAATTCCTTCAGATCCAGAGAAAAATTTTGAAACTATTTTTTTCTGATTTATTCAGTAAGAAAAATATCTTTCACATGATCACACTGGCCAAAAACAAAAACAGAACAAATTATGGTATAACTAAGTTCAACTGATAAGTAGATTGATAAAAAAAAAAAAAACATAACAAACAAAGGTTTTTCTTCTTTTATGAGAAGATGAAAGGATCCAAGCAACAACAACAATCAAGAGAATTACAAGATGATACCTAATCAGAACTGCAGGATAGAATTCATCAAGGATTCAAGATGGTTTTGTGTGGACTGAACTGAAGTAATTTAACAAAAGAATAAAGTAATTCAGAAAAGAATAGAGATTAGGAAAAACAGAAACATTAATGAAAAAGAAAGATGAATTGATTCAGTCTAAAAAGATGTTTTGGAGTTGTGGCAATGTAGGAGTCCTTATAAGTATGACAATTAAAGCAGGGATGGTCGGAAGGGATCAGGTCAGATCCAGATCTAATGAAGGTCATTACATTGACTAACAAAGTACATCCTTTGGCAAATCTTCAGATGAATTAATCAAAGCAGGGATTGAATGTCAAATGAAAACAATATAGAGATTATTACTAGAAAGAATACAACCATACACACACACACACACACACACACACACACACACATATATATATATATATATATATAGAGAGAGAGAGAGAGTAAAAAACAAAAAAGTTAATAATCATTGTTTAAGAAAAAGATATCAGTAAACATTATTTTGCTAATGAGAGAAATTAAATTTGTATTAATGCTTATTTAATAATTCTGACCTTTGTTGGCCCAAAATAATAGTGCACTGGGTGAGAAGCAAACTAACTACACTGGCAAATTTCTCTCTCATATTAGCTTTGTTGGTAACTATGGAATTCTTTTTTATTACTGATTTAGCTTAAATACTGCAAGCTCATAGTAATGGAGCATCTAATGACAATTCATTATGGGAGGCACTGAAAAGTTCTGACAAATCTACTTCCCAAAATCTGTTCGTCCCATGAATGACAATAAACTACATCCGGCAGCAAGGCTTTTGATCAGAAGTTTTGAGGAGTGTGGAAGCACCTCTTAATTGCTGTTGTTCACAGGTCCACACTGACCCAGAGTGGTAGCACCTGTTAGGTCCCAGCTATGGGCAAAAAATTAACCACAAAACTGGGATGTAAACACTAAGAAAGTATAAAAATACATTTTTATAGTAAAGATACCAGCAATACATTTTTGAAAAATAAAATATTACCAACAATACATTTGACTCTCTACAAATACACTCTTTTCAAAAAATACATCAATGAAATTGATCTACACACTGATTTCTTACAAAGAATACATATTCTGTTCATATATCCTATATCTTTCATAAATTCATATCCTAAAAATCTTGTCAGCATTAAACTGAGGTTGATATGTCATAAAATAAACCAAACCAATATCATTATTCTACATATGGAGCATTTCTGACATTTTGAAACAAATTCTGTTAGATTCAGCCAACAAGTTCTAATTTTTTTACAGTAAAATATTTTACATTATTCAAACAGAAAGGCACATGTGGTGAATGTTTATTTTATATACATACATACTGAATATTTTGTCCATGTTGAATATTTTAATTAACTGATTCCAATTACAGCTCTCTAAAAAACATGAAGATAACCAAAAAAATCTTGTTTATTGCACTCACAACATGCAGTTCTTTGTAATGAATGAGACACTCAAAAGTTCTTGAACAAAACATAAAATTCAGATGGCTTATCCACAATTTCAGTCTTAATTTGAAAGTACAATAAGAAAGATAAACACTGATCATGTCTAGCTTAAATCTATCTAACATATTTCTTCTATGGTAACTAGACTTTATGAATTTAAGCACAGAACTATATTGACAGCAAGATCTTGCAGCAGGAAAACACAATTTACACACAGATAACAAATTAAAGCCAAATTTATACAATTATTAGAAAGCATATATCTCTAACTACACACACGTTGCACTCTACTCAAAACAAATTTTAAAACAAACATAAATATACCATAGTGTTGGCCATTATTGACACGACTCTCATTTACCACAGATGTCTACAACTACATCCATGTGTTACCCTTATATAGGCTATAAGAAAAGCTGAGCAGAGAGAGAGAGACTTCACACACGAGCTAACCATAGAGGTTACCTGAGAGCATGGCAGACTACCTGTCTGACTATTAGGCTGTGAAAACTACCTCTTGTGAACAGAAAGAGAATGGACTTCACTATCAATGTGACAAGCCCAAACCAATAGCAAACAAGCAGTCAACCTGGTTAAGAATACTTCTTTTTCATGCTCTAATTTCACACCTTGTACACACCATACATTCAAATGCTATACTATACAACTTACTAGAAATATTTTAATATCTTGTAAATGAAAATAAATCTTTGGTTATTTCTCCAAATCAGTGTCTAATGTTTTTCTTTTTTCCAACCAACTTCCACCTCAGATCAACCTCATCATTTTACAGTTGAAATGGCTAGATGTAACCGTTAATACTATGCTAACAGTTTCTTTTCTTGTTTATTAAACTCTTTCAGTTTATTGCTTGTCCATCAAGGTTGATCTTCAAGTATTTAAATGAAATGTCAATTGTTCTCGTCTGTCTTCTTTATTTCTGTTTTTTTTATTGTTCTTGCTCCTTAACCATGTTTTCTTTTTCTTATATTCTTTCACACTCAGTAACCCTTTCTGTCTGAGTTGCTTTGTTGTCTTGTTTCTGGTGAAATGATTTTAAAAAATGTCAATAGGATTTAACAAATTTTGGCTGTTTAAATACACCTTATATACACACACACACACACACACACACACACACACACACACACACACACACACACACACCAAGTGGTAAAATTGTTGAGAGAAAATCAGTGTTTTTCATGTCTTTGTGCTTATGATTGTGATTATGATTATTATGACTGTTGGGGGTTATATGAAGTGTTGATGATCATTGTGTTATTTCATTAGCTTCATTATAGGAATGCTAAAGATACCTTCCAAAATCTAAGTAAAATATTAAGAAACAAGAAAATTTCATTAGGTACAAAGAAAAGTGTACTGAATTGTTGCATAATATCAGTAATCCTATACAGAAGCAAATGCAGGACAATATCCTCACAGATAGAGAAGAGACTTGAAGCAACAAAAACGTGGTTCCACAGAATAATGTTGAGAATACCATGGGCCAAACATGTGTGCAATGACAAAGTTTTAGAAAAAATGGTAAAAAAAAGATATCAGAAAGATTTAATTGAAAATTCTAGATGCATGAGTTAAGAGCACTTGGAAAATGATGCGCACAAAACAGATTGAAGGAAAGAGAGAGGAAAACAATGCCTAGCAAGATTATGCAAATGGATGGCAGACCAGGGTTTGTGAGAAATAACAAAAAGCCAAAATTTATTTAGAGATACAAAGGACAAGAAATTGTGGAGAATCATGATCACCAACATCCTGAAAGGACACTGCACACAGAAGCAGAATGCAGAGTTATGTCCCTTGATGATGTAAGATGATCAATATGATTAATGCAGATGTATTATTTGAATGGGACATGGCACATAGAAACTACAGATGATAATATCATCATTGCTGAAATATTAACATATTGTCTGATGTTGATGATCGTTTATGAGAAATAATATTTTAATGATGATCATAATGGTGTAATCAGTAATTATGGAGCTTCAACAATTAAGCTTTTTGTGGTTAATCATGGCTTCGATAAGAAATAGAATATTCTTGTGGCTACTGAGAGGTGATTTGCATTAGCGGGGGAAATATTAACAGTGATTATATTTAATTACAGGAATGAATTTAATTAATAATGTTGATATTCATGATGCCCCAAATATTGAAGATTACTCTCTAGTTTCTAGAATTATCTCCATAAAAAGCCTGTTAAAAAAAATTATTCCTTTATTTAATCTACATAAAAAAAAAAAAATTCCTAGAGGCTATGGTAACTTTTGTGCTCTTCAAGATACTCCCTAATTAACCTCAGACTTATCTCCGTATCCCTTACAGTAATTGAAACAATCTGCAAAATTCTCTTTTGGGATCACCATCAGCTGCCTGCTCATTTTCTCCTTAATCCTGTCTGCAGTTTGAGATATTCCTTTTTAATGGTAATTTCAAATTTGGAACATCAGAAGTTGCAAAAAGCAAAATCTTAACTGTAAAATGGGCTAACCCACTTGGGTGATATGCTTTGATTAAAAATCTTGTACAAGATGTGAAGAATAGACATTTGTATCATCATGAGAAGCTGCCAGTCAAAAGGTCTACTTCCAGGAAAATTGATAGTTGTGCCAGACAATTTTTCTTACCAGAATCCATTTTGCACATCTATAAAGCTATCATGATATGAATAAAATATTGCTGCCACATCTGATCTGGTGCTCCTGTTATATATAGATCTCTGGATTCTCGACAAAATCCAGAGAATGGTCTCTAATATAATTGACCCTGACCTAACATCTTGTCTTCAGTCACTTTCTCTCTGCTGTGATGTGACTTCCCTCAGTCTTTTTTATAAATATTTTCATGGCAATTGTTCTGAAGAGTTTTCCTTGATACTTTGATGACTTGAATTTAAGTATACTTATTAGACCAATCTCATCATTGTATTGTTGAAATAGCAAGATGTAACTATAGGTTCTATTCTAATAGATCCTTTCTTGTCTCTTGAAATCTCTTCTAGTTTCTTGCTTTTCTGCCACCTACAATCTTCAAAAGTTTAGATGCAATGTGAGTGACCATCTTCTAGCTTCCTGAATTCTGTTCTTTTATTGAATCCATTCATGGAATCATGAACTGAGGTGGATGTAGAAATACCTAGGCATGCAGTAAGTACACTGAGAGTTTTGCATCTCTTAGTGTTCATTAAGACATCCAACTAGAAGAAGGAAAACTTGGATGTAACACCCGTAACAACTTTTAGTACTTAAAGATTTAATGCACAGGCAGATATTGCATGAGATATATATATATATATATAAAGTGAGAGAGGACAAAAAGATAATTTTCCTTCACCTTATGGCATATTTACTAACACACTAGTGATAGTGTAATTTTAGACTTGTTTTGATAAAAATAAAACCATGAAAAATAAATGCACACAATACAGAAAAAAGCATGGTAAATTATATATTAATTTCATACAATTTTATTTATGTATTTGTGTGTATTGACATGTGTATTTTTGTTTTACTTTACAATGGTTTTAATGTATATGTTATAAAAGGGAACAATTTACTCCATAATACTACAAGTCCTATCAGAGAGGGAAGTTACTCATGTGTCACCATCCTGATGATTCTTGGGCAAAGAGTTTGGATATCACGTCTTTTAGCAGAATGTCTATATTTCCCGCAGGAAATTTTGTTGTATGCTGGGAATAATCTTATTATTTTTTTTTTATTTAATTTATTTTAAACAAGTTTTAAATATTAATGTTTTATTTTATTTATATTTTTTTATTCTATTTATAATTTTCACCATTGTTATTTTATGTGTGACAATAATAATATACCTACAACCTATGCATTTCAGCCTCTGACAGACAATATCAAGACCCCCCACACACACACACACACACACATATATATATATATATATATATATATATATATACAATTCAAGAAAGTTAAACTTACTCAAAACTCATCATTACTACAAGTTTCATGCAATGAAGCAATCATCAGATCGTTCAGGTGAAGTCTGTGTTTAAATGGTTTTCTATTTTAAAATTTCTGTTCTAGATTATTGAACACTCTTTATCCTACTAAATTAAGGCAGGTGCCTTAATTCTTTTTATTTTTCTTACTAAGAGAACTCAGAAGAATTGCCATGAAAATGTTTATAGAAAAAGCACTGGGAAAACCATGTCACAGAAGTCGGAAAGTCACTGAAGACAGGATACCAGGTCAGGGACAATTACATTACACACTCATTTTTTGAATTTTGTTGCCTATCTTGAGATGTATAGCAGGAACGCCAGACTAGATATGGCAGCAATATTCTATGCATGGATGAATAGTAGATTTATAAATGTGCAAGATGGATTCTGGCAATAAAAGTTATCTAGCATGACACAGTGAACTAATTTTCCAACCATCAGACCTTGCAATTGATTCAATATATTAATTCCATTTTGTGTTGTAGAAAATGTGAGATCAACAGGGTCGAATGTGTTGCTCTCCCAGAGGTTAGCATCTGACATGCTGATGCAAGGCAAAATTGCTCTCTATGATGACCAAAAGATAGTAGTTTCATTTTGGAGGCATTAAAATTAACAAGCTATTTCTTGTCCTAGTTAATTGATTGGAAGTCATTTTTGAGATTAGCTGCAAGTTTTAATCTAACAGACATGTCAGACTTAGAACAATTTAATCTTTTTTTAATACTGTTATCAGCATTAATGTGAAATGATCTTGAAGAGTGTCCATTCATTACTACTTTCATTACACCATTTTTTTTTTTTTTTTTTTTTTTTTTAAAAATTAGATCAATCAAATATTTAGCCAGAGACAGCAAAGCCTATCAGCTTGTGGAAAAGGCCAGCATGCCAAACCATTTAAAATGCCTTTGAGATATCTAAAGCCACAGCCCAAGCCTTGCTTTTCTTATCCAAAGGTTGATAGACAAATTCATTAATAAGTGTTAATACATTGGCAGTTGATGTAGCAAAGCAAAAGTTATATTGCTTATCTGAAAAGAAAATGAGATGCTTAACCAATTCAGAGTTGATTAGAGGCTCTAGCACTTTACCAAAAATAGGTACAATACTAATATGATAATTGGAGTGATCGGAATTTTTATCAGATCTTCAAAATGGGAACTACAGAAGAGGATTTCCAACAAGCTGGAAAACAAGAAGTAACAAAGCATTTATTACAAAGTTTGGAGAGAAAAGAAGCCCGTTCAGGAGCATATTTCCTTAAGACAAGGATACCATCAAGTCTGCATGTCCTGTAGGGATCTAGTTTGGAGATGATAGAAGAAAATTATATGCATATCACTCAATAGAAATTGTGTTCTTGTTGGAAAATCAGGCAAAGATACACCTGATGTGTTGAGAATGTAATTGGAAGAGAATTTATCAGCAAAACATTGTGTTTTATCAGCAGTAACAAACACATGTACACACTTCCTTGCAAATGTAAAATCTATATCTATAAAACAGAAAGTGTGTGTGTGTCTGTTCACATTTCTCAATCAATTTTGATGAAATTGTACACACACATATTGCAAATTTACATAAATAGGTCAAGACCAACTTTTCAATCTCCAGGCTCCTCAGATTTGGCAGAAAAATCGATAAAATTGAAGGTGGTTACAACTTTTTACAAAAAGCAAGGCAAATTTACATGCAAACAAAATTTTTACTGGATGAACTGATATTCTTTGCACTTAATGTAAAACATAGCTTATGTTATTAAGTTTATGTAGAGTGCTTGTTAGTTTTCCTGCAACATTGGCTTCACACAAAAAAATGCAAAAAACTGAAAAAATCAAGTTTTTCGTACTATAAATAAAAGCTTAATTAACTTGCTCATTTTTTATCCGATTTTCTTCAAATATGTCGCAAAAAATTTTCCATCATGCAGGAAATTAGTATGGTTTTACTCCTGGTTGCTTTCCCTTGTATAATGAAAAACCATGAAAAAATGTTCAAAAAGTTTTCGGCCATAAATTTCTGGTTTTTCCTCTGATGCTTTCCAAATTTGCCATGTAAATTACATATGACTGACACAAATTTTCTTATGTGAATATTTGGTTTACATTATTTTAGTTAAGTGGATGAAAGCTGCAACAAACTTGGTCCAAATTCAGCTTTTGCCATTTAGCCAATAGTTTCTTCATATGATTCCATCCTAAATTCACATTCAAAGCACCTTTGATGCAAAGATTGTTTAAGAAGGATTATTGAAGTGTTAAAAGGGAAAAATTCCCAAAGAACCACTCATTAACACCAGCTTTACAGTAAATGTGTGAAGAAGAAAGTGGGGGGTGTTCATGCATTTGAACTCACAATTGAATCAAGCTCTGATGCTTTATCCCTGTTTTTGTTTCATTATTAGATTTGTGAACAATGCCATACGATTTGAAAGTTATTACAGCCATAGGAGATTTACTGAATCAAACAACAATCTGACCATGAGCAATGACCAAGATTAAGATTTGATTGATTTGTTTTTTTTACAGCTTATCAATTACTAATTAACCTATAACTGGGGGTGAAGAAGTGGATTTGTACCTTTCCCAAGGGAATCTGCTCATAAGGGAATGTAACAAACTCAACTGGAATTGGAAATTGGCTTTCCTATTTCCAATTCCAAGCCATTATCCATTACACTACATGCACATCCAAGCTTACAGTACCTGGTAGTCTGAAGCAGTCCCTCATCTTAGTACTGACCAGGCTTGACATTGCTTAACTTCCGTGATCATATGACAACCAATGTTTAAATGTGATATGGCTGTAAGTTGTTCAGATCAAGGGACTCAGTTTATAATGATTATATAATCTTCTGTGCAGGTGCTATAATGGCTGGTGATTCAGAAAAAGAAATTTGAGAGCTGAGTTCAAAATCTGGCTTGACTCATAACATTCACTTTACACAAATACCCTTGGAAATGTATGGATTTCTCTCCCTTCTACTCTCCAACTATGTTAAATAGCAGGGCTGACTAGGTTCTCTGGGAACCAGTCTAGGAAAAGGACAATTTTGAATTCAAAATCATGTGTACCATGGTGTAGTACCTACTATGATCTCAACTGTAGTCAATTGGATAGACAGACAGATGTATACATAAAATGTGCTATTAACTTACTTCCAATTATATTGAATCACATGTAGATATATAAGGGTTCATTTTTGTTCATTCTTCTTACCTTCTTTATACCAAACATATTCACACAAAAGTGCAACTTAACATACATATCTGAAAATTTAGGATATTTGCTACTAAAAGTTCATACTGGAATATTTCATTAAGGAGTTGTCATAAAAATTTATCTCAAGTTAGAAATAAAAAGAAAAAAAAATGGTAAAGGGGAATCAGAAAAAAAGACAGGATGTTAGTAAATGTAAAACTAAAGCTGAAAAGAAATTATGTTTTCCAAGCCATGTTTTAGTATAAACTAACATGAAGAGTAAAAGTTATATCAAAGGGCATCTATTTACAACTCTATCATCCAGTCTAAACAGGGAAGCAATAAAAAGCTGAAATGGGGAAAATGAAATGACCATCAGGAAAGAGTCTGTGTTTCAAATGAGATCCACAAGGAAGTTTTCAATTGCCAAGTTGGTTAACTCGTGAAACAGTAGTTTACTAAAAAAAAAAAAAAAATCAGATACTTGGGGTGGTGGGTACTGACTAAATGGGTAGAGGTAGAACCTGTTTGCTTTAGTGGTTGTGTATCTGAATGTTTTGAACTCTTCTTGACTGGAATCATTACCAATAAAATGATAGCAGAAGGTAAGGGTCAACAAGTGTTTTTATTTTTAGTCTGGAATGGAAACAGGTGAAACAGGATGTGTATGGATGTAAGTTTCATCTGAAATATTAGTATTTCTTTACATTCATTAGTATTCCAAGAAGTAAAACTCATGATAAACCTTTTCAAAACCAAAATGAAACTAGTGATGACACATTCCCTGAATCCATGATAAAAATTCATAATGTGGAATTAATAAATTCTAAGCACTTCAGATACTTTGATATATGAATTGGTTATGACAAACTTAGTATCGGAGATAAGTAAAGAGAACATCACACAGCCTGCACTACTTTAGTTCAACACTATAAATTGCTACAAAACTGAAATGTTAACCTGAGAACTCGAGTCCTTTTTTTAAGTAGTTTTTAGATATGGACTCTCATATAGATATTATGCTTGGTGTGTCTTGTTCAGATATCATACTTGGTGTGTACAACTTGTTCAGAAATATCTAAATTGTCAACTATGTATATGGAATTAACATTAATTCCATTTTATAATTTTACTGCTTTCCTCCTTCCTTTTCACACTCGTGTGTTATGCGTGCGTGTTTTCACCCCTCTACCTTTCACTCACTGCTCAACATAGCAGTAAGCTCCCTTTAGCTGCTACTGATTAACTCATGATAGATTTTGAATTTTTCATGATTTGCCCGGGCGTCTCAAACGACCAGCGTTTGCAGCCAGTTGTTTCCGGTCCTCAACCTGAGTAGGCAACTTTATTCCGTTGAAATATCTTAAACAATGTCGTCCTCTACCGGGCTTTTTCTCCTTTTGAAGCTGCCAACAGGTCGGACCTTTTTTTTCCACTGGAAGATGTTTTTTTAGAGATACATGATTAAAAACTAATGAATATTTTATCCCTCGACAGGGGCCTTTATAGGCAGGGATGTCCTACTGAACGAACAAATTGCTAATCACAGGTCAGGACCTTTTTTCTCCGTTTTCTACCAGAAGACGTTTTAGAGACACACGACACTCGTCGGCAGAAACTTCGTGTTCAAGGTGACTTAAACTTACCCCTGGCTTGAACCAAATAATACATAGTTTACCTTTGAACAAATATTTTTTCGCTCTTTGAAATCATTCTAAAGACCATGCTTTAGTTTCTATCGGCTAGATGCCCCACACAGCAGTCCAAGAACATTTACCAGCCAATTCAATGTTTAAACATTCTTTATAACTCTGAACCTGTACATTAAAAATATGCATAATCACTTACAACTTAAAATATCACAGAGTACTTTCTATTAAAACAGTAAACTTTCTTTTCCGCCTTTGGCCATCTTGTGTATTTCTAAACACTTTTCATTGATCCCTACCTTGGGATGAGTTACTCGTTACTGTTTAATTAAAGTTTTGTTTACTCATGTTTTATAAACAGATGTCTTTGTCATTTTTATTTCTGTATCTTAATATATTTTATTTTATGCACTTGTTGATTGACCCCTTTCCTCATTGTTCATTCACGCATATTTATCTTTTTACTTTGCTTGTAGGCTCGGTAGTTTAGTGTGGTGTCTGGCACAAGGCCACTCAGTATAATCCAGCACTGCACCCTACCGGGTCCGCAACATGTACAACAGTTTTTTCAGATTTTATGATTAAAATGTCTTCAAGTTTTTGAATCCTCAAGGACTTAAAGAAGACCACCTTTCATCTGGCTGACACTATGGAATCATAAAAGAACTTCACCAAATAACAAGAACCTCAAAACTTGGACTTTAAACAGCAGCAGCAATAACTAAAATTAGAAGTAATGAATATCTGTCAAATTAATAAATACAAATCCATTCCTTTCTTTAGAATATATATATATATATATATATATATATTATTTACTAGGTAGATTGGATGTAACAGTAAGAGATAGATCAAGTATCAACCATCATAAAGACTTAAAGATAAAATTGACAAAGATTATTGTTTAAGGTTGATGGACAGGCATGTCTTAATTAGTTTTTTTTTTGTTTTTTTTACGAATTAGTCAAACCCAAACTTAAACAAAAACATTGTTTTCAATTGTTATGAATCTACCAATTGAATAGAATTTTATTATAAACACTTGTCTTGTAAATGGAATTTTTAAAGCATTCTGAATGTAAAAATAAAGAAAAAAAGTGTGCAAGACAATAAGAAACACTACCTGCCAAAAAAAGTGATGTTTTGTTGAAATCATTTGAAAAATGTAGGAAATCCGATCCCATATATAAACGAACGCACACACACAAACAACCTGGGTTTTATAATAAGTATAACTCGATATGAGTTGCCCCCCTTTCATTCTAGCGATGCCTCTTAATTGTGTTTTCAAATTGATTTCATGCAAAAACAATTGTTTTTCCAATTTTTGACGCTGTCAGAACCACCACAGGATTATTTTACATAGTCCTGTGAAGTTTTGTTGAAATCTGTTGAAAAATGTAGGAAATCCGATCCAATATATAAACGTACAGACACACACACAACCTGGGTTTTATAATAAGTATGATGTATGTGCGTGTGGTAATGGTGAGATTAGCTGTTTCCTTATAAGGAAGCTTTGGAATTCATTCATTGAACAGTTAGACTTACTGTCAGTTGAAATTTTTTCTCTTAAAATGGCTTTTCAGGAAAATAAGTTTAATTGCTGTCACTCTTTCCAGTACTGATGGGAGTTTCCTTCCTAATCTTTTGTTTAAGGTAGTGTGGAAAGTCAACATGTTCATGATATCATGACTATTTTTGGTTCCACTTGAGGTCTTGGGTGAGCTTAAGTCCCAATAGGTGCTGAGAGAATACCCGCTTATATTGATAAATGAAAATTCAGGTTCTGCTCAGTCATGCTGACAAGTCACTAGTTTGGTTTTTGTGGCATCCCCTGTGGATATTCACAAACCACATATTTCAAATGGGATGTGAGACAAATTTAATATATGCAGCATATTTTTCTACTGGAGTAATGGAATACTTTTTTTTGTAAAGCTTAATCTGGATACTTTCTGATACCATCCAATGTCAAGTATATCATCACAAGCAAATGGACCACTGGTTGATGAATATCTGGATCCAGAAAGCCTGTACTTTAAAGCACCAAATTACAGATTTGGTGATTAGTTTAATGGTTTTTCTTCGTATCTGCACCCATCATAGCTTTTTAATTGTTCTTTCACAATGTATAACTTAGAAATGATGAACACTTCTCCAAGATAAAAAAAAAAAAATGAGATATGTAAAAATTCATAATTTTTAATACATAATCAAGATGCAAAACCTTATTCAATGGAATTGTAACTGGGGTCAAAACACTATGAAAGTATAAAAATAGGTTTTAATACCAGGAATACTTTGAAAAAAATTACCAGCAATACATTGTAGAAAACCAAATGTTGCTAGCAATAGATTTTTTTTTAAAAATAAAAGGAAAATATATATTACCAGTTATACATTTTTTGAAAAAAAAAAATTACTGGTGACACATATTTGAAAGAAAATTATTACCAGAAATAGTTTTTAAAAAAATATTACCAACAATAAAAATTTTGTTATTAAATAACCCATTGAGGTTGATATGCCATAAAACCAAACCACAATGTACAAACCTGTGATCGCTACCATTTAATATTTTGTCTTGTGGATTTGTGCAGTGTATCTTTGCATAGTTTCTAGTCAGCACAAAAGAAAAGAATAAGCATGAATAACAATGAATAAAGTTTTTTCAACCAATATTTGATGGGAGGTAATGACAGTGATTCATTCATCAGAGTGTGTACCAACAGAGAAATCTGAGCGGTCCCGCAATTTAGTGAGCATAGTGTATCAATTTTCTGTCAAGACACCATAACTACTATTCTTTGTGGAGAGCATGATGTCGTGGGATCTTCCACAACAAACCAGCCTTACCTCTTTTTAGGAAATGCACTCTTCATATCTGGTAAGTAACATCCTACTTTCATACAAATATAACAAGTATTCATTGGTCAATCACCTCTAATCAAGCTTGCTGATTGGTCAGTTCTGACCAATCTGTTTTTCCCGCATTCTACATTTGAGTCTCCCACGTGGTACACGACCATTATATAAACCGAACATGTGTGAACTCTTTGAGTAGTTTTTCATTCATCTCTCACGCATCTCATTCCTTGCTACCAAGTGCCAAGATGTAACCTTCACCAACTCCCGTCTTAGTCATTGCTGGCCAGACGTTAAAGACAATTACCAACATTCATAAACTCTGAAATCACTCCTGAACTTTTACCAACTTTACAACTCACAATTCCAAACTTTCTTAATATGAACTCCGGTACAACTAATACCTAATCAAAGGGACACGATTCTGTCCTACCTTTTCAGTTCGCATGCATGTACATCAAACATTAATAAATTTAATTGTTATGTTTTGAAATCATTCAGTTCAGTTTTGTATTTTATTCTATGTGCTATTTTACGTCAAGTATAAATTGCATTGCTTTCACACATTGTCCTTAATCTCATCTTTCCTAGCCCAAGTTAAATATTGGTAACTCAATCACTACAACGATGATAATACAACAGTTACATATTTGATGATCCCGTCGGAAATAAACAACAATGGTACCCCTATCGCTACATATTTGGCAACCGCGATGTTGGTCGTAGGACCATATTGCTACAATGTTATCTTTCTTACATGTGTGCTATGTACCAGTCTGGAAACAACCCTCTCATACACCAACTGTCAGAAACCATTGCAACATATCCACACAGTGTTGTCAAAACCGGCAGACTGTAGAGAAAAATACCCATCCTCACTCTAGCTGATAGGGCAGAAAATGCTTTTATTGCAGCTGTAAAATATTACTTTGCATATAGTGGCTTCCTTTTGATTATTGTTTCATATAATTAATGATGGCATGGAAAATGCCTGTGTTACAAAAATCTCAGAGTACTATTCAACTTGGCACCTTTCATGATCAAAAGATAATTTATAATCTGAATACATAAGAATTAATATGAAAGTACATAATTTTATTTACATTATTTATACTCAGACTATTGTTGTCATCTTTATTGTTGTTATCATGTTTCAGCAATTGTTGCCTCCATCAGATGCTTGTTAATCCAGGTAACTTTCAGGTAATTTCAAACTGAACAAATTTCTTAGTCTTGGGAGGGGGTAGATTGTTCTCATTCCACCTTCCATATCTAAGGATATCTTGTTCTTATTTAGTACTGCTTAGTTAATGTTCTTTTTCTTTTTATATGCCACGTCCTTTCAGGATGTAGGTGGACATGGCTCTCCCCCTCCCTCTATCCCTTGCAGCTCTCAACGAGTTCTTTCCCTCTGCTTCCTCCCCCAGACCATGTTCTGTCACCCACTTGCTTAACCCCACCAGGTATATCATGCATTGTTTTCCCTTGTCTCTCTATCCCTCTATTTGACGCATGAGTATCAGATTCTCCAGGCCCTCCTTCCTCATTATGTGTCCCAGAAACTTCAGCTGCCTCTTCCTGATGTTAAATATAAGCTGCCTCCTTGTTTGCAACCTCTCTAAGACCTCATCATTGCTCACATGCTCGGTCCATGATATCATTAGCATCCTTCTGTAGACCCACATCTCTGTCACTTTGAATCTCTTCATCTTTGATGAAATCATCTAACATTCGCTGCCGTAAAGGACAGATGTCACGTAACAGCTCAGAATTCTTTTACCTGTTACCAAAGAAATCCTCCTCTCGCAATACTCTGCCCAGCTTTTGGAATTCCACTTTCCATGCTGATAATCATTATGCTACACCCTATTTTATTATATATATAATGCACACACACACACACACAAGATTGGAGATGGATAAATAGCTTGACTTATTTTTGGATAATGACATGATAATTAATATAGACACTCACAAGAAAAGAGCAAGAAAGAAGAAATGGCAGAAAGTAGAAAAACTGGCCACAAATTATAGTTATATCATGTTTTCTAAAAATAATCAGTTACAATAAAAAAAAAAGGATTTGATGATAAAACTGACAGAAAGAATTTATATGGATTTCAATTATTTTGCAAAATGGACAGAGTGAAGTTTCTATTTAGTGTAAACTGCATTTGCCTTCTTGGGCAGTTTCTTTCCATTAGCTCTTCACTATGGTACCTAGATTTTATGAATATAAGCACACTACTAGACTGGTAAAAAGGTGTCATCGATATATAACTGAGTCAATTAGATGCAAACAGATGTTCTATGTTAAAATATTCTTGTTTTGCACTTCCCACTAGTGGAACTCCCTTCTGGCTCCATGCTTTTCAGCCAACTTTAATCTTCAAAAATTTAAATGCAATGTCAATTGCTATCTACTGTCTGCCTGATTACTTTTTTTTTGTACTCACACCTTAGTGGTGTTTGTTTTCTCATTCTTATACATCAAATAACCCCTTGTGTCTGAGTGATTTTAATGCCTTGCTTGAGGTGAACTCAATTAAAAAAGAAATCTTTCTTGGTTTTTGGTTAAGGATGTAAATTTTAAATTGCTTAGTATAGTACAAAGGAAATTGCCATAAGAAAAATGTGTTATATCAGTTTTCCATTTGAGGAGAGATGGTCAATGTAGAAAATCAGCTTTTGAGATTAGTTTTTACATGAAGGTAGATAACTTCTAATACTGACCATTTGCACAATCTTTTCTAGTAATTTCTTTTGCCTTTGATATGACCTGTATGTGTTAAGTTATCCAATTCATCTTTCCTCATTTTGTGATACCAAATTTTTACTTTCTTTCATTCTGTTTCTTATGAGCAGTTCCTTTGTAATTTCTACTCTCCTTAGAACTTAACTCAGGCAAAACTTTGAGCAAATTATGTTTTATCAGTCTTATCAGGTAACAACAGATTGAGTTTTCTAAATGAGATTTTATATATATATATATATATATATATATATATTATATATATATATATTTACATTTTTCTCCCAAATCTCTAAGTTTCCCTTGTCTAGCATAAAAGATTGGCGCACCAAATAAATTGGATAGTGAACAAGAGAGCAGGTAGACATTTGGAAATATATGGAGTGCAGTAGAAATACCTCTCACATAATGTAAGACATTAGTAGTGATTGTGTCTTCATCTCTCAGTAATATCTTACCATTATGTAGGTGATATATCTGGGAGGTATTTCTGACATATCCTGTATAATAACTGAGTGTGATATACACCAGAAGATGGTTGGAGAGCTTGCCAGCTGAAATATAATGATAAAGACAAAAGGTAAAGATACTAGCTTGAATAATTCATTGTTACCTTGATAGTTAAACTATTCAGCAATCCTCAAACAATAAGGAAATTTGTTTTTCTTTTAAGGAGATGTCAAGATTAGATTAGGTTTCTTTTATTATACATAAGTATAAAGACTAAGCAAGAAAATAAAAAGATGTATATTTGAAAAAGAAAAACCAAAAGCAATGAAACAACTGAACAAAATGGAAGACAAGAAAAAAATAACTGGAGATAAAATGATGTATTTTTATAAAAGGAGAATACTGATACCAGAATTGGAAAAGAAAATGAGCAGATGAATCCCAAAGACTGGATGAGGAGTGGAAATTGAGCCTGAAGTGTTGCTTTTCAAATTGAATATGTTGAAAGAAGAAAAAAACTCAGCTTCTCTCTCTTCACTTATTCGTAATAATCAGCATTTTGATGCCAGAAATGCATGGTGGTTAGTAAAAGGGACAACTGAACATTCAAATTACAAATTGGGGATACCAAAATCAAACAAGTACAACAATTTAAATATCTGGGAATTATTTGAACAGAGGACGGAAAGTATGACATTGAAATCCAAATGGGATTTGGGATAGCAAAAGGTGCCTTCCAAAATCTAAGCAAAGTATTAACACTTTCACTGCTAGTCATTTGCCCAGTGCTGCCCCCATCCGGCCAGCCATTTTTAAAGAAAATGCCAAATTTCAACCTACATATTTTATTACACAGAAAACTGGCACCAGTGTGTTTTACAGCATTCAATTTTCATTGATATACCTGGGAATGACTTACCAGATTAGTAATGGGTATACACATGATATCTTTTGAAGCATTGTCCTTTGTGATTTTACGATAGATGGCGCAACGGGACACTCATACCAGCGGTATGCAAAAAAAACATAGATTTCCATACTTAGCCAGCTGGAGCAAGATAAGAAAAACGAAGATCTCCGTAGTTAGCAGCGGAAGTGTTAAGAAATAGGAAAATTTAATTTGAAACAAAGAAAAGAGTACTGGACTGTTACATAATATCAGTCCTCTTATATAGCAGTGAATGCAGGACAATCTTTTTGCAGATGAAGAGACTTGAAGCATCAGAATCATTATACAGAAAAATGCTGAAAATACCATAGACCGAACATGTGAGCAATGATGAAGTTTTAAAAAAAATGGACACAAAAGGACACTTGTACTTAACATCAGGAAGAAAGAGTGTAAATTTTTTATTTATTTTTTTATTTTACAATGATGTCCGCTCTGTCCAAGGCCAAAGATCAATTGAGGTAGATGGTTACAGAATAAGAGGTACCACCCCAGGCAAAGTGATAATGCCACTAAGATACAAGGGACTACCAGAAGTGGAAGAGAGAGAAAAGACTTCAGAAAGAACTGGAGACCCAATTCTAAACAGGGTACGTAATGAGGAAAAGGGGCTTGGAAAATTTAATGCTCACAGGACAGATTGAAGGCAAGAGGAAGAGAGAGGAAAGTAATGCATAATCTACCTAGCAAGCATGAATATGGATGATAGCACAAGGTTTAGGAAAGATAACAAAAAGACAAAATTTATTAAGAGCTACAAAGGACAGGAAATTATGGAGAGTCATGACCGTCCTGAAGAGTCATGACTCATAGAAGAAAAAAACTATCAAGACTATTTTTTTGTTTTAAACTTATTCGATTTCAACCAATACTGAATTAAGATATTTGAATAATCTTTTTCTTTTTTCTCTTTTTCCCTTCTTCCTTAGTCTTATTCCTTCACTTTTTCCCTTCTTTCTTCATTCTTCCTTAGTCTTATTCCTTCACTTTTTCCCTTCTTCCTTCATTCTTCCTTCACTTATTCCTTCACTTTTTCCCTTCTTTCTTCATTCTTCCTTAGTCTTATTCCTTCACTTTTTCCCTTCTTTCTTCATTCTTCCTTAGTCTTATTCCTTCACTTTTTCCCTTCTTCCTTCATTCTTCCTTAGTCTTTATTCCTTCACTTTTCCCCTTCTTCCTTCATTCTTCCTTCTTCTTATTCCTTCACTTTTTTCCCTTCTTCCTTCATTCTTCCTTAGTCTTTTATTCCTTCACTTTTCCCCTTCCTTCCTTCTTTATTACTTCTTTTCCCTTCTTCCTCTTCCTTAGTCTTTACTTCCTTTTCTCTTCACTTCTTCCTTAGTCTTATTCCTTCTTTTTCCCTTCTCCTTCATTCTTCCTTAGTCTTATTCCTTCACTTTTCCTTTCTTCCTTCATTCTTCCTTGGTCTTCCTTCACTTTTTCCCTTCTTTCTTCATTCTTCCTTAGTCTTATTCCTTCACTTTTCCCCTCTTCCTTCATTCCTTCATTCTTCCCTTAGTTCTTATTCTTTCACTTTTCTTTCACTTTTCCTTCTTTCTTCATTCTTCCTTAGTCTTATTCCTTCACTTTTTTCTTTCTTCCTTCTTCCTTCTTCTTCCTTCTTTCTTTTCTTCATTCTTCCTCTTCCTTCATTCCTTCCTTAGTCTTATTCCCCTTCCCTTTCTTCCTTCATTCCTCTTCCTTAGTCTTATTCCTTCACTTTTCCCTTCCTTCTTTCTTCTTCATTCTTCAGTTTTTCCTTCTTTTTTCATTCTTCCTTCTTATTCCTTCACTTTTCCCTTCTTCCTTCATTCTTTCTTATTCCTTCATTCTTCCCTTCATTCTTCCTTAGTCTTATTCCTTCACTTTTTTTCCCTCTTCCTTCATTCTTCCTTAGTCTTATTCCTTCATTTTTCCTTTCTTCATTCTTCCTTCTTCCTTCATTCTTCCTTCCTTATTCCTTCATTCCTTCATTTCTTCATTCTTCCTCTTATTCCTTCCTTTCCTTTTATTCTTCCTTAGTCTTATTCCTTCACTTTTCCCTTTCTTCTTCCTTCATTCTTCCTTAGTCTTATTCCTTCACTTTTTTCCCCTTCTTCCTTCATTCTTCCTTAGTCTTATTCCTTCACTTTTTTTCTTCCCTTCATTCTTCCTCAGTCTTATTCCTTCACTTTTTCCCTTCTTTCTTCATTCTTAGTCTTATTCTTTCACTTTTCCCTTCTTTCTTCATTCTTCCTTAGTCTTATTC
Source organism: Acanthosepion pharaonis (assembly GCA_903632075.3). Classification (NCBI taxonomy): domain Eukaryota; kingdom Metazoa; phylum Mollusca; class Cephalopoda; order Sepiida; family Sepiidae; genus Acanthosepion; species Acanthosepion pharaonis. The sequence continues at coordinate 541,046 of CAHIKZ030001263.1, read as the reverse complement.
CTTCACTTTTCCCTTCTTCCTTCATTCTTCCTTAGTCTTATTCCTTCACTTTCCCCATCTCCCTTCATTCTTCCTTAGTCTTATTCCTTCACTTTTTCCCTTCTTTTTTAGTCATTCTTCCTTCACTTTTTCCTTCTTCTTATTCCTTCCTTGGTTTCCTTCTTCCTTTTCATTCTTCCTAGTCTTATTCCTTCACTTTTTTTCCTTCTTCCTTTATTCTTCCTTAGTCTTATTCCTTCACTTTTCCCTTCTTCCTTCATTCTTCCTTCTTCCTTCCTTCTTTTTCCCCTTCTTATTCTTCATTTTTCCCTTCTTCCTTCATTCTTCCTTAGTCTTATTCCTTCACTTTTCCCTTCTTCCCTCTCTTAGTCTTATTCCTTCACTTTTCCCTTCTTCCTTCATTCTTCCTTTTCCCTCTTATTCTTCACTTTTCCTTCCTTCTTCCTTCATTCTTCCTTAGTCTTATTCCTTCTTTTCCTTCTTTTTATTCCCTCTTTTCCTTCATTCTTCCTTAGTCTTATTCCTTCACTTTTCCCCTTCTTCCTTCATTCTTCCTTAGTCTTATTCCTTCACTTTTCCCTTCTTTTCCTTCTTTCTTCATTCTTCCCTTCTTTCTTCATTCTTCCCTCTTCCTTCATTCTTCCTTAGTCTTATTCCTTCATTTATCCCTCCCTTCTTCATTCTTCCTTAGTCTTATTCCTTCACTTTTCCCCTTCTTCCTACATTCTTCCTTAGTCTTATTCCTTCACTTTTCCCCTTCTTCCTTCATTCTTCCTTAGTCTTATTCCTTCTTTTTTCCTTTTCCCTTCTTCCCTTATTCTTATTCCTTCACTTTTCCCTTCTTCCTTCATTCTTCCTTAGTCTTATTCCTTCTTTTCCTTTTCCTTCATTCTTCCTTAGTCTTATTCCTTCACTTTTTTTTCCTTTCCTTCATTCTTCCTTAGTCTTATTCCTTCACTTTTTTTCTTCCTTCATTCTTCCTTAGTCTTATTCCTTCACTTTTTCCCATTCTTCCTTTCATTCTTCCTTTTCCTCTTTTCCTTCATTCTTCCTTTCTTATTCCTTCACTTTTCCCCCTTCTTCCTTTTTATTCTTCCTTCCTTATTCCTTCACTTTTTCCCTTCTTCCTTCATTCTTCCTTAGTCTTATTCCTTCACTTTTCCCTTCTTTCCTTCATTCTTCCTTAGTCTTATTCCTTCACTTTTTCCCTTCTTCCTTCATTCTTCTTTCTTATTCCTTCACTTTTCCCCTTCTTCCTTCACTTTTTCCTTAGTCTTATTCCCTTCCTTTTCCCTTCTTCCTTCATTCTTCCTTAGTCTTATTCCTTCACTTTTCCCATTCTTCCTTCATTCTTCCTTAGTCTTATTCCTTCACTTTTCCCTTCCTTCATTCCTTCTTCCTTAGTTCCTTCCCTTCTTCCCTTGGTCTTATTCCTTCATTTTTCCCTTCTTCCTTCATTCTTCCTTAGTCTTATTCCTTCACTTTTTCCCTTCTTCCTTCATTCTTCCTTAGTCTTATTCCTTCACTTTTTTCCCTTCTTCATTCTTCCTTCTTATTCTTCTTTCCTTCATTCTTCCTTAGTCTTATTCCTTCATTTTTTTTTCCTCATCTTCCCTTTATTCTTCCTTTTCCTTATTCTTCACTTTTCCCTTCTTCCTTCATTTTCTTCCTTCTTTCTTCCTTAGTCTTATTCCTTCACTTTTCCTTCTTTCTTCATTCTTCCTTAGTCTTATTCCTTCACTTTTCCCCTTCTTCCTTCATTTTCCCTTAGTCTTATTCCTTCATTTTTCCTTTCTTCATTTCCTTCTTCCTCATTCTTCTTAGTCTTATTCCTTCACTTTTCCTTCTTCCTTCATTCTTCCTTAGTCTTATTCCTTCACTTTTCCCTTTTTCCTTAGTCTTATTCCTTCACTTTTCTTCTTCCTTCTTTCTTAGTCTTATTCCTTCACTTTTTTCCTTCTTCCTTATTCTTCCTTAGTCTTATTCCTTCACTTTTTTTCTTCCTTCATTCTTCCTTAGTCTTATTCCTTCACTTTTCCCTTCTTCCCTTCATTCTTCCTTAGTCTTATTCCTTCACTTTTCCCTTTCTTCTTTCATTTCTTCCTTTAGTCTTATTCCTTCACTTTTTCCCTTCTTCCTTCATTCTTCCTTAGTCTTATTCCTTCTTTTCACTTTTTTCCTTCTTCCTTTATTTTTTCCTTAGTCTTATTCCTTCCTTTCCTTCTTCCTTCATTCTTCCTTAGTCTTATTCTTTCATTTTCCTTCTTCCTTCATTCTTCCTTAGTCTTATTCCTTCACTTTTTTCCATTCTTCCTTCATTCTTCCTTAGTCTTATTCCTTCACTTTTCCCTTCTTCCTTCTTATTCCTTCACTTTTTCCTTCTTCCTTCATTCTTTCAGTCTTTTCCTTCCTTCTTCTTCTTCCTTCCTTCCTTTTCCTTCTTCCTTAGTCTTATTCCTTCACTTTTTCCCTTCTTCCTTCATTCTTCCTTAGTCTTATTCCTTCACTTTTTCCCTTCTTCCTTAGTCTTATTCCTTCACTTTTTCCCTTCTTCCTTCATTCTTCCTTAGTCTTATTCCTTCACTTTTCCCTTCTTCCTTCATTCTTCCTTAGTCTTATTCCTTCACTTTTTCCCTTCTTCCTTCATTCTTCCTTAGTCTTATTCCTTCACTTTTTCCTTCTTCCTTCATTCTTCCTTAGTCTTATTCCTTCACTTTTTTCTTCCTTCATTCTTCCTTAGTCTTATTCCTTCACTTTTTCCCTTCTTCCTTCATACTTCCTTAGTCTTATTCCTTCACTTTTCCCTTCTTCCTTCATATTCTTAGTCTTATTCCTTCAGTTTTCCCTTCTTCCTTCATTCTCCCTTAGTCTTATTCCTTCTTTTTTTTCCTTTTCATTCTTCCTTAGTCTTATTCCTTCACTTTTTCCCTTCTTCCTTCATTCTTCCTTAGTCTTATTCCTTCACTTTTTCCCTTCTTCCTTAGTCTTATTCCTTCACTTTTTCCCTTCTTTCTTAATTCTTCCTTAGTCTTATTCCTTCACTTTTTCCCTTCTTCCTTAGTCTTATTCCTTCACTTTTTCCCTTCTTCCTTCATTCTTCCTTAGTCTTATTCCTTCACTTTTTCCCTTCTTCCTTCATTCTTCCTTAGTCTTATTCCTTCACTTTTCCCCTTCTTCCTTCATTCTTCCTTTCTTCCTTCATTCTTCCTTAGTCTTATTCCTTCACTTTTTCCCCTCTTCCTTCATACTTCATTAGTCTTATTCCTTCACTTTTTCTCTTATTCCTTCACTTTTTCCCTTCTTCCTTCATTCTTCCTTAGTCTTATTCCTTCACTTTTTCCCTTCTTTCTTCATTCTTCCCTTCTTTCTTTTCCTTCTTCCTTCTTCCTTATTTATTCCTTCTTTTCCCTTCTTCTTCTTATTCCTTCATTTTTCTTCTTTCTTAATTCTTCCTTAGTCTTATTCTTTCATTTTTCCCTTCTTCCTTAGTCTTATTCCTTCTTTTCCCTTCCTTCATTCTTCCCTAGTCTTATTCCTTCACTTTTTTCTTCCTTATTCTTCCTTAGTCTTATTCCTTCACTTTTCCCTTCTTCCTTCATTCTTCCTTTCTTCCTTCATTCTTATTTATTCCTTCACTTTTTCCCTCTTCCTTCATTTCATTAGTCTTATTCCTTCACTTTTCTTTATTCTTCCTTCTTCTTCATTCTTCCTTAGTCTTATTCCTTCCTTTTTCTTCTTTTCTTCATTCTTCCTTCTTTCATTCTTCCTTAGTCTTATTCCTTCACTTTTTCCCCTCTTCCTTCATTCTTCCTTAGTCTTATTCCTTCACTTTTCCCCTTCTTCATTCTTCCTTAGTCTTTATTCCTTCTTTCATTCATTCTCTGTTCCATTATTTCTGTATTGCTTTCTGTCACCTTCAGCTGAAATTTTTTTATCTTTTCATAAAGTTGTTTTTTTTTTTTTGGGGGGTTTTTTGTTTTGGTTTTTTTTCAGTACTTTTCAGTGTTGACTTTCATCTTTATTTTTCTACACATTCTACATGCTTTTATAACTTCAGCCATTTTTTTTTTCTCTCACTCTCCTTTGTCTCAATCTTTTACTTTCTGCACACTCCCTTTCTTTTTCTTCAATTCTTCTACCTCTTTTCTTCCTTGCCATTCCCTACTCTCTCTCCCTGTGTGTAGTGGCTTATGGTTGCATCACATTAAAACACTATTTCCTGCATGATCACTGAAGTTAAGCAATGCCAAACCTGGTCAGTACCTAGATGGGTGACCACATATAAATACCAGGTGATATAAGCTTGGATGTGCAGGTGGTGTAATGAATAATGGCTTGGAATTGATAATCAGAGAGCAGAGTTCCAGTTCCAGTTGGGTTATATTCACTTATGCACAAACACTCTTTGGAAAGGTATGAAACCACCTCTTCTCCCCCAGCTATGGGTTAATTAGATTTATATCACTAAAACCATTATTATCTCCAAAATAGAAATAAAATTGCATATAAAACATTTACATTTCAGCATTAAAAAAACCCATAGAGGGTGATATGCTGCTAAACATAAAAAACCAGCAAATCTGTGTGTAGTGATGGATTTATTAAGTCAATCTTGCAGAGGGCAAAAATATGAGAAAGTGCAGGGTTGGTAAATAGTTTTTAATAATCTGCTAAGGAGGGAATCTCAGTTTATGTTCAATATCCATTCAGGATATAAAAATCATGGCTCTTCACAGCTTCCCATCTTTTGCTGATCTCATTTTTTCTTTGCGATTATTCTTTCATTATGTGATGTGTTCTGACATCCATTTCTCATATAGTTTACCTGTTGCTTTCCTCAGCTTATATTGCATTCTGTGTTACCTATGTGTGTTAATTTCTCCCAGCATTCTTTCCTCATTAAGTGTTACAAAAATTTGAGCTCTCTCTTTTTCTGATTTTTAGGCACAGTTGATTTGTAATTCTTATTCTCCTTAGATTTTTACTGTTTCTTGTGTATTCTAAACATAGTAATTTTAACATTTCTGAGGTGTTCCCCAGGGCCCTATTCTTGGACATACATTGTCCCTAATTTTCATCAACAACTTTCCTGATGGCATCAATTCTCAACTCTGTATTTATACTGATGAGGCAACTATTTGCTCCTGTTTTAATAGTAAGTCTGATTGGTTTGATATAGTCAAATTGGCCGACATTTTCTTGTTTACTGGTGCAATGAATAGTTTATTAATTTTAACACCTCCAAAATAAAACTGCTCTCTATCTGAGAGAATACTTTATGCCTTCCATCATCATGGCTGATGCTAGCTTACAGGAGAGTGACTCATTGCACCTTCATGAGTTAACGTTTTCTGCTGATTTGAAGTGGAAAGATTATATTGAATCAATTGCTTGGTTTGGTACTAAAAAAGTTGGTTCACTGTGATATTTTAGACAATTTTTCTTACCCAAATCTATCTTAAATCTTTATAAGTCTACAATGCCTAGAATATTGCTGCCACATATGTTTTTGGTGTGCCTGCTATATATGTAGAGATCCTTGATAAAATCCGAAGAAGAATCTGCAATGTTATTGGTACTGACCTGGCATCTCGGCTTCAGTCACTTTCCCACCGCCATAATGTAGCTTCCCTGTGCCTTTTCTCTAAATACTTTCATGGTTTATTGTTCTCATAAACTTTCTTCTGAGGTACCAAGACTATATGAATTCAAATGCAGTACTAGATTTGCGGCAATGTCTTATCCTTTTACAGTTGAAATGACTAGATTTAACTGTAAGTTCTATGCTAACAGTTAAAATTTAAATGCAATGCCAATCATCATCTTCAGTCTTAATTCCTGTTTTTTTATTGTTCTTGCTCCTTAATTTTTTTTTTTTTTTTATATTCTTTCACACTCAGTAACCCACTGTGTCTTAGTGGCTTTATTACATTCCTTGGTGTAAATAGATTTTTAAAAAATCATGTTATTTAGTTAGAAAGTAACAGCCTTGAAAATCAGGATTTCAAACCTTGACTTTTAAATGACTACAGATTAACCAAAACTTGACTAGTAATATTTTGGAAAAGTATACAGATGCCTCATGACTACCCCCCACCCCGCCATTTCATTTCTTCCCAATGTCCTCCCCCAACTATTTTTTTTCTTTCCAATGCCCCCAGCATGCACTTCAGCTCTTCCTTTTTACTCATCCCTTTTGTCTTCCTTTTCTAATCTCTTTTTTTCTATAAAAAGTTTGACGACTCCCCCACTCCCTACCTACCTCTTTTCTTTTCGGCTCTATTGTTTCTCCTTCCCACTCAATATCTTAGCTTACTTTCACTCACTCACTCACTCACCCAATGGAAACAGATGGTGGTAGGGGGGATATGAAAAAGAGGGTCAGGACCCTCTTAGCTATCCCTCCCACAATGGTTCTATTGGCTTATCTAAACTATAATAAACACTTTCATTCAACTCTTGATGATCTGACCATTTTTCAGCATGTGGTTCCTTTCATCTAAAAATCCAGAATCATCCTTAAGTGGGGCAGATAGTGGGGAGAGATGAGTAAGGATTTTTAAATAGAATAGGGCAGGGATGGTTATAGGGTGATCATGAAGAGATTAAAGTTAAGAAACAATATTAAAAAAAAAAAAAAATGAAATTAAGAAAAATTAAAAAGATCTATTCAAAAATATACAGTACAAAAATATTAAGATATATATAACTCAATAAAACTGGCAACTTTTGATAAAAAAACAAGAAACATACTTAATAACATTAATTACAAACACAGCTACAATTTGAAAATTAAGAATATGTCTACTTTTAGTAATTTTTATACCATCTACTATAGCACTCACACTGTTTATTATATAAATAGTCCTGAGTATGATGATAAACTACATCTGGCACCAAGACCTCTGATTTAAAGATTGAAGTTTTTGAGACATGTGGGACCACATATTAATTGCTGTTGTACCTCGTATAGTAGTACCTGTTAGGGTCCCAGCTATGGTCAAATAGTGAACCCAAATACAAAACACCATGAAAGTATAAAAACACTACAAATACATTTTTAAAGCAGAATTACTAACAATATATATTATAGCAAAATGACCAACAATACATTTTATCTGTAGTTGAAGCCATAAAATTGTGTTCAAAATGTTTAGATTTTGGCATTACATAACGCATAGAAGTTGATAGGCTGCTAAACAAAATCAACCAACCAACTAAATTATTATATAAAAGATAATCCTTGAAAATGATTAATAGTTCAACTAAAAGCACTTGAAATAAAGAAAATTTTAGACCTTTTTTACACTGATTAAATCCAGAAAGACCTCAGATGCATGCAAGTAAAACATGATTAAAAAAAACTTAACAAAAGTACCTTGGCAGTCTTGTTCAATGAAACATATATCAAAGAGTGATTGTTGCCTAAATACACACATATGCACACTCACAACCACATATTACTATAAACATTATTTTTAGTGGCTACACTTGATTGAATTGATATCCCTGTTTTTCATTTTCTTAAACAGTGAAATTAATATAAACTGGCTTAGATCAAGAAGTCTTACTAAAGAAAAATGTGTCTCCCAACAGGAATTGAATCTGTATCCCATTTTCCATCAAGGAAACCACTCCAATAGTTGAAGTGTGCTGTTACCAATTTGGCTTTGGCTGTAGGAGTGGTTTCACTGCAGTTTCACTTTCTGCTGGGAGGCACATTTTTCTTTAGTAGGACTTCTCAATCTAGGTCAGTTGTTATTTTAACAAAAAAAGTTAATACTTACACAATCCTTGGACTGGTGTATAGTATCAAACTTAAACTCAATTGATTTGATTTTTTTCTTTTCATTTTATTTTACATTATCTCAAATCTCTGTTAGCTGGAACCACCATTGTCCTCTGAATGTGCAGATCATTTTTTCTACTCTCTTCCCTATCTCCAGTTTCTTTGACTCTTTTAGTCCCAACTTGGTTCTATTTCCTTCTTGTTTTTTGCAATTAAAAATCTCACAGCCTTTTTCTCTCACTCTCTGTCAAACCTCACTTCCACCATAGGATACCATTCTTTTATCATTGCTGTTACAGCCACACCCAAAGACCAAATACTCACTGCCAATGTATCACTTTTCAACAAATACATAATGTGTACTGAGGTAGCAACCCTTCATTAATAGATATTTGATGAATGGGTTATATAGGAATTAAATCATATATATTTCAACCAATAAAATCCTATCAGAAGGTTTGTTTGATAAACAGTCATTACAAGAGCAAATATCACCAAAATACTTGGTAGATATAGTTGTAGACCTACCACATGTTATTTTTAAACCATTTAGAAAATAACTCTTTTTACCACTCCTGCAAATTCAAGAAAAATTTGCAAGCCAGTATGAAAATTATTTTCTAACTAATGAAAACCTTGTATTAAAAAATTTCACATCTCTATATGATATTAGATTTTGGATCTCTTTTATGGATATAAAAATAGAAGCCTACTGCTTCCCTGGGCTAAAAATAATTTCAGAGGCCAGTTTGATTTACACATGCCTACACACACAATGGAAGAGACAACAACCAGCAGCCAGCGACTAAGGCCTTGTCCACTTACACAACAGAAGAGAATAACCAGCAGCTGCCTACTAAGACTTTGTCTATGAACTCATAAACACATTAGGTTGACCATCATAAAGTAAGTCTGTCTACCCATTTCACACTGCACTAAGAAAACTTAATTAGTTTATAAAACAAACTTCACTACAAGAAAAATTTTAATGTTTATTGTATATTTCCGAAAAGAAAACATAAATGTTATATCAACTGATGTTCTGATTCTACTGTTCCTTCAGTAAATAACCTTTTTTTATGTCTCATTTAAAAAGATGTTTTGTTGTTAAATGTTTGGTATCCTGACATTTAGATAAAAACAAAAATCTGGGTAGATAGATCCCAATGGTGGCACATACAAGGAATGTATTAAATTTTGGACAGTTCTTATGACTACTGACCTATGTTTACACCCACAGAAACAAAAAAGCTTAAGTAAAAAAAGAAAATGCTTCCTTGCAGCCTTTAATCAAATATATATTCATATAAATGTATGTGCATGTTTGTAAGTACAGTACGTGCACTCATTATCCACGGTAATATTTTTTCCTTGTATATATATATATATATATATATATATATATATATATATATATATAATATATCAAATAGTTTCAGTAAGAGATTGTTGTGGGAGATTAGTATGTTTGGGTAAATCTTAGTCAACATTATGTTGTGGGAATCAACACTTTGGGTAGTAAATATTTACAGGCTCCTGGAATATTTATCCCACAAATAATATTGGTAGACTCAATGTGAGTTCAGGTAAAAATGATTAACACGAAACAATAAATATGAAACAAATAACAATGCATGTATTAACAAAAGGAATTACATGTGTAAACTGTTGTAACAAAAGGAAAAAACATGTTCTAAGAAGTGTAAGTAAGTAAGTAACAAGCATGTGTGATAGACATGTGTATGTGAGAAAGTTCAAAAGTCAAAGGAAAACCAAAGAAGCAAACATGCATTCTCAGCAGTGTTCATATCTACATGCGACTACATCTGAAAACTGAAGCTAAAAAGACAAACAAGTGAGTGAGTGAGAACATCATTGCCTGTTTATAGGCTTAAAGAGTGCTACTTAGCAGGTGTTTTGGTACAGTCAAGTGGGATAACCCATGAGATTAACAATAAGTAATCAAGTGCAGACTATTGTCCTCATCTTTATTATCACAAAGTTTTCGCTGTTGTGCCCTTTAGCCTTCATCGGGTATATATTGATCCAGGTAACTTATAGGGAATTGAACCCTTTATTTAATCTATGAGGTTAGACTGTCCTCATTTAGGGATATCTCTTCTAGTACTTATTTTAAATACTGCTCACCCTGTTCTCACAGAGTCCAAATACACACTGCCCAGCCCAGGGACTGAACTTATAATTATCATGTCACCAAATTAAAGCATTATTTCATGAATAGTGATATTTTTGTTTTTTGATCATTCCTCAAGTGTTTTAAGATATCTTCATGGTAGCATTGATTCATCTCTTGTCTGTATTGCCATGGTAATTATTCTGTTTCAAGCCTTTGTTTACATTATAAAAATACAAAAATCCACAAATAATAATAATCCTGCCAACCATAACAAAAGTAGGTGCATAATCCTACCTCAGTCAGTTGAGTGCCATACGTGATACATGTTTGGGAAATCATGTTACTGTTGAACCACAACTGACTAGGCAGAAGATTTTCTTACAGTAGATTGCCATTTGTTTCTGTTGTAGACTGGTTGCCAATCAAGGCTACAGAACTTAATCTGTCCTTCTATTCATCTCCATAGATGGAGGAAGAAGAAATAGATCCATACCTCCCCTAAGGGTATTCGCATATAAATGAAAGTGATCAGAAGGTGGAATTGGTTGGAGTAAAGAAACAAATTAGACACTGGTTTGGAGAAATGACCAAAGATTCATTTTCATCTACAAGATAGGAAAATGTCTCTGGTAAGTTGTATAGTGTAGTGTTCAAATGTATGAGGTGTGAAATGAGAGTGTGAAAAAGGAGTTTGCTCAACCTGGCTGACTACTTGTTGATTATCGGTTTGGGCTTGTCCTGATGATATTGGAGTCTGTTCCCTTTTTGTGTTCACAGGAGGTTGGTTTTCACGGCCTAATGGACAGATGGGCAGTCAGTCATGCTCTCAAGTAGCCTCTATAGTAAGTGTGTGAAGTCTCTCTCTGCTCTCTGCCTTGTTCAGCTTCTTTTATAGCCTATATAAGGGAAACACAGGGTCATAATTGTAAACGTAAGTGGCAAGCGAGAGTTGCATTGATAATGGCCAACACTCTGGTATATTTGTGTTTTTAAAATTTGTTTTGAGAAGAATGCGGCATGTGTATAGTTGGAGATATGTTTTCTAATAATTGTATAAATTTGATTTTAATTTCTAACTATGTGTAAATTGTGTTTTTCTACTACAAATGTAATGAATTCTACTGGAATTCAAATTCAGCTCTCCCATTTCTCATTCTGAGCCAATATCTATTACACCACAATGCACATCCTATCTACCAAGTCTATAACAGCTACTATCAAAAATAACATCCAACCTTAGCCTAAAATTAATCAACAACACCTCCAAAACAATAAAATTTCATTAGAACCAAATCAACAACAGAACAGAAGCAGGAATATACAAAATAGATTGTATAAAATGCTCAATGGTACATATCTGTGAAACCTCCAGAAACCTTGAAAAAAAGACAATATGAGCATTGCAAAGATATGCAGACTAACAACAGTTCACTAGTAGTTCACTAATATGTAATTGACCCCAATTTCTACTTAATAGATACCAGTCTGACCAGAAGAGTAAATGTATTGAGAGTGTGTTAATGTCACAATTTTCAACATAAAGAATACATAATGTCACAGATCAGGACCAAAAGCAATAGTAACAAAATGCAATTTACAAACTCACATAAAAAAAAAAATCAGATCAACTCATAGTAGACAGATTTAAAATCCAACAACTCTAATATTATATATATATATATATATATATATACTTCCTGGCGAATTTTCAACTTTTGTTTCTTATACTATTATACTATTATTACATTCTCTCTCTCTATATATATATATATATATATATATATATATATAGTAAAGCCCATGTATGTGTGAGAGAAAGTAATAGACTATGTATTCACTTGTAAATTTTAAAATGAAAAATTTTTATTAAAGCTTTTATTTTAGTTCTAATTCCAAGCTAATAGATTAAATTTAATATTCCTAATAACCAACATACTTTGTATTCAAATCAACTTTAAATTCATTGGATTGATTTTTTTATTATTATTATTAATAAAATCACTAAAATCTTCGATGTTGACAAATCTGTCAATAAACTTTTTATTACATAATCTTTCAAAAATAAAATATACTTTTCTGATACTTTATTTCAGGAAGATTAACTGATGTACATTTTAATTAATCTGATTTGAAACAAATATTATTTACTTTTAGTTTAAAATATTGCAGCAAAGCAATTTTTAACATGGAGATGGGTGTTTTTAAGAGATGTTAACAGATCTTTCGGAATAACCTTATATATTGTTGAAGAGTTTAGTAAAATTACTTGAAGAATACAACATAAAATGCCTTTTTTAGATAATTTTTTAACTACCCAGTAATGTAAAAAAATTAAAATATTTTAAACATTCTAATATTTGATTGAATTTTAAGTATTTTGGTTTTACAGGTTTACTTAGAAAGATGCTTGTTGAGGAAATGTTAGTAAAATTTAAATTTGCTACAGTTACCATTATTTTTTTTTTTTTTCATCATTTATGCTCCTTTTTTTTAGCGAATAGGAGTTACCGATCATATCCGCAACTTGTGGGAAATACGACGATAATAACCTCATCCACATAAAAATAAGGAAAGCATTATTCATGAAAACCAAACATAAGTGGCTATGTTTGGAAATTAAAAAAGATTCCGTATACTTTCAGTTAAAAAAACATCCTTGTTAATGCAATGGTTTTTAAATTAATGTTCAATAATTCGCCAAAAAACAAAACTAAAAAAAAACAAAACAGCATAGCATGATGAAAAAAGGCCCCAATTTAATAAAAACAAAGTTTTATCGTGAAAATGTTTGTTATTAATAAGAGGAAAGACCAAAGTATTTTTTTAATTATTTTAAAAAAAAAAAAAATTTTATTCCTTTCTGACACGTTTGAAATTTTGGTTGAAAATCGTTTTTTTGTTTTTTTTTTTTTTTTTTTTTTTTTAACGTCAGCGGTCGCGTAATATTGTAGTTTAGCATTCATTAGTTTTTTAGCGCTTTTTTCAGTTGAAAAACATTAATATGGAAATTCTTGCAAAAATCAAGTAATTGTCAGATTTTAATGAAACCTTCAAAACTTATTTAAAAATGAATGAAATTATTTTAGAAATTGCTTTAGAAATCATTGTCGCATTTTCAAAATTTTTAATTTTCTTTTCTTTTTTTTTTTTTTTTTTTTTTTTTTTACATATTTCAACAATTATTTTCTTTCTAAATATAATCATTTTTTTCTTTTTCATTGAGAGACATATTGCAATTATTATTTTCTTTTTCGATTCAATTTTAGGGACGCAAACAGTGCAGACTTTGGACATATCTTCGTTAAAAAAGTACTTAAAAATCAATAAAATATTAGACTTTTGAAAGGATTTAGTTTTTAAGAATTACTTTTCATTAAATAATCTGATTCACTTAAAATTCGAAAATACTGTCACTTCTGTCCTTCCATCCGATAAATTACCCTGCCGTTAGTTGTCGATACATTGACGTAAACGTCAATTCACACTGCCACCCAAAACAAGTTACCACGGTTAGATATGCTTCTCTTTTATTTCCAACTAAATCTTTTCTGCTAAAAATTTAAGTAATAAGTATACTTTAATGTTTTTAATTTTCCTAAAATAACTTTTTTTTTTTTTTTTTTTTTTAAAAAGTATAATTGAATTTTACAAGATTTTTAAACGGGGAATTTCACTTTTGTTTACAAAACTGTAAAAAATGGCTGACATGATCGATTTTATGTAAATTGTGATGACTCAAAAAAGATTTTTAACTAAAATTTTGTACGTGCTAGAAAGGATTAAAAATTTTTTAAAAATATTCAAAAATACTTTGGTTTGCTCTTTCCTGTTAATAAAAACAAACATTTAGACGATAAAAAAAAAATGGTTAATCAAGTTTCTTGGGGCTTTTTTTTCATCAGGGTATGCTCTTTTTTAGCGAACTATTGAACATCTGAAAGCGCTCGAATCCATAGAACATTTAAACAGTTTTTGGTTTTGGACATTCTACCTCCATAAAACAAAATATTCATATCAATACAATGAAAATTTAATAAAAAGCTTAATCGCAGTGTTTTGTCTATTGTCTTCACTTTAAACTTATATAAAAGAGGGATTGTTCCTTATTTCTTTAAATTGTTTGTAAGCATTATTTTATATATAGTCTTCTTTTTACTACAGTTTCTTTTCTTTTTCGTCTTTCACCTCTCTCTCTCTCTCAGAACTATCATACTAATTCTCCCAACTCCCGAGTCACACTTAAATTCCTTAATGACAGCATCGAACTGTGGGAATATTTTGTTATATATCCTTTTCCCGCCATTTTTTTTTTTTTTAGTTTAAAAAGAAAAATAATCCCCAACCCCGGCACTAATTTCTCCGAGCCACCTTCCACCGACACCTCATCTGGAAAAAACAAAATCTTCCTTCTATCTATCAACCAAGCCCAGGGATTGTGGGAAGAACAGAACCTGAGAAGGCTAGGGAGGAACAGAAGTAACAACGGGCAGTGGGGAGAGGGTTTTTAAAAGCTACCAGAAAAATCTAAGTCAAGTTCTTTGCATTGTTTTAATGACAAAGAGTGTCAGTTTCCTGTTTATTTTCTCTATTCAACTCCTTTAACTGACCCCCTAAAGCACAGCCTCCACAGCCCCTCCCTATCTTTGCACCTATACCTCCCTCCGCCCAAGAGAATTCCCCACACCCACTTAACTCTTGTTCTCTTTTCACTGATCATATTTAGTTTAGATCTTTTGTTTCCTCCTTGTAATCTCTCCATTCGCCCTTACACGCTTCTATTTTATTTTTTTTAAAATTCCTTTATCTTATCTCTGGAAAGATTTGTGACTGCAAGATTACATAGGTTGCTACTTTGTTTTTTCTTGTTGTGTGAGAAGAGGTCGGTGTAGCTTTTATGCATTTTCAATTGTTTTGCTTTTGTACCTTAGTGTGTGTGTGTGATCTTATTACTTTAAACGTTAGTGGATACACGTGTTTCAGTACCAGGGATGAAAGCGCATTAGAACAGATCTGGGTCCAGAGCCTTCTCAACTCTTTGGAGTAACCTCTTTCAGATTGACCATGTCTTAAGGAGTGTTTGCCGTCCTCACCACTTTCATCCAGTTGTGGATTGATGAGACTGTTTTTAACCTCTAGTTAGAAATCTTGAATTCAGAGTTGTACTTCTCCGCCCAATGATCTCTCTTGCTATTTATTTATATAGCTGAGAGAGGGAGAAGAGCTGAATACATACCTTTCCCCAGGGCATTTGCGTATAAGTGAATGTAACAAATTCGACTGGAATTGGAACTCGGCTCTCCAACTTTAGGTCTTGATCAAGGAAAACGTGCTTGCCACACGCCATCGTTGCAGTTCGTCTTGCAATGATCCAAGAATTTCACCTGTAACGTCGCAATACGAGTGGCCTCGACCGCTCCCTTCGATCATTGCCTCACCGTAGACGATTCCTCAATCTGAGCCACTATCCATTACTCCACTGTTTAAGTAGATATTCGCTTTTTAAACAGTGTGAATTTATGTCCAGCGGTCTGTGCATTTGAAACTTAATAGAAAAAAAAGTCTTACGTCCTCCTTATGAGGAAAACCATCATAAATCCGGAGTGTATGTGTGCTTCAGAGAAAGTAATATACTATGTATTTGCTTGTAAGTAATTTTCGTCAATAAGTCAATTTTTTATTTATTTTTTTACACGAAACGGTTATATAACTTACTTCAGAGGTGGAGGTTTTGAACGTACTCCAGCGGGGGCGTCTTTTCCCACGTACTACTGCATCTTGGTGCAAGAGTGACAAAGAATGTTTGTGTTTTTATAGAAATTAAACAACGCCATTTATCGGGCGTTTGGCGAAGCCAGGTGGAGTAATAGAAATTCCGGTTCCTTTATTACTGGCATAATGTATTTTTCTTTTTTTTTTATTATTCATTATTATTAGTTTATTTATTGATTTTATTATATTTTCACTCAGATCTTATAGATTGGCGCTACAGGACCACAAACATTTTTATTAAAAAATAGAAAGAAAATCACTTGTTTTTCAACAGCAGCAACAACTAAAATGGACAGCACATGCAACTAGAAGAGAAAATGGCATAATCAAGATGTTGACTTTCCACACTACCTTATACAAAAGGTTTGGAAGGAAACTCAGTACAATGAAGAGCGATAACAGTGGACTTGAGAAGCCCATTTTCCTCAAAAAGGGATCTTATAAATTACAACCGCCAGTAACGCTAAATTTTCGGTCAACGAATACCGAATGTTTGCTTATAAGGAAACGGCGGTTTTCACTATTATCATCACTATTAAACATTATCTAATTAGCCCTTTCTTCTGCATCTAGCAGTGATGCTTAAAGAGAAAAATCAAGATTTTTTCCAATGATGTTCACCTTGTACAAGACTCACTCGAGGTAGAGGATTACAGAGTATAAGTCACTGTTCATGCGGTTACGTGGGGCAGACTGCTGTTAATCTTAGACTTGAACAAGTTAAGATTATAGTGATCAAGAATGCATCTTCTTGGGAGTCGGTTCCACAAAGCAACAGTTTGTGAAAAGAAGCTGCTAAAGTGGAACTTACATCTCACCGATGGAATAAGTGGGGAATGGCGAACCTTAGCTGTGAAGGTTAGGAGTGGTGGAACTAAAGAATAAACATTTTCCAAGCGAGTGGTTTGTGTCATTTCGTCTGTGGGGAAAGGTGTTGTAAGGTGAAAAATAATTTATCACCCACGAGCACACGGAGACTTGAAAGGCAATTAAGAAGTATCTTTATTATGAAATAGAAGCCTTAGGTACAGACAATCCACAAAAAGACAATTTTGATTGTTTTTCTTAATGTCAGATACTAAATGTCATGATTTTTTTTAAGGATACAAGTTCTCATAAAACAAAATATCTTTCATTTCGTTTTATTTAATTTTATCTTATATTTTTAAATTTAAATACACCAAGTTTTTTTTTTTTTTTTTACTTTTTGTTTTTTTAATGTTTAGAAAACAGAAATAAAATTTGACAGGCTGAGATGAAAGGTTATTTTTTGTTTTCGTTTTTAGAAAAAAAAAATCCGGAAGTCGATGTATATCTCCAAGAAGAAACCAAAAATAAATGGTAAGTTCCAAAAATCGTAATATAGATAAAAAAAAAACGTAAAAAAACAAACACCATTGCCTTGACTTTAAATAAAAAAAAGTCCTGACTCAAAAAAGACCAATCAAAACGCTCAACGTATTGATAAAAATCAAAACACTGCTCGTTTTGATTGGTCTAAAAACAATCTATGAATAGAAAATAAATCAAATGATTCACGTCTTTTCCCTTTTATCTCTGTGAGAAAACTGAGTTTCCTCAAATGAGATCATTTTAGAGAAGCTGATTTAATTACATCCAAGGGACAGATAATGTTACACAGTTGACTTTAAATTCCTAAAAAAAAAACAAATTAAAATATAAAAAATGGATTACTTTGAAAGAGAAATAAATAGCAATTTCCAGAAAGTTGTCTTTCCTCATTCAGTGATGTAAAAATATTTTGTTGATATTGCGGCATCCTTTTGATATTGAGAGCATTTTAAAATGAATGGTGTCAGTATTTATAATAAATTTAGCCCGTAGCTGAATTGACAATCACTTAAATTCTGCTACCAGATTAATTGTCTTCCACTAACAACATTATAACGTTGTAATGAGTAAAAACAAAAGGCTGAAATTAAATTCTAACTATGCATGAGCATAAAAACAGGGACAAAAATTGTGGTTTCAATATCAGTTAAAATAATTCTTTTTAACAAAGGATATATAATCTTCTTTGAAGATGGTGTAAAGGGAAATGTATGTTTCTTATTGAACAAGAAATTACTGTCAGTCGATGGAGAAAGGAAGTCAAAGGAACACTTTCAATGCATGAATGTGTGTAATGGGGATAAGTAGATTGCAAAGTGAACGGTTGACTAAATGATCAGTGTGTGTGAGAGAGAGATGGGAAGAAAAAACTAAAAAACAAAGAACAAATTCCTCAGAAAAGATAGTCACCATTGTTTATTTCTTATCTAGTTTTTAAAGGGCAAAGACGTGTCCGAAAATTCCGATATTAAAACCTTTCTCAACGTGCTTCCATTTAGTCAAAAGCCCTAAAATATTATTCTTATTAACAATATTATTATCATTTTCGGTTTTATCTCTCCAATTAAATTAGCCGGCCTCTCTCTCTATCTCTCTCATATAAAAATTTGACCATTAACTTTTTATGTATTATGTGTGTGTGTGTGTGTGTGCAAATATATAGGAAAATAGGAAAGAACCGTTAGGTTAATAATCCAAAGTTCTTCAGTATTTTTGTTTTTATTTAAAAAAAAAAAAAAAAAAAAAAACAGTGCTCAATACCCAAGTAGAGCCTAAATTATAATTATTTTTTAAAAATATGATTCCATATAAGATAAAGAACAAATAGGAAACATTTATCAATCTAACATGTTTCACTTTAGAGTTTTGTCAGAGATTGATTAAAAACAGATAAGCATGTTAGATGGATAAAAGGCTTCCTATTTGTTCTTTATCTTATCATCCTGTTGGATTCCGATCCATATGTGATCTGTATTTAATCTTTAGAGCGCTCTCTCTCTCATATATATATATATATATATATATATATATATAACTGACCAGAGAATTCAGGATAAAATGTATCCATCCAGTTCTTATCTCAAATAACAACTTAAAAGAGACTGTTTGACCAACACAAGGAATGTTAAAAGATTCATGTGAAAAGATAAAAATAAAAAACAAATGAAAACTACAGACAAAAAGTTCATTTTCTCCAACAAAAGACATTCATTTCTGTAGTTCACTGCCAACAGCAAGCAGAAATATTTCTCCTCCCGATGATGGCCATTTCGGTCAAAACTAGTCGAGGAATCTAAATGGAATAATAATAATAAAAAACGAAAGAATATTAATCTACAACCCAGTGTGTCTAATGATTTTAATTTTTTATTTTCTTATTGTTCAAAAAAAAAAAATATATATATATATATATATATATATATATATATATATATATATATATATATATATATATATATATATATATATATATGGGAGAGAGAAAGTACTTTGACATGGTGTAATGGTTAGAAAGCTTGTCTTGCTAGATCAGTTACAACTGAGTAGTGAGTTCGATCCTCACTGGGTGCCACATCCAAGATGCACTTAGAAAATCACAATTATATATATATATATATGTTTCTTTTTTGGACACAGTGTGTCCAGAAAAGAAAACACTTCTGTCTGTGTATGAATGAAGGATTGCTGCATATATATATATACAAACACACTGTGTGTGTGTCTGTCTACAGCACAGAGAGACCAAAGAACAGTCTCAAATCTAATTAATAGACAATGTTCCTTATATGAAGTTTAGTCAGTTCATATAACTTGTTTTGTTTTTTGCTTTTTTTATGTGGGGGTGGATCATTCTGATTGGTCCATAAATCTAAAGAAAAGCATCTCTTTTCAAACTAGATCAACTTTTTGGAATGTTGATGTTGTCGGTGGGGTGGGGGAAATTTTTTGATCCTAGATTAGATTTTAATCCCAAATAAACTTTTCTTATTGGCTATACCTAGAATAATTCTTTTAGATTTAAATTTAGATTTGTTTCAAGTTACTCTTTAATTTTAAGCATTCATTAATCCAATAATTGAAATAACGTAAAAACTGATATTTTTTGTCAGTAAGTTACAACTTGAATTTCACTGATGTTATGGCAAATTGTCAGTGTCAATATACACTCACACACACACACACACTAGCATTTTCTTTCTAATTTTGCCCCCTCACTTCCAGCTCTGTCCGTTTTTGCCCCCTTCCTGCCGATATTGTCCTTCTCCTTCCTGTTAATCTTTCCCCACTTATTTTCTCACTATCCTCATCCCTTTTTTTTTTTCCTCACAGACCTTCCCCTTTTTTTCTTTTTTTTTTTTTTTTTGGTAACTTCTTGTTATCCAGCCCTGTACTTTTCTTTTCTTCTTGCTCCATTCAACCATGTCTTGAAAGAGAAAATATCAAGAAAAGTCAAAAACTGAAGAAATATTTATTTTTTAACACTAAAAAACATTTATATCAGTTGTCTGCGTATTTGGGTAGCAATCCCTCTTTTATAAAATTTCATTAAAGTCTACTGACAAGATACTACGATTAAGTTTTTTATTTGATTAATTTTTCTTATGTTCATACAAGTGTTTCCTTTTTTTTGGACACAGTGTGTCTAAAAACTGTCCAAAAGTTTTGCATATCCAAGCGCTTTGTCTGACGTTAACATGCACAAAAGCCAACACACAAAAAAAAATTAATTATCAACACGGCCACAATGTACTGACCCTGTTTTGAAAATAAAACATTCCTGTAACTTCAGACACATACATTAAAAAAAAACATTCTCCTAAAAATAAAAAAGAAAAAATCAGTCTTGATAATGGCTAAAAGAATAGCCGAAAGCGCTTGGATATGCAGAATTTTTGGAAAGTTTTTACACACTTTGTGTCCAGAAAAGGAAGCACTTGTACAAGCACAAGAAAAATTAAATAAAAAGCTTAATTGCAGTACCTTGTCAGTTGTCGTTAATGAAACTTATATATAATTCATTTAAATATGTCTGATTAAATAATTTAGACATATTGTGTTTGTTTATTTTTGATAATATCCTTTTGTAATCATGTATAAGCTTCGTTGTTTCATGATCAAAGAGAGCAAGGAAGGTATACTATTTCTAAACTCACACCTTCGATGATTTTTCTCGATCATTCATTTCTGCTCATGAAACATATCTTAACGTAAACAATGATAATATATTATGAAATAGATAAAGTCCAACAGTTATTTAATATATTTTCTGTTTATGCATTATTTTTATAGAAAATTATTTTTTGGAGGAGTGGGATGAAATCAACAATGTCTGTCTATATTTCTGGGATGAGGTATTGTAACTATTTACATTATTTACATTATTCAGACTGTTGTCCTCATCTTTATACCTCAGTGAATGAAATAAATGGTTTGGTTCAATATTCCAATGTATATCAAGTGAAGAAGGCCGGAACATGCAACATGCTGTGAATATGGCAATAAAAATAAAAATGCTGTGAATATGACAATAAAAATAAGGACAACAGTCTGCATGCTGTAAAAGAGTTTCAATAGAAATTGCCAATGGTTACAATTTTTAAGAAGTGTAAATTTCAATACTGAACTAAGTTACCTGAAACATTTGTTACTTTTCAGAAAATTTATCTATTATTCATATACTTCTGTCTAACAATAATAATGAAAAAAAAAAAAATGGCTGACTATAATACCTCTGTCCATTTCAAAGTATTTCACTTTGGATCGCTTACATTTTGCAATATCCTCTTTTGAGATTACAATCAGCTGTCTCACTATATTCTCCTTGATCTCATCCATAACATTCCAATGGCTGTTTTAATTTTAGCAAAAGAGTTAAATGTGGACTATATTTATCTTCCAGTTTATTTACAAAAAATCAAAATGGCCTTTTTTTTTTTTTTTTCATTGTTGCTGATATAAATATGTATTTCCAAGTGGGCTGTGTTAGAGCTTAGATAAAAAGCTAAGCTGATTTCTAGTCTTCCCCACTTGATAGATAGTTACTAATTTCTAAGTCCATAACTCAATAATAGAAAAAAAACATTTGTTTTATACAATTTTTTTTTAATCATTTCACCTGAGGCAAATTGATAAAGCTACTAAGATATAAGGGGTTGTTGAGGGAGTACATTAAAAGATAAAGATTCATGGAGACAGATGATAATTGACATTGCTATTTATACTATTTATATTTGGACTATTGTCCTCATCTTGATGATGACAGTAGTTCAAATAAAGTGTAAATGATGTTAACTCCTCATCCCAGAAATTCAGCCAGAAATTGACATTGCATTTGAAGTTCATAGTTGACAGAAAAGGCAAAAGACGAGAGTTCCACAATCTATATTTCTTAATCCATAAAAGAACCCCATTCAGTGGCTCTTACTGAGCAAACAATAAAATAAAAATATATACAAAATTAAAACAAATCATACTAGCTTTTAAAAATTCAGAATGAAATTAAAATCTTTGCTGTTCTTCAATAAAACTTACAATATGGTGACAGTTGAAATTTATGGGACACATAATGAAGAAAGAGGGCTTGGAGAACTTGACACTCTCATAATATTGACATGGGGAAAGAGTGAATAAACTATCTAACAAGGTTGTGTAAAGGAATGGCAGAACAGGGACTGAGAAGAATCATAAAAAAAAAAAAATATTGCAAAGAGATACAAAGGAGAGGAAGTTGTGGAGAGCCATGATCACCCACGTTCTAAAGGGAAACAGTATATAAAGAAGAGTAGCATATTGTCCTAGCATGATGTCCAATTGGGAGCAATAGGCCCAACTGGTTTAAAGGCCATCCCTGGATGTAAACATGGTTTCCGGACAAGATTAGACCCTAGAGCCTAATTTTATTTATTTATTCATTTATTTATGTCATTTGGATAACAAACACCTGGAAAAGGCTAGAAGGCCATTGACTAAAACGACCCCAAACAAGAAAGGTTAAAAAGCTAAGCAGAATGATTCACAGAATTGTTTTTTTTGCGGGGGGGGTGTTAAAACTGACGGAATGTTTCCATGAATGCTATTGTTACTATTTCTATTACTAATTTCACTTTAGTTTGGTTCAAGGCTATTAGTATGGGTCACCTGATGAAGACAAAACTTGCTACACAAATAATGGTCAATGAGTTTTGCTGACTAATGATCACTTCACTGCAAAAATTTGTAAAATAAATTAAGGTAAAAAAACGTTTATTGAAGATAGTAGTAGTAAACAAAAGGAAATTTGGGGGATGGTTGGTCGACATGAACAAAGACATAACCAGTGGAACAAGAACAGCACCCCTAGAGATTAAATAAAGGGTTCAGAAATCCCCATAGGTTACCCAGATCAAATATGCCTGAGGAAGGCCAGAGGGTACAACTGCCGAAACATTGTGATAACAAAAACAAAGATGAGGACAATAGTCCTAATATAATGTATATAATAAACAAAAAAGTGTTTTTTGGGGGATGGGGGCGATTCTGTTGAGCATTTTGAGCACAAATATATGCTGATTTTCAAGGAAGGCTATCCCATTCCTTTTTTTTTTTTTTCATCACTGCAACACAATTTTATTATCTACATTTCGTCTTGTGATATGCTAATTTATCCAAGCTTCATAAATATCAGTCTTTTTTTTTTTTGGTTTTTGTTTTTTTGGTTTTTTTTTCCTGAAAGACAATGTTCTGTAAAAATTTTGAGAGGAAAATTAGAGAAAATGACCTAAATTGCAAATTGGGTGATGTTGGCTATGAACATGTATGAATGTAAAATGAACAAATGAAAAATGAACAAAGATAAGAAAAAAAAAATAATGAATTAAATACTTTGAGAATAAATGATTAAAAAAAGATAGTGAAGGCATGAAAAAACATGACTGAATGAAAAACCCCTGATCACAGAGCAAAAGAAAGTGAAGTCAAGTGAAGGGCGTTTACAGCAGTTGTGGGTGGGCCTATGAAGGGTGAATAAGTTACAGTGGAAATAACATCAACAAAAAAATCACAAGTGAAGAGGCAGATAAACAAAACAGACAAGTGAACAACTCCATCAAACAAGCAGCCTGGCTGATGGTGTGGGGAACATGATAATTTGAGTCAATTTACCTATCCTATCTAATTTACGGTACAACAAGAACTATGGTTAGATATAATTTTTTCCAAATTTGGTTTTCATATTACAATAGATTAAGCACCCCAGATCACAAATTTAATATAAAATATTATAAAATTTAAAAGTGGGGTTCAATCTGCTATGTACATTCAAGGTAAATTGGTCTCTTGACAAACCCTGCAAAAAAAAAAAAAGTAAAGGAAAATGTTAATCTAATGTGATTTCTGAAAATGTAAAAAAAAAAAAATTAATTTGTAATCTAGAGTGTTTTCTACATGCACACACACACACACACACACTATCTACAATATAATATATATATATATATATATATATATATATATATATATACATACACGTTGCATTAAATAATATAGACAAGTGTTGTCTATTTATTTTATGTAAATTTTTTTCATTACGAAAAAAATTTACATAAAATAGACAACACTTGTCTATATTATTTAATGAAACATGTATGAATGAAAAGATGCTGCCTAAATACACACAATATATATATATATATATATATATAAGACCTCCAGATTATGAAATTCATTTTAAGAAATCATGTTGCATAAGTGTATTTGTTTTGGTTTCTGTAGGCGGTGGGGGATCAGTTTACAATAAATTTACATAGAAAACTGGTACACTCCCTCCAAGTCCTAGGTATAAACTACATCCAGCAACAAGGCCTCTGATCAGGAGGTTTTGAGGAGCATGGAACCAACTCTTAATTACTGTTGTTCTCTGTTGTCCATCCTGACCCAGGGTGGTAGCACCTGTTAGGGTTCTGGCTATGGGCAAATAGTGAAACCTCAAACAAAAACACTATGAAAGCATAAAAATACAAGGAATATGTTTTTTATATTGTAAAATAACCCACAATACCTATTTATAGTAAATAAAATTTTATGGAGTCACCAACAATACATTTTATCTGTAGTTGAAGACATACAATTACATTCAAATTGTATTTAGTTGGAGCCAAAAAATTGGGTTCAGAATTTTTAAATTTCAGCATTAAATAACCCCTAGAGGTTTATATGCCACTAAATAAAATCAGCCAAACAATCCCACCTTCACATATTAACATTTATAAAATTTAAAAAAACAATTGCTATTTATGATCTGGAGTTATTAATATATAGCAATATGAAAACAAAATTGAAAAAAAAAATGATTATTTCTGTTTTCAGACTGCCTATTGTACAAATCATCCAATCTTTTTTTAATAAATATTTAAGTCAGTCAAAAGAGATGTAAAATAGATTGGGGAGAAAAAATAAAGCTTCAGTACTTTTCCAATGTGAGGCAGAAATATCTCACACATAATGGTAAGACATTATTGGCAATGGTGTTTTCATCTTGCATTATGTGGGAGGTATTTCTGCTGCACCCTATACTTGGCTTTGCGTCACAAATAATAGTAATGCTAATATCAGCTGTTTCCTTATAAGGAAACATTAAGCATTCATTGACTGAGCTGCCAGTCCTGTTTCAATTGAAGTTTATAAAATCTTTATATTAAAACAATATTTCAGGAAAATAAGTTTCTCAAGTTCACTAAACATTATTTTCCTGTATTGATGGGGAATTTCTTAACTTTTTGTTTGAAGAAGTGTAGAATGTCAGAATCATGTTACTATTCTCTCTTCAAATTACATGTGCTATCCATTTTAATTGTTGCTACTGTTGAAAGTCCTTAAATGATGTGGTTTCTGTTAATTGATACAGTTCTTTCTTTGTGGATCAAAGTATGATGGTCCTCATTTGATTGATTGATTCATTTTCTATGGCTTATCAATGCTTTGCAGGTTATTTAAAATATTTTTAGATTGTAAGAATTTTTGGGAGATGGGGTGGAAGTAATAATTTAGTGATACAAATCTTAGTAATTAACCCATAGCTGGGGGTTAGAAGAAGTAGATTCATGCCTTTCCAAGAGTATTTTTATCTAAGTGAATATAACAAACCCAACTGGAACTTGGCTCTCCAATTAAGAATTCCGAGCCAATGTTAATTACACCACTCATACAGAGGCGTAATGGATAGCAGCTCAGATTGAGGAATCAGAGAGCCAAATTCAAATTCCAGTCAAATCCATTATATTCACTTATGTGCTAATACTCTTGGGAAAAGTATGAATCCTCCCAAACTATGGGTAAATAGCAGGACAGACCAGGTTCTCTAGCCTTGGATGATAACTGGTCTACCACAGAAAGAAATGGCAACCTACTGCAGGAAAAAATCTGCCTTGTCAGTCATGTATCAAAAGATATATGATCGCCTAAACGTGTATCACGCATGGCACATAACTGACTGATATCCAAGCTTACAGCACCTGGTATTCTTAAGTGGTCACCCACCTTGGTACTGACCAGGCTTGATATTAGCTTAACTTTAGAGGTTTAATTTGCTTGAAGCCATTTTCAACTATCGATCTAAAAAACAGTTTTGATGTTTGTGAATGAGTTTGGTGCCATGTATTACATTTGTATGAAGGTTGCAATTTGATGAGGCTATTTAAAGAAAAAGGGACTTGAGTTTTAGATTAATGTTTTGGTTTTTGTTAGTTGTGCAATCAGCACTACAACCTTTTTTTTATATTTAGATCAAAAAATGATTAAGTACTCCAGATCAAAAAATACAAAAAAATTTTTTTTAAATATTATGACAGAATATGATGCATAAATTTCTATATATCAGAACAATGTTAGGCAAATGAATGACAAAACAGAAAAAATTTATTATAACGCATTTCATCCTCTCAAAGGACTTCATCAAACTAATGTTCTTACTGATAGTTATATATATGTTGAAGGAGAAATGTAAATGTTAGTCATAAGCATTCCTACATCTTCAGTGTTTCCACTCAGTGCATGATTATATTTGACATTTACATTTATATTACCCGCACTCCCTTCATATAAATCCATCAATAAGAATATTACTTTAGTCTGATGAAGTCCTTTTAGAAAATGAAACATGTTACATAGAATTTTTTTTCCATTTTGTCAGTCAATTACTTAGTTAACTATTATAAAAGTTAATGGAGGGATCTCCATATATTAGTGAAAACTAAATATCTACATACCAACAGATTTCTTGAAATGTAAAAAAGAGAATTTTTTTAAATGTCATAATCTGAAGTGCTCAGTCGATGAAAATACATGAAAAAAAAAAAATATGCTCTAGGTTAGTAATTTTTAAATTTTTTCATTTTTTAAATTTTAATATATCATGTGGTATGAACATCATTTGTTTTGTCTTCCGTATGGGGTCAATAAATTTACCTAGCAAACCGTAATTCATAATCTGGAGTGCTTTCTTCATGCACACACAACATTTAAAGACACATTCCTGTCCAACTTCACAATACAAGAAAATACTTATTGACAACACCAATATATTACACCATGAAAATAATAAACAAAAACTTCAAATTCTCGAGACCCTCTATATCAAAAGCAACACTGAACTAAATTTATTACAGGTGTAGCAGCGTTTTAAATTAAATTTGACCAACATTTAATACCATTTGCATTTCTATCATATCCTCCCTTATATTGTGGACACTTGTTTGCAAAAACACCATAGCTACAATAGATAAATTTTAAAATAATTATAACGGAGCATGTTCACATATGTTTTCAAAAATCATCATCACAACGATCAGTTACAATTAGTTTGTCTTTACAATTAACCCCTGAGGATGATCTTGGAGTAGATCAAAAGTACTTGGGTAAAGAAAAACTATGGTGCTTTCCTTGATGAATTTCAACTTAACATCAAGAAACTAATTACAGAGCAAGAAAGGATTATTATAAAAATAGGCATAAGATGTCTATATTATTCAATGAAATGTATTTGAATGAAGATATGCCACCTAAATATATTTACATATCTATTTATCTATCAAAATGCACACACACACACACACACACACACACACGTGTGTGTGTGTAAGCCCATTCAAAATTATAAGAAGATTCAATGGATTTAAGTAATATCAATAAAGTACAAAATTGATTTCATTTTTGTGCGCAAAGTAGGTTCTGATTTTAATTTCCACATTTGCATTTATTAACCAATCAGCAACATTGTTTCAAACATGCTGAAGCCCTTGAAAAACAAAAAAAACACATTTGTCGTTGCCTATTAAATTTGAGGAGTAACTCCAGAAAATGATCAACAATATTTTCCCTCCTAAAAATAGATATTTAATTGGGAAAATATTTATTAACTGGTATGAATTAAGTAAGCTAATACTTATCTTGTTCGAGCCTATCTATTTCCTATAAATATTCATGGTGTTAGGTTTCAGTTTTTCCATAAACCTTCAACTAGGGTTAGTTCATTGCTGTGGATAAGCTGAATTCTCAAAACTTTCATATAATTAATTACTCAGCCTATATATATATATATATATATATATATATATATATATATACACACATTCATTAAGCATTCCTGATTATGAAATTCAATTTAAAAATTTTTTACACCTTAAGAAATCATTTTATATGAACAGATTTATTTTGGCTTTTGTAGGGGTGACGAATTTACAATAAATTTACATACCAAACTGGACACTCTCCTCAATTTTAACATAAAATTAAAAGAAATTACATTCATGATCTAGATTACTATAGCAATATGAAAAAGAAAATTGAAAAATATTAACTTTCATAATATTTAAAAAAATTTGGCTATTCATGATCTTATGGTGTTTAATATATAGTAATATGTGAAAAAAAAATCGGTTATTTCTGGTTGCAATGTCTCATGTACAACTCCACTGTTCGAGTGGGCATTTAGATATCTACTTTTCAGTCTTGACCATTTTCCCAATTCTTCTATTGCTACATTTTCATTAACCTCTCTTCATATGAATCTGTATCATAAAACTCTTTACGAGAAAATATGACATATACATTTCTATATATCAGAACGATGTTGGATAAATGAATGACAAAGTGGAAAAAAAAGTCTTAGAAATTTGGTCTTCTACAACTTTACAATTCTTCAGCAGTCATTAATATTTGTGTCTTTAAAAAAGCTCACAAGGCCATAAAAATATGCAGGGTGAGGCAAAAGTTGCACACCTTAGGGATAATTTATTAAAAGTATATTTTTCGAAACACATTTCAATGATGTGTTTGCATGATACATTAACATGTCAGAATTTCCCGTTATTTTATTACATGCATATTTAATTTTTTCTTTAAGTTCCTCAATATTTCTTGTACGCATCTGATAAACAACTGATATCAAATGGACCCCACAGAAAAAAATTCAAGGGTGTGAGGTCTGGTGACCTCAGTGGCCACTCAACAGAACTTCTTTGACCCATCTACTTACCCAATATTTCTCAACCTTTTGAAGCAGAAGCACACCTAGGAGGAAATGAAAATATCAACACACTTACCAAAATGTTTAAAGGGTATACATTTAAATGTTATGAAATAAAACCATAGATTTAAGAAAAATACACACACAAATATGAACTTACTTTATTGCAATGTTTCTATTCAACTATTTGTGCAATTATTTAGTGTGAAACCTGTGCCTGGGGTTTTTTCAGGATTTCTTCAAATGTGAGATAATCAGATTTTCATTTCTTCTTCAGTTGAACATAGTCTTTCTTGCTTCTTATTTTTGATGTTACTTAAGGTTAGGAAGCCTAATTCACATAGATAAGAAGTAGAAAAGTGCAATAAAACTTATAAGCCCTTTATAGCTAATGTGGGATATTCTTTTTGTATTGCACTGGGTACCATCAAATGTTTCATTTTGAGCTCTCGATCACATGAAAAGGTGGCCAATTCTTCTTCACATACGTGAAGTCCAATATTAGAAGGAACATGGTGAAAAGAATTATTTAAAAAAAAAGTTTAATACTTATTCATTTATTCAAATACTAATGCTGAATCATTACTACTTCCATACATAAACACACACGCACATATGCATGCCATGGCAATATTTCACAGCATAATTAAGAGGATCATACAGCACACTAGTGTGCTACACTATGGCAGTTGAGAATCACTGCATTAACCCCTATGATGCAAGGCTTTTTCCTCACCTTGTATATAGATATGTTACTAGAAGTGTGTGCTGTTTGAGTGTTAGTATCACAACTTCAAAATTAGTGAGAATAAATTTAACCCATTCTGGGTGCTCAAAAATGTAGTCCTATATCATAGTTTAGTCTAAGCTAATAGCCATTATCTCAATCCGTAGATGAATTTTTAACTTACTGAAAGCCAGTGTTGAGTGATATTAATCTTAATAACATTAGTTTCCAGTCATAATGGATTCTATTTTCATTAAGATACTGAAAGCAAAATGTCCTCATGTTTTCCTTTATTCAGACTTGCTTCCACAGTTTAGTTAGCCATTGTCAATTCCAGAAATAAACTATTCATAAGATTTCCTTAATGTTGTTTCCAAAGTACAAGAGCAGTGATACTGACAATTCAAAGAGTAACTGTGTAAAGTGCTTCTTTTATGGGAAAAGTTTTAAGTTCTTCAAGAGAAAACAATCAAGCAAATATTTCAATAGATTTATCATAAGAACAAGTCTTTGTGACGTAACTTTTATTGCAATCTATTTTTATGATTGTTCTATTATTCTTTTTTTTGTGTTCGCTACCTGTTGATGAGGACATAGACACACTCATCAAAGAACAAGGACACTAAAAAAAAGAGTAAGTATTTCTAGTAAAATTAAGCTATAAACTTCATGTCTATGAAGCTTCTTTAACTCTGTTCAGTAACCAACTGCTTCATTAAAAAACATCTTCCTACTGCTTAACACAACCCAACATTTTGTGATTTTTGTGTACCATTTTTATTTCACTACACATTCTTCTTCTTTTATAAACTATGTCCCTTTTAAGATACAGGTAATTATGGCTCACCACATCTTTCTGTTCTTTGTAGGTCTTATTTAGTTTTGTCTTTTTGTTGTCTCTCCTAATCCCTGTTCTGCCAACCATTTACACAAACTCATTAGGTAGGTTATTCTCTGCTTTTCTCTGTCCGTCTTGCTTTCAATATGACCTGTGAGTGTCAAATTCTCCAAGACCTCTTTCATGATTTACCCAAGAAATTTCAACTCTTTTTGGTTTGTAGTATGTATCTTTTTTTTGTTTCCATTTTCTCTGAGCTATGATTGCCAAATTTGTGAAAGGACACAGCACATAAAAGTGTTTTAAGTGAATTTCAAAGACAGTATTTAGATAATTGTGCATAGATTTATTTAACCACATATGTGCCATTTTTTTTTTTAAAATTTTTTTTTTTTGTGGTTTCCAGGGAAACATGAGGTTTAGCTTTGTCTTGATGGAAGGTGACACTTTTTCCCAATGGTCAGTTCTGGAGGCTTTTTGCTGATTGTTGCCTTTATTTCTGTCCAACTGGGTACAGTACTCATCTGAATTTTATGCCTGATTTTGCATAAGGAGCTTGTAATACACAAAGCCCTTTCCATTACTGCCAGATACACAGCACCACCTTTGAATACAGACTGGCTTTTGGTGTGGTTAATGATGGCTGATTTCATTTTCCACAGAAAAATTTTCACTCCATATTGTTGTCAACAATTCATTTTTCTTTGCCTGTGATTGTTCTTTAAAAAAAAATGAGTAATTTTTGTTTCATTTCAACTGAGAATCATAGATGGAAATGCATTTCATTAAAGTTTTCTCTGTTAAAATGAAAGGTACCCAAACAGGACAGCTATTCACATATCTAAGTGTTTTCAAAATGCTCTACAATGCATATATGAAATATATGGAATATCTCTGCAATGTCCCATGCCATGTGACATGGAGTATATTTAATCAGCACATTGATCTGTTCATCAATAACAAATGTAGCATGGCCAGAATGTTCTCAGTTTTCCAGATCAAAATTTCCAATTTTGAACCTAATGAAACCCTTACAAACAGGCACCATTCCCATAAATGGCACATATCTTTTTGCTGTTTGTACAGCATTTTATTCATTTTTGGAAATAAGAGTATCAAATGATGAAAGTTTATCTACTTTTTCTTTTAATGTAAAGATATTTAAAATTCAAAATTCATGCACAAATTTTATAGAAAGAGCAGTTGAAATGCCACCTTTCAGATTATCTCATTAATTTCAGACACATGTGAAACAAGATCCTGTGCTGAAACCGTACTTATTGAAAAACACTACAAATTTTGTTCCAGCCTAGTATTTAGTGAACTTGGTTGTTGGTAACATTGTATTTAAAAAAGAAATTTACTCATTTTTTTTAAAGATTTTGTGGTAGAACTGAAAATGTTTCAATAGAGACTTAAGAATAATGCTTTTCTATTTTTTCTTTTCTAATGTTCACCCAATAAAAAGCTCAAGAGACACTCAAGGTAGAGGGTTACTGTGTAGAGTTGCTTAAGATTATTGTAAGAAATGACAAGCATTAGGAGTACAGAGCTGAAGTACACTTTAGAAGGAAGTGAATCTTTTATATATACACTGAGTCATAGATAATTTTTGTTTTTGCTTATCAAATTCATTTAAAAAAAAATTAACTACAATTACATTTTATTCAGTTATATGATCACTATTATTGCTACTATCAGACAAATTTTAGATATCTTTTGAATATATTCCTGCAAGTTTTCATATGAAAAAGTTTTCAACTAACTCTTAAATCTGGATTTCATTAAAAAAAAATCCTCCCTGTCAATGTGCTTTGCAGCAATTGTCAAAGGTATTAATTGATTGGTACAAGATCAGGTGAATATGGCGGGTGGGGTAGAACAGAAAATGTATTTCTGTTTTACTCTTGCTGCATGCAACCTTGCCTTGTTCTTTTATAATTTTATCTGAATGTATGACTACTTTTATATGTTGTTACTTCAGAACATTGCTGATCATGGCTCTCTACAACCTCCTATCCTTTGTAGTTTCAAAATTATTTGTCTTTTTAGTATCTCTTCAACCTTTTGTTGTGTCATTAATTTGCACACATTTGTTACTTTTTTCCATTAGTCTCTCTTGCTTTCAATATGTCCTGTGAATGTAGTCCTCTTATTGGGAGGTTGTGAGGAGCATGGAACCACCTCTTACTTGCTGTTGTTCCACACTGACCTAGGGTGGTAGCACCTGTTAGGGCCCCAGATATGGGCAAATAGTGAACTCCCAAACGAAAACAAAACACTATGAAAGTATAAAAATATATCTTTATATTAAAAATACCAGCAATACATTCTATATAAAGTTACCAACATTTTTAAAGCAGAATGATCAATACATTTTATAGTAGAATGATCAAAAATACATTTTATCTGTATTTGAATGCATACAGTTGTTAAAAATATTTGGATTTCATACAGGTTGATATGCTGCTAAATAAAATCAATTAACCAACCCTGTGAGTGTCAAAATCTCAAAGTTCTTTCCTCTTCATGTGTTCTAAAAATTTCATCTTTTTTTTTATTTTAAGTATCAGTTTTGTTTTTGTTTCCATTTTATCTAAAACTTTGCTATTGTTCACATGTTCAGTCCATGGTATTCTTACCATCCTTCTGAAGAACCACATTTCCATTATTACAAATCTCTTCATCTGTGTAGAGATTGTCTAGCCTTCAATATCATATAGGAAGACTGATATTACATAGTATTTCAACAGTCATTTTTGTTTCTAATGAATTTTTCCTGTTTTTTAATATTTTGTTGAGACACTAACTGAATGATTAAAAAAACAATCAAAGATTTAGAAACATTTTCAAAAAATTCATATGCCAAAAATAAATGATTTCAAAATTTCAAATATTATTATGGATTACTTGTAATTGCATGCATGAATCCCAGTATAAATAGTTATAAATAATTATTGATTGATTTTATTATTGTGATATTTTTAATTATCTCAGGTATTAAGAATATCGTAATTAGGCTCCGCAAATTGGAGGAGAGAGTTATCAATGATAATGTTCTGTATTCATATCCGCTGTTATTTAAATTTAAAATATTATAGATTACTTATAATTGCATGCATGAGTCCCAATATAAGTAGTTATAAATAATTATTGACTGATTTTATCATTGTTTTTTACATTATATCAAGTATTAAGAATATAGTAACTAGGGTCTGCAAATTGGAAGAGAGTTATCAGTGATAATGTTCTGATTTTGAATCTGTGGTTATCTCCATTTAACCCTCTCTGTTTATTTTTTTTTTTATTTCTAAATGTACTTTTGATTACATAAAATTTGGTGAGGTGCAAGCAAATTTTCATTTTGAAAATGCAGCCCAGAGAAAAAAATGTTTGGAAACCATTGGTTTAAGATGTGAAACTACCTGTCACAATTCAGTGTTTATTTTTATGTTTACTGTCTTCATATCTACAAATATTATGTCCCCAAGAGTTCTCTTCCTCTGAAAATTTATCAAAGTTTAAACAAAATATATAGTGCTGGTGTGTATATATGTGCATTACTATTTAGTTTTTCTGCTTGCATACAATATCAACTGTATTTCTGCGCTGAAGTATTTAAAAGTAAAATAATGCTGCAAAAGATCAACACAACCACATTATTATTGCCACATTGTGTGGGGAGTATCAGCGGAACGAGATCAGATTCCTTATAAAATAAAAATAAATACACATTAAGAAAACCTGCAGTATTCACTTAATGGGCTCTAAAATCTGAAAAATAAAAAGTCGCTCAGCAGAGAACAACTGTAAGGATTAGGACTCTTTTTCTCTAATCTTTTATAATGCACTTTTTGGGAATGTCCATTGCTAAAAGTCTACAGATATCCAACCCCACCTCAAATCATAAACAGACATAAGCAGCTACACTTAATCTCTCATCTAGTTTGAGTAATACTTTTTGGATGTTGTTTTTTTTTTTCTTTCTTTTTCATTTTCTGTGAAAGCCCAAGGACTGGGGGTGAATCAATGTCCACTGATGTTTTGTTTGTCTATCTTCTTAACTGAATGATGTTACAGAGATTGGGGTCAAACTTTCATAAAAGCAAAAGTTGGATTGTCCTTTATCTCCCCAAACTAATGTATTTGGGTAGAGGGTAAGCATTGAGGGATTTAAAATTTAAATGCCCATCAGGATTCAGTTAGATGCCGATTGGATGTATTTTATGGAAACTGAATATAGAAAGATGTACTTTCCATTCTTCTTTTTTTGTTGTTGTTATTGAAATGGTGTGACAGGAATTAGTCAAAAAAAAAAAAAAAAGAAATAAGAAACTTTAATTTCAGTTTTCAGATTCTATTTAAATAGATAGATTCAAACTTAGCAATATCAATGTCCCCAAATCCAGTTATTAAATAAAAGATCAAAAATGTTTTTTAATCATTTTACCCCAAGCAAGGCAATAAAACCACTAAGATGCAAGGAGTTATAGAGTGTTAGAGAATATGAGTGAAAAAATACTCTTAAAGAGCAAGAACTATAAAAGAACAAGAATTGAAGATCAAAGTTGATTGGAAAGCAGAAAATCAGAGGAGAGTTTCACAAGCGAGAAGTACAATACAAAAAACTGTTAGCATAAAACTTATGGTTATGTCAAGTCATTTCAACAGTAAAATAATGAGACCTTGCTGCCAGTTTAGTACTGTGCTTAAATTAATAAAATCTAGGTATCAAAGCAGAAATTTCATGAGTACAATTACCATGAAAGTATTTATAGAAAAGGCACAGGGAAGCTACATTATGGTGGTGGGAAAGTGACTGAAGCCAAGATGTCATGACCAAAAACATTGCAGATTCTTCTTTGGATTTTATCAAAAAAAATCTCTAAATATATCGCAGAAGTACTAGACCAGATGTGGCAGTCATATTCAAAGCAAGGATGAATAACAAACTTATAAATATGTAATATAGATTCTTGTGAGAAAAATTGGCTAGCAAAACACAGGAGACTAACTTCTGGATGCATTCTGGCTAAAAAATAATTATTTGCCAGCATGGCACCTAGCTAGAACATGCATCCAGGTCTCTTAAAATATTTTTCCATATTTAAATGACAAATTTTGAAGTGATGTCAAAATAAAACTAGATAATAACCTGGCTTGATAATCCCTATTTACTTTTTAATCATTTACTGCAAGAAAGGCAATAAAGCCACTAAGACACAAAGAGTTACTGAGTATGAAAGAATCTGAGAAAAAATCTTAAGAAGAGAGTAAAAAAACAGTAATTAAGGAGACAGAAGATTAAAATAGGGATCACTCTTAATCTTAATTATTTCCATAATCCATTAATCTAATATTTGTTCCTTATTTTAGTATATGTCTGATCCCAATTAATATATTCATACTTTTCTCTTATTTCGATTCAGTATTTGTAGTGAAATTGATATAATAAATATGCATACACCTGGTTCCCCCTCACAGTAATATGATTGGCTGGTGTCAGCCATAAATACAGACTGATGTGGAAGTACAAGTCTATGCCTATAGTCTTTGCCTATTGCCTACAACTATGACAAGGACCAGTCCATTACGGTTACCTGCTAGATTGTCCTACTCTGTTACAGAAGTAAACAACCACTTTGCTACTTTGAACAAATATATCCCTTTCCGTGACATATCAGAAACCACAAACATTTTTAATTAATGATTTTTCTCTGTATGAATATCAACTGAATCTAAGTCTATACTACCCAACCCATGGATTGAACTCACAATGAAACCATATGCACAACCCAACCCTTTAATACATTAGGCTGTTGTCATGTGGGACAATCCCGAACCTAGAACTTTGAGCACAATGTTCTTCTTTCCTGCCTGCTGCTGCTGACATGCTTAACAGGACAAGTAATACCTGAGCAGTAATAAATAATTACCAGACAATATTTCACTAAGACCCCCCCTCCCCTACCCGAAGATTAACAGTTTCACTTCACTTCTCTGAAGGTTACTAGGATCGGCATTTACCTGAAAGAAGCTGGAGGGCACTACAGGTGAAATGTTGTGACAGTAAAAACAAAGATGATGATATTAGTCAGATGATAATTAATTACCTTTTCTTATTGGCCACTTTATAAGAGCAAGATTTGGCCCTAAATATAGGATATTGGTATCATAGTTAATGAGAAAAATTAGTAAATAAAAACAAAAAAGCTTCTGAATTCAAAATTAATGGATCTCATATTTTTGTGTTTTTTTTTTTTTTGGTCAAAGGAAATGTTATGTTATTAAATAAAAAGCAATAAAAACTTTGCATGCCCAAGTAAGTAGCTTTCTCTCTTTCCCTTTTTTTTGCATTGGCCAAAAGGATATTTGTATAAAAGTATAGCATGTAATGGTAATATTAACTGTTTCCTTATAAGGTAACATTTTGCATTCATTGACCAAGAAGCCATTGCTACTCAAGTTATGATTTTCTTTGCTCCTTGGCCAACAAGATGGGATCAAAGTGTAGTATATATTCTTCTCATCTGTAATGGTACTATTAACTGTTTCCTTATAAGATAATATTTGCTACATGAGTTATGATTTTTTTTTATTCCTTGGCTAAGAGGAGATCAATATGTAGTATCTGTTCTATATATACACACATTCACACACACATACATGTAGTAATATTGGCTGTTTGCTTATATGGAAATATTTGTCATTCATTGATGAGGCAGACAGTACTACTTTCAGTTGAAATTTGTAAAGCCTTTCTATTAAAACAATTATTCTAGAAAATAGATTTCTCAGTAACTGTTATTGCTCTTTCTAATATTGATGGGTCATACTTCCTAACCTTTTGTTTGAAGTCATGTGGAACATCAACATTTTGTATGAGGTACAATCTAGTTATTGTTGCTAGTCCTCAAGTGATATGGTTTCTGCTATTTTAGTACAGTTCTTTGTGATTGTGTAGCACCAGCGCATGAGATTTGAAGGCGGCTTCAAGTAAATCATTAAAGAAATAATGAAAAATCAAAGGTAGAAAAGTAAATAGAAAAGAAAGAATATATTAAACAAAGCAAAAGGGCCAGGAAGAAGAGAATAAAAAGTGTTATAAAAATTTAAAAAATAAAAATTATTAGTTGGTATAGAGCATTTTCCCCAATTTTGTCTAGCAAGAGAACAAACATAAAATTAAATAACAAAAAAAAGTAACTATAACTTCTAAGTCTTTTTCTTTACTGTTGTTCCCCCTAATACAAGGCTTAAGTGACACAGGATAGAAGCTTACTGAATGGAGAATTTGTATGTCATATGCAGGAGAGGGAGCAAGTGCTGCATATCCTGTATATGTAGTTGAGACAACAGTTGATCTTCAACTTAAAAAGGTTAAGATTGTAGAGATCAGGAAGCTAATAAGCATAGATATATATGAGATAACAATATATATTTTTATATATCAATAACAATATTGGTGAAAAATATATGACAAAGTGGACAGTTTTCTTGTGGCATGATTTGACATAAAAATACTACTCTGATCAAAGGAGAAAACAGTTAACTATGACAAAAATGTTTAGAGAGTATGTTGATTGCAAGGTCATCTACAGTATGTTTGTGCCCTGGCTCTTACAACAATTCACCATTCTTGGCAGAACTTCTATTATCACAGAGTGGATATCTATTAACAAAAATGATAGAAAGAAAAAAAAAGACTCTAAATGAAATCAGCTATTTAAGAAAAAAAAATTGCCAGCATCCCTCACTGTGTAATTGCACCAACATAACAAATTTAGCCCAATGAAGCCCTAAAGGAGAAATATGTCACAAGAAAACTTTTTCCACTTTGTCATTCATTTTCCCTACCTGCCCTCTCTCTCTTTATATATATATATATATTTATTTATATATATATATATATATATATATAGTTTTTTGTGTATGTGTTCATTTTCTCCTTATAAACAAATGCTGCTTGGCAACTTAGATGGTGCCATTGTGCAGCAGAAACTCATTATTATGTTATCAACCAATTCTTATATGTTCTATATCCCTTCAGAACCTGGCCAGTCATGACTCTCCACAACTGCCTATCCTTTGTAGCTCTTGATGTTATATACTGTGTATGGGAGCACAAAAACACATGAAACATCAAATACTGCCAGTGAGGTGGTAAGTCAAGAGAATAATACAATTATTTATATTGCTGGTATAAAAGATCAAGGTGGAATAACTTTTTTGGGTGAGGAAAGTAATGTGGAGGATGGGGCCTGGTGTTGAAGCTTGCATCAGGTTGGTTGAGCGCCTTGCATGTTGTGAGCAGGTACTTTTAAGCAGTCAGGGTAGATACATGACTGACTCAGCATTTTTTATCATGCTTAGTGGCAACATTCATAATTAGATCCTCTTAAGTTGTATTTTATATTTTGGGGTATTTGTTTTGTGAATAGGATGTGATGATTGGAGCTTGCCGGAGTTACCTCCTCCTTAATTCCCTAATTATTCACTAGGGGTCACTCTCCCTACACTATAAATACTGGGTGACTTCTTACCTCATTCTCTTTCTACTTTGCATTTCAGCGGACACATTTAAAAATGTGATCTCTTGGGAAAACGCCATGAAACACACATACATGTATGTACGAACATTCACCAAAATACAAACTCTTTACGTTGACACACAAACACAAATGTTGATGTCTTTGTCACTTGTAAATTTTGTTGTTTAAGACATATATTTGTTGACACAAGCAGGCATAATATCCATCTCACGCACGGTGAATACTAGACCTGGTTTCTTTAATATTTCCCCTTTTCTAGCGAGTTTAATGCTCAACAAGCGTACTTATAAATTTTAGTTCAAAATAGAATTCTTTTCATTTTTCATTCAAAATACTCAAAATTGTAGGAATACGTTTTCACAGCGTCGCCCACATGATGACAACATGACCATGTTTTAAACGGAGCGCTGATATTATAAAACTTTCAGTTATTGTTTGGATAAGTCTTGTTCTAATGTACATCGTCTTTGTCATGTTGTATTGATAATGTTATATTTATGAATATGTCCTGAAGATGGTTTATTAGACCAAAACATCAGACGTTGACATATTAATATCAAAACAGCATAATCGTATATAAGGATTTTTGTTTTGTTTTTTCCGTATATATTTTTCTTCATACTGTTGGATCTATATCCATATATTTGCTTACATACATATATATATATATATATATATAGGTCTTGTTTGTTTTCTTTATATCTTTAGTTGAACTCAACTCAAGTCTGCATTGTTCTTGTAGTTGGACATTCTAGCATGAATAAACAGCACATATTCCTAATTCAACAATACTCAAACCCACATGGCCCTCTACAAGCCCATGCATAGAGAGCAACTTTTTTTTATTGCTAATTTTGCTTTTGTAGCATGCTCTCTAGCCAACTGGTTTTGATATGGGGTGAATCGAGAAGAGTAAAGAGATCTAATTTGAAGCAGAGTATAACATTAGTAACCATTATCTTTTTACTATCCCTGCTAATCCATATTTGTCATCCATTTAAATAAGTTTGTTTCATAGGTTTATTGCAGTTTCCCTCTGGGACAGAGAGAAACAAACCTAATTTTATCTTCAGTATATCCTGTGAGTTTCAAACATTCTAATCCTTCTTTGCATTATGTATCTTAGAAATTTCAGCTTTCTTTTTTATTCTTGGTATAAGTCATTTTATTACAATTAAAATGAATTAAAAATTATAA
The DNA here is from genome assembly GCA_903632075.3 of Acanthosepion pharaonis. Lineage (NCBI taxonomy): Eukaryota > Metazoa > Mollusca > Cephalopoda > Sepiida > Sepiidae > Acanthosepion > Acanthosepion pharaonis. The sequence continues at coordinate 500,686 of CAHIKZ030001263.1, read as the reverse complement.
TTTCAAATTAATTTCATATTTATTTATTTTTATTTTTTTATTTTTTATTTTTCAGAACAAAATTTTTTATAACAATGAGAGTTTATCACACCTTTTTAAATTGTTTCAATTTTTATATATTTTGCTTATCAGGACTGTTCTAAAGTTACGTCTAATATTTAGATAAATTTGTGTGTGTGTCAATTTTCTCTTTTCAAACAAATGCAGTTAGTCAATCAGAAATTGGTCTATATATGCAGCTTTTCAAACAAAATCATCTGGAAATCTTTCAGTACTGAATAATTAGAACCAAAACAGAAGTTTCATATGACTACAAAATAAAAAAAATAAACTTGGTGTGGTATCAGTGTTCACCAAATCATTGAGATATTGAATATTTCTTGTTGTAAACTCAGTTTGAACTTTCAGTCAACTCATCTAACATAAACACTATCCATTCACCTGTGGATGGACTGAGGATTCTCAGTCCAGCTTGAGGTCAATGTACAAGGAAGGTTATCCCCTCTCTCTGCACACAATTTAAATGATCGAAAACGACAGAGAGACCCTGTGATTATTCTGACCACCATTACCGTCATTTTAGCCACTGTCACTCATCATTATTGACATTTGATGTTCACTTACTATGGCTGCCTGATGGCCTGACAGTATTGACAAATGTCTGACAATGGCTTTATCACCATCATTTTGATAAATGTAATAAAATCTTAAGTTCATCTAATTAATTCTAGTTTCTGAGATTGGCAATTTATGTGGGGAAAGAGGAACAGAAAGAATTGGGGAGGTTGGAATGAAAAAAAAAAAAGGAAGAGAATAGGATTGAATGAATGAATAAGGAAGTTGGTAAAGGATGATGGGAAATAAAGGCAAAATTTTCTCATAATGACATTATGAAAAATTATAATAAAAGTCTTATAAGAAAGAGAAAAACAGTCCAAATATGAAACACAAATTGATTCCAACCTCTAGAGTTTAAAGTAATAGATTCAGTTTTATAAATAGTATTATCACTGATCAGGGGTTGTTCCAAAAATAACAATAAAATACTCTGGAACATTAAGCTCCAGACAGACATCGAAGTAACAGAAACTAGATCTGGTTGTTACGAAAAGAAAAAAGTTTGCAAGAGACATTTTTGTGTTAGAAAATCACAATATGAAGATTAAAAACTAAAGAAATACCAGGACTTCACCTGAAAAGTGAGGAAATTGTGGAACATGAAGCATAGTCATAACTGCTACACCTTTTGGGCTCTTTAACTTGGTGTAATTGACCTAGCAAGACAAGCTTGCTACATCAATAATGACTGGGTGCTCTAGATTTGTGGCCTCGTTCCACATCTCAACTATACCTGATAAATCATTAATTGGACATTTTGATGTGGGGTAATGGTGAGCAAGCTTGTCTCACTAGATGAATTATAACTGAATAGTGAGTTTGATCCTCACTGAGTGCCCCATACTTTTGCCACACCTAAACAATAACTGTTGCACCTGGAACCTTGCTAATAACATGAGGTGGGATTGGAGAAATTGAAGATTCAAGAAAGAAATAAAATCATCTATGACGGTGTAGTATGAAATGATACTGTGGAAGGTGCTAGAGACTTGAAGAAATTTACCACTCAATCCACAGATAAAACCACCTGGCATCTTTTGTGATCAGAAAAATGCCTAAAATAATAATGATGACAGACTCCCTGATTATTACAAAAACACTAAAGGCAAGAATGGAAGAATTTGGAATTTGAGGAAGGCTTAAAATGGCCTAGACCGGTGGTTCCCAAGCATTTTTTTCTCTGGGCCACATTTTTAGAACTAAAATTGTCTAGCATCTCGTCAAATTTTATGTGATAAAAAGTACATTTTAAAATAAAAAAAAAAAACAATGAGTTAAAGGAAGATAACCACAGATTTGAAGTCAGAACAATATCATTGAAAACTCTCTCCTCCAATTTGCAGAGCCTAGTTACTATATTCTTAATACTTGATATAATGCAAAAATGTCACTGATGAAATTGGTCAGTAATTATTTATAACTATTTAAAGTGGGACTCATGCAAGTAATCCATAATAATATTTGAAATTTTGAAATCATCTTTGTTTGGCATATGAATGTTTTTGAAACTGTTTCTAAATCTTTGATTGTCTTTCACTCATTCCAACTCACCTGTTACCATCTTCCACTGCACACATGAAGTGTGCTGCACCATTTGAGTATCATTGATCTAGACCATGGCAGGTTTGCAAGGATACTGTGGAAGGTGCAGAAGATCTGAGGAGACTTGTTTTCTGGCAATCCACAGCAGGAAGTATCAGACATGGAATTCATGAAATAATTGTCTATAAATTTGAGAAGAGTCTTTAACACTATTTGAAGTCAGAATTCTATCCTCATCATTTTTGTCACTTATAATTTTGGCATTGGATATATTTTATTCCTTGCAGTGATGGCAAGTATTTACATGGAATACATCAAAAAAATTGTTTTAGGAACAGGACCACTGAAGATGAAACTTTTATATTCTGGCTTCACTAGGAAAATGTGCAAAAAAATGCTGGACCATGTGTGTGGGAAATTAAATAAAACCAATAAATAAAATAATAATAAAGAATAAAAAATAAACTAATTTACTCATGATTCAAGTTATAAAGAAACCAGAAAGGATTTCTGGTCACATGTACAATTTTATGACCACACTTTAGGAAAGGAAAGTATCCTTCTTTTTCTAACAAGATTGTTTAGACATTTTTTCAGCATCCCCACTCCTGAAGTAGAGATTCAGTGATTCCAACTTGGTGTGAGGCTAATTTCAGATCAACCATCTTTAACCATTCTGATCCTTACTTTCCATAAATAATTTTTTTTAACTGAAAGGAAAACAGTCATACCTAAAAGATACTTAACTTTGTTTCAATACAGCTATTATAAAAGAAATAAATGTTCATAGCAGAAACTCAAGTATGCTGCTTCTATCTACTTTGTTTATATATTGAACATGCACATTCATAGAAAAAATACAAAACCCACAACCTTGTTAACATCCTGATCTGAACTCTGTAAGACCTTTGATGGTTCATGAATTTGGTTGCATACTAATTGAGAGTTGAATCACTGGACCGGGTAATATAGACTCAGATTCAATGAAAATAAAAGTAACTGTAATTGAGAAGTACTAGAAACAGAACAAGACATCTTTAGAAATGGGCAACAAGATAAAAAAAGTTTATCCAGATTGCCAGACACCTGAAGAAGGCTGGAGAGCACAATGGCTGAAATGTTGTGAAAGCATCAACAAAGATAAGAATATTAGCCTGATTGTAAATAATATCCTCATCCCAGAAATTCAGCCAGTCATTAACATATTCAACATAATTCACATGCTGAAATCTCTTGCTTTTTCAACATACATAGAAAACATTATTTTTCTGTCTTTGTCATCTGGGATCTTACTGACGAAAGTTTTTTCAAAATGATGATGTACTCTATGAACATGATATATTGCTTTTCTCAACAGAGCTTGACTTATCTGTTCTACATTGTTATCAGCTCTCTTGGAATAGATTTAATTTTATGAGTCATATCGAAACTTGCTCTCGGCACCTATACAAGAATGTTAAATGATTGCAAAACTAAGCAAATCTGTGGGTCAATTTCTATCATTGTCTTTATTTGTTATACTGAAACACACCTATTCTATTGTTAATAGACTCTCCCACATATAATAAGTAGTAGCAGTCGCCAGTGAGCTCAGTAAGTTGGTGAGTCAGTTGATGTCGGACATTAAAGTATCAACCCTCACAACTAGATTGCTGTGTCATTAATTATTATTTCAAGTTCCTAACGTTTTGTACATCGAACCTTTTTAGGACCAACTCAGTGAAATACAAGCCTCCCCTGTGAAAACTACTCGACAACATTATTATACATTATTTAGACTATTGTCCTCATCTTTGTCGCCAAATTTATTACAACGTTTCAGCCGTTGTACACTCAGGCCTTCTGCAAGTGGTTGAAATGTCGAACTGAACCCTTTATTTCGCTCACTGGGATAGACTGTTCTACTTCCACATGCCATGCTTCTAATGAATGTCAGTTATCGGTTATCTCCTGTTAATTTCCCTCTGAAAGTTCTCGACTGCCTTAACCGAGTATTGAACTCACACTCTTTGGGACCTGTCACTGGATCTAACCAATGCCTTTATCCACTGTGCCATGTGTCTTTGAATCTCAGAAATATAGACAGATGTCTTTATTATATAATTAATTCTGGCCTCTAATGACATTAAAATTGAGAATTGTTGTTTTTGATTATATAGCACCAGTCCACAAGGTTAGCAGAAGGATGCTCCTTACCAATATTAAATCAGTCATTTTAACCATTGATCTATCGAAAGCAGTTGTATACAGCTGGCAGTTTAGATATTTCTGAAAGAAGCAATTACTCTTAACTGTAAATGAATCAGGCAACTTTCAAACTTTATCTCTCTATCACTATATATATATATATATATATATATATATATATAGAGAGAGAGAGACAAACAAAAAATATTAGCCAGCATGTTTCATCCTCTGATGGACTTTATCAAGGCAAATGTAAGGATTTCATTTTGTGATAAGTATTTATACACAGAAGTAAAAAAATATGTTACTTTATATTTTAGAATATTAAAATATGACCACAGAAAGGATCTTCTATACAACAATTTATCAAATAGAGTTGTCATATATTGAAATAAGTTCAACCACAACTTCAATTTAAAGATTGCCACTCTTATTAAAAGAGAAAGTAACTTGTAATTCTTGTGAGTGCCACTATTGAATCTAAAGAAAATATAAATCTGAATTCTGGATTTTTTCAAATATCTCATTTCCTAAAAGAAATACTATTTTCCCAATTCAATATACATGACTATAAAATGTTAAAAAAGTAAAAGAAAAAAAAACTTAAAATGAAAACCTAATATTGAAAATAAATGATACATAAATCAGTTTCTCAGACTAAAAAAATTTGAGAAAATTTGCTCATTTTAGTTTATTGTATATCACTTAGTATCCTGCATGGTTTACCTTGACTTTTAGTTAGCCTGATGTATATTTATCAGCATTCTTAAACTTAAAAATATTCTGAAAAACCAACATTTTTATTTTGTTTATAAATACTTGCTGCAAAATAAAATCCTTACATTTATCTTGGTAAAGTCCATCAGAAGAAAAAATACAATGGTGAAGATAAGTTTTCCTTTTGTTTTTTACAGATATATATTCTAGTTCTATCTGAAATTTTACGTACATATATATATAAATTGGCATCAAATATGGATCAGAATCTGACAGAATGTTAAGATAAAGAACAAAAAGGAAATGCTTACAAATCTTACATGTTTCACTTTCATTAAAGCTCCATCAGAAAATGAAATATGGAAAAAAAGTTCTGGTATTTTTGTATTGTTTGATTTTCATTGATTAAGCAGGCTTCACAGGCATTTGACTTATTAAGCAGTGTTAGTATAATTTAAGGTGTTCTGATCATAAGGAGAGACAAAATGACTTTTTGTTGCACAATTTTTTTTTTTTTTTTCTTAAGTATTTCACCCCGAGCAAGGTGGGATGCCACTAGCACACAAGAGGTTACAGAGAGTAGAAGCAAGAGTAAAGAGGCATAACAGAGAAAAGGATGAAGAGAAGGCCAGGGAATAGATCAAGGCATCTGGAAATGTCGATTGACATTACATTTGAATAGTTGGAGATTATAGCTATCAGGGAAACAAGTAATAGGAAGGGAATTCCATAGACAGGATGTATGAGACATGAAGATATTGGAGTAGAAGAGATGGCTACATTTAACTGTTTTGACAGTGAAAGGGTGGAACTGAGATGCCCGCCTAGTAGCACGTTTAAATTCATCCAGTCTGGGAACTAGCGAATATAGCACATTGGAGCCATTACCATGAAAGTATTTGTAGAAAAGATATATATTGTAAAACATATGAAGTGCACAGGAAACAGCACAATGCTAAAATGGCACAGCATTATATTAAATCATAATATACTCTGGCTTACTCTTAACTAACCACTACCAATGTTTTTTATATATTATGGTGCATGCCATACCTAGTTATTTGGTAATTGTATTTGATGACATGTGCATTTTATCATTTTATACACTCTCAGCTAGATCATGACATTACAATAAGAGGAGCTGACATGTTCATAACATGCAAACACCAACTAAAACCAGTGAGAGAGAAGAAACATCCATATGGCTAAAGATAAAAATGAAACCATTGGTAGTAGTCAGTCAAGAGTATACCAGAATATATTATGATATCTATATATTCAGATGTGCATTAAATATTGCCACCACCTCTGGTCTGCTGTTCCTGCTATAAATCCTGAGATTCTTCATAAAATCTAAAGGATCTGTAATGTTATCAGTTATCATGGCATCATAACTTCAGTTATTATTCCATTGACATCATATGGCTTCTCTAAGTCATTTCTATAAATATTTTCATATCAGTTGTTCTAATAAACTTCCCTAATTGGTACCTCAACCAGCAAACTATTAGATTGGCTACTAGGTCTCATTATTTTACACTTGAAATAGTTAAATGTAACCATATAGTTTAACATATCACCTATAGAACTCTCTTTCGGTTTCTTGCTTTCCTGTCAGCTACAATCTTCAAATATTTCAATGCAACATCAATCACCACCTGTTTCTTATTGTCCTGTCTCCTCAATAATGTCTTCTCATTTTTTTTCACTCCCAGTAACCGCTTGAGCCTTAGTGGCATTATCACCTTGCTTGGGATGAAAAGATTAAAAATACATAGATCTCTATCTAATGTATCTATCTAATCTAGCCCTATCTATATAGATATGGCCTTTCATCTATATGTTTATATGGATATTTCACCTTGTTTTGGTGTCAGGAACTCAATGCCAAAGTTTGTAAAAGTATTTTTGGATTGTACATTTAACAGCATCTACCATAAACTTTAAACTTAATAACTCAAAAATGAAGGCATTGCAGACATGTGTTTATATAGACTTTTGTCTTTGCTTTGGTGTGAGGAATCCACCCACAAAGTTTGGAAAAGTATTTTTGATACACACTATAGTGATTGCTGTGTCTTCTTGGGCTAACATTCTCAGCTGACATGAAGTGGAAAGTCTATATTGAATCCATTGCTAGGTTAGCTCCTAAGAAAGCTGGATCACTATGTTATGCTAGACAATTTCTCTCTCCAAACTCTGTCTTAGATATCTATAAGGCTACCATTTATCCATGCTTTGAATATTGCTGCAATATATGGTCCAGTGCTCCTGCTATATATCAAGTTGCCTCCCTGTGCCTTTTCTATAAATATTTTCATGGCAATTTTTTGTATGAGTTCTTTGCTAAGGTACCTAGACTTTAGGAATTTAAATGCCGTACTAGACTGGCAATGAGGTCTTATGAATTTAGAGCTGAATTGGCTAAATGTAACCATAAGTTCTATGCCAACAGTTTCTTTCCTTGCACTTCTTGCTTGTGGAACTCTCTTCTAGCTCCATTGTTTCCAGCCAACTTTGACCTTCAAAAATTTAAATGCATTGTCAATCATTATCTACTGTCTTCTTGATTACTCTTCTATTGTTCTTGCCGCTTGGTAATGTTTATCTTTTTTCTTATATATGAGACAGAGTGAGAAAGAGGAGTTATATGTAACTGTAAGTTTGATGCTAACAGCTACTTCTATTGCACTTCTCACTTGTGGAGCTCTTCCAACTCTATGCTTTCTGGCCAACTTTGACCTTCAAAAATTTAAATGCATTGTCAATCACTATCTACTGTCTTCCTGATTACTCTTCTTTTGTTCTCCCTCCTTAGTAATGTTTCTATTTTCTAATTCTTCCATACACAGTAACACCTTGTGTCTTAGTGGCTTTACTGCCTTGCTTGGGATGAACTTGATTAAAAAACAAAAAAATAAGCATATATATATATATATATATATATATATATGTGTGTGTGTGTGTGAAAAACAAAGTGATAGATATGCATGAAATTTTCATTATTTTCTTTGTTGGATGATATATATTTTTTTCTGTTGACTTTGCATCTCTTTTTACAGTTCTTAGATAGAGATGTCAAGTAATGTTATATCTGATTTGTTGATTGGATAGTTGAGACAATATCTTTGTCTTGACCCAAACAAACATCTTTTTCCTTTGTTTTGAAGCAAATCTTCTGGTGGAAAAAAAATTCTCATTGTCTTTCATTGATGTTGACTTTATCATCATTACCTTTATACATTCTCAACTCTTCGGTATTTAACAGGGAAATTAATATTTAGTATCTGTCTATATTTCTGAGATGAGGTATTATGTACACTATTTACATTTTTTGGAATGTCAAAGTGAACCCTTTATTTCACTCGTTGGGGTAGACTGTTATAGTTTCATGTGCCATGTCTTAAGGAATCAGCAAATATGCTAGGCCACAAAAATCTCCTGAGCCAACCAAGCATAGAAATGAATACAATATGGGAACCAGTAATAAAGAGTGCCAGAGAAAAGTGATAATAAAAAAAATTGCAATTTGAACTCTGGTAAAAAACATGAATGAATACAACAAAAATTGCAATATCAGCACTGGTAAAAATTAGGTTTATAAGTCCCAGAAATTCATACACAAATGTCCTTAAGGACACATGGCACAGTGGATAAAGGTGTTAGTTAGATCCAGTAACAGGACCCAAAGTGTTCAGTACCTAGTTAGGGCAGTGGAGAACTTGGAGAGGGGGATTAACAGGATATAACTGATAACTGACATCCATTAGACATGGCATGTGGAACTAGAACAGTCTATCCCAGTAAGCAAAATAAAGGGTTCTGTTCGACATTCCAACCTCCTGAAGGAGGCCAGAGCATACAATGGCTGAAATGTTGTGATAAATATGGCAACAAAGATGAGGACAATAGTCCAAACAATGTAAATAGTGTGATTAATATTTAGTATTTATTTACATTTTTTTTTAACAATTCAAACTACAAAAAAAACAGTAGAATAATTTTCAACATGTAAAACAAATAGAGAACATTTACCAAAACAGAATTCTCATTCACTTATTGAAAAGAAATATATAGTTTAAATATGACACATTTGTGTGAAAAAGGAAAAAAAAACCCTAGAGTGACAATTTTTGAACAAAATTAGGAAGTAATCTATCATAAAGTGTTAGTAAAAGAAATTTGAAAATGAAGTTCAATGGCAGTTACTAGTGGCTGAATTCCCAGAAATAAGACAGGAATTATTATACTTGCCTGTAATTCTGTTTGATAGTCTTCAAAGTTTTTTGGGTTTTTTAATCATTTTACCTCAGGCAAGGCAATAAAGCCCCTAAGTTGCAAGTGGTTACTGAATATGAAAAAATAAGAGAAAAGGAAAAAAATTTAACTTTATATTATGATCTTATCTTTCTTTTCAACACATGGATGAGAATTCTCTAGTTTGGTAAATGTTGAGTTCCTTGTTATTCTGTAGCATCAGTCGACAAGTTTTAAAAGTTTGTTTTCACTTTCATATGTTTAGGTTTTAATACAATTCTAATCATCGTTTTTTCAAAAGAATAAACATTACTGAGGAATGAAGGTAGTTGAAATAATAGGGGTGGCAAAGGAAAATTGTTCTTTTGATAGTTTGTTTTTTGTAGACACGAGGAACCAAGTTTGCTCTCCAAATTTATTTTTATAAAATGATAAATAATAAATCTTTATGAAAGTTAAATAGTAAATATTGCATTGTACTTGGTTCACATATTTCTCATAATTTTGTAAATAAAAATTAGTGAGGGTGTCAAAAGTGTATCCAGTAATAGTGGTGTCATGTAAATAATTGTTCTTTTGACATAGCATTTTTTCTGGGTAAAAGGTTAAATATTACCAAATATTTAAAATAGATGGTTATTTAAACCATGTAGCTTACATATGTAGATGATGCCTTAATACTTCAGCCACTTCAAAAACATGTTTAAATGCTGTTGGGCTATGTGAATTCAAGAAGACCTTTGATAATATTCACAATTGAAAACGAAGCAGTTCATCAACTGGTCTCCCTGAATGTACTAATAACTCGCACAGAGTATGGGTTCAAAATGTTTATATATCATGAGGCAACATTCTGCTACTTGATAGTATCTGAACATCAGTTTCTACCATCCAAACAATGTCTGCTATGTATGTTTTCTGAGCAGATTTTTAGAGTATAAGTACAATTATGCATGTCATTTAGTGTAACTAATCAGGTGTGGTGGGGTTGATTCCAATCTCTCTGGGAATGACTGTAAAATACTTACCCTCCCCATTTTATAGGCAGAAACACATGAATGCATGCTAGGATTTTTTCTTAGCCAATAAAATAGGCTGGTTCTCAGTGTCATCTGACTCAGTCCTAGTCTGTCTTGTCTTGAAAGTCAGAATGCTATGTTCGCTTATCTGTACCTGCTTTTGTATGTCAATGCCAATTTTTAGTTTGTGAACTTTTTGCTATATTACTGTTGCTTTGCATATATTGTTTACTTCTTTTATATTATTTTGCTTTGCCTTATTACTGTTGATTTGCATATATTGTTTGCTTCTTTTATATTATTTTGCATTGCCTTATTACTGTTGATTTGCTTATATTGTTTGCTTCTTTTATACTATTTTGCATTGCCTTATTACTGTTAATTTGCATATATTGTTTGCTTCCTTTATATTATTTTGCATTGCCTTATTACTGTTGATTTGCATATATTGTTTGCTTCCTTTATATTATTTTGCATTGCCTTAGTTGATTTGCATATATTGTTTGCTTCTTTTATATTATTTTGCATTGCCTTAGTTGATTTGCATATATTGTTTGCTTCTTTTATATTATTTTGCATTGCCTTAGTTGATTTGCATATATTGTTTGCTTCTTTTATATTATTTTGCATTGCCTTAGTTGATTTGCATATATTGTTTGCTTCTTTTATATTATTTTGCATTGCCTTATTACTGTTGATTTGCATATATTTGCTTCTTTTATATTATTATACATTGCCTTATTACTGTTGATTTGTATATATTTGCTTCTTTTATATTATTTTGCATTGCCTTATTACTGTTGATTTGCTTATATTGTTTGCTTCTTTTATATTACGTTTTGCCCTTTTCTTTTCTTTTACTTGTTACTGCTTATTGCAAACTTTGCCAATTCTGTTTGCTGGGCGATTCTGTTACTTATTCTACAAGAATCCATCAAATTATCTTTTATGTACATACCTGTGATTCTTGAAGAGGACAATCCTTTAAGCAAAGGAACCCTGTGGCTCATGAAGAGGATAGTACTTTGTCAGATTTCATAGACTGGTCTGACAGAATAACAAATAAAGTACTTTACCAAATAACAGAAACCACATCACTTGAATACTTTCAACAGAAGTAACAGCTAAAATGGATAGGACATCTAACTTGAAGAGAAAATAATAATATAATCAAGATATTGACTTTCTTCATTACTTCAAACAAAAGGTTAAGAATAAAACTCTCATCATTACTAAATAGAGCAACAACATTCACTGTCTTTGAGAAATCTATTTTCCTGAAAATCTGTTTCAAGAAAAAGATCTTATAAATTTCTGTTGACAGTAATGCTAACTGTTCAGTTAATGAATACCAAATGTTTCCTTATATGGAAACTACAAATCTTGCCATTAGAGACTGAAATTCAAGATTATATAGAAATGGCTATGATTTGTTTTCATCTGATCAGTATGAACTGCATTGATAGATGTTGCCATTATTCAATGGCAACATCAGTATTTACTTTCTATATCTAGTATGACATGGTAAATAATCTAAAATGTATTGTGTATGTATGAATGTATGTGTATTCCATACAGTTGAGAAAATTAGTATTTCATCCCCTGCTAATTTTTTGCCACCTTAGTAAAATGGGAATGGTCTATAATTTTCAGGGTATGTCTGTCTTGAAAGTGAGAGATAGCATATAAAAAAAATTAGGTGTAATAATTGAGTAATAGGACTAGTCTATATGCCTCCTGGTCACATAACTGGTCTGTGGGGCCTGAATCATTGCTGGTTGATAGTGGGGTGAAATATTTTTTTTTTTTTTAATAAAAAAGAACTCAGAACTTATGGTTAAATCTATCCATTTCAATTGTAAGTAGATGAGACCTTACCACCAATCTAAAGTATAGCTACCAATGAGGAAAGCACATCAGAAAAATTACCATGAAGATATTTATAGAAAAGGCACAGGGGAATTGTTATGGTAGTGAGAAAGAGACTGAAGTCAAGATGCCAGATCAGGACAAATAACATTGTAAATTCTTTATATTTGTATTATGTATGTGGATCGAACATATTGGAATTATTAATATTTTCACTATTTTTTTTTTTTATTTGACTTTTTTGCACTTTTTGTCAGTGCATAAAATGATTTTATTTTTTGAGCATTAAGCAAACTGCATGCTTTGAAAATAAGAATGGATCTTTAATGAAATTTGAATTTATATTCCTTTTACTTGAGAGCTTCTCTCAGCCTATATTGGTAACTTGATAAAACTTCTAATATCTACCATTCTTGGTTGAATAGGTCTTTAGCCCTAAATTAGCAAATCAGTTAACAATATGCATCAATATATCAATAATTCCATAGATTAATGATGGAAAAAGTACTTATTTTATGCAGCAAATATTTCTTATCCCTTGTCAATGCACTTAATCTAGTGCTTCTCTATATATCGTATAGTCTGAAATAAAATGCAGATATTAGATGATATTTCAAATCATAACTGACAAATGACATACTGATCCATCCACTTGTGTGTAATTTACATAAATATAATGTCAGATTGTGTTTTAAAAAGGAAGAAAAAAGTATTACAGTATTTCTTGATGATAACCCTCTTAAAACAAGTAATGTTTGTAATTATAGTGCTCTTTTTCCTTATACACACACAAACATCAAACATTATTATAGTAGATACTCATATTAATAGACACCCCTTTTTTATTTTAAAGTTTGTATTACGTCTGTCAGCCTGTGCATTTGAGAAATCAAAGAAAATGTGTTCTCTGACACAGATCAAACCTGTATTCTCCTTTGTAGAAGAAATTGCCATTTGATCCTGTATGCTTTACTACTTGGCTACAGAAAGCATCACGGTTCAACCAGAAAGCACACTTCCTCATTCAGATATTTTTCTTGTAAAGTCCATATCTACTTATATCCAAAATGTAAACAAAGCCATTTTTAAAGAATTAATGTATATATTTTAATTTGAGATTTTTATTACTTAAAATGTTATTATAGTGAATATTTATATTTGAAAAAGGCACCCTGTTTTTATTTGAAACAGTATTATATCTGTCTGTCAGTGCATTCAAGAAATCTTTATAAAGAAAATGTGCTCTCCAGCAAAGATTGAACATGCACCTCCCTTGTAGGAGAAACCACTGTTTCATCCAGTGTGCTTTATCACTTGGCTACATGGAGTACCACAGTTCAGCAGGGTATACTTTTAAACTGGATTTATGGATTTTATTTCTTATACTGAAGTTCTCAAATAAGTAGAACTAATTTACTTAACATCAGAGTAAGGAAAAATAAATGAACATTTCATTTTTTTTGTTTTGCTTCATCATTATCATAATAATATATGAACATTATTATCATAATAATAAATGATCATTATTATCATAATAATAAATGATCATTATCATAATAATAATAGTATGTTTGCCATGGAGTTAACCAGTTAACCTTGTGAGGAACAAGTTTGATCATTAGAGGCCCATACATATAGCAACCTTAATAAATAACTAATCCTTTTTCTCTCTCTTATATAATAGATATTAGATTTGCATATATATTTTATATACTAAATGGAAAAACAAATATCAGACAGATATTATGGAGGTTCATGCAAACAATCATTTTCAACATTTATTTTTTTAATCTAGAATAAGCTAATAATTTTTTCCATTTTTTCCCACATTTCAGCAAATAAGGTTCTTTCTCTACTTATAGAAATTGAAGTTATTTGTTTAGATTTTGGATTTATTTATAAATAGCTTCATTTTATCCATTTTTTTGTTTTGCCTCTGACAGTGTATAACACACTCGCCCTTTGTTCCAATTTAGAACCGACTCTCATCGCCAACCATTACCACAAAATGTTACATTTCATATTGGCAAGAGTGATTCATTTTTCACAAAATTATTTCTTCTGCATTCTCCAAGTGCATGTTCTCCTGCCAATTCCTTGTAGCATATTTGGTACAACATGTAATAAGTTACTGGACATCATTATTTTCTCAAGTGGACCGGAAGAAGGTTTGTATGAAGCTGCCTGTCTGCTTGCCTGCTTGGGTGCTGGTCAGCTGAAATAAATAGCCAAAAGAAAGGGGGAAAAAATAAATAAATAAAAAAAAAAAAAAAAATGAGTAAATAGTAAGTCCCAATTGCCAGCAGTTTTCTAGATAAAGGTTTGGACAGGTCTGGTGCTGGTCTGTATCAATATGGCCAAATCAGCATGGCCGGATATAGAGTGAAGCTGACATTGAATTATGGGATAGATAGATAGATATGCAAAAATGATGCAGATTTGAGTGGGTTTGGACAATTGCAATTACAGACAGGTGCTAACGGCATCATGGAAGGAAGGTACAATTACCTATCTTATTGCTTCCAAATAAGAATTTTGTCAGATAGTTAATGGTTCACAACCATGTGTATATCTAGCAAGGAAATTGTTATCAACATAATGTTTTCTGAAGGAAAGAGAAAAAAGCTAAATCTTATCTTTTTTTTGTAAAATGAATTAATTTCAATCATTTTGAATTGAACATTGATGATATAATACATGTTTATCAAACCTTACTTCATTTGATATAGGACAAAGAAGAGTGATTAATTAAAATTAAAATCACTGGGTGTTTTTACTGACCAAACTACATATTGTGCTTTATTGGGTGGTGATGGGAAATCTGCTGAATACTTTCTTGGCTCATTTCAGTTTTAAAAATTGGTTAACACAACTATTTAGCTATCATTCACTTACTCTCACTCTCTTACTATATATATATATATATATATATATATATATATAGTAAATGATTTAAAAATTGGTATATTTATTGGGGAAGATACCCAATATTGGAGACAATGTTTATAGATGCAGACAGTTTGGATATAGGAATCAATACTGCATGGTCACTGTCAGTTTCAGACATCAATCTGATCTTCAAACCACTAAGGCAAGGAAATGGCAATCACTATGCAGTGTTGATTCCTGTGTTCATGTTCTCTTTCACCATCTTTCTCTCTCTCTCATATATATATATATATATATATTGGGTTAATTATGTGATAATATTGGTTGAGAATAGGTTGCGTGTCAATTAACTATTTCCACTAACATCAAAATAAAATACAAAATTCAACTGAATTGCTTTAAAATGTAACAATTAGATTTATTTAGGTTGTTGTACAACATGCAATGAAAAGGTAGGACAGAGTCGTGTCCCTTTTGATTTGGAAATATTTGTACCGGAGTTCATATTACAAACAAGACATATTTAATTAGAAACTAATAAAACATTTATATACAATTCAAAACAATATACAAGCAGAATATTTGGTATATGTTATGTTGGCAAATGTGTATGTTTTAGGTTTCAGAATGTCTTTCTTGTAATCGTTCATTAATGTTGATATTAAAATTGTTAATATCTTAATATTAACAATTTTAACAGAAAGTTCTTAAGAAGTAATTTACCTTTTACTGTAATATTTTTAAGGTTGTTCGCACATAAATGTTTACTTAATAAATAGTGAATGTAATTCACTTTAGATAAGCAATATCTGAGAAATAATGTCCACAGAATTGGTTGAGTTTGAATTGTGAGTGAGTCAGCGTTGATGTGCTTTTGCGCGGCAAAATCTGGTTTTGAACAACGTGGAGTAAGTTGGCAATTTCTCTGTGGTTCTGTCACTGACTGCTTTGGTCAGTCAGGAAAAGGTATCCAGAATTATGAGTTCTAAAGTTGGTAAAAGTTCAGGAGTGATTTCAGACTTCCTGAATATTGATAATTATCTTTAACGTCTGGTCAGCAATGACTAAGATGGGAGTCGGTGAAGGTTACATCTTGGCACTTGTAACTACTACTCAAAAAGTTCACACGTGTTCGGTTTATATAATGGCCGTGTACCACGTGAGAGGATCACATGGAGAAAGCAGGAAAACAGATTGGTCGCATGCAGGTGGTTTTATTGGTCAGAACTGACCAATCAGCAAGCCAGATTGGAGGTGAATGACCAATGAATACTTGTTATATTGTATGAAAGTAGAATTTGGCTTACCAGATAGGAAGAGTGCATTTCCTAAAAAGAGGTAAGGCTGGTTGTGTTGTGGAAGATTCCACAATATATACACACACACTATTTACATTAGACTATTGTCCTCATCTTTGTTGCCAAAGTCCAAATAATGTAAATATTGTACATAGTGTAAGGCTTCAAGAACAGAAAGCTGTAACATGAGGGGAAGTAGAAAAATCAGGCATGGCTGACCACATATGGAGAGAGAAGGGAGATCACCGCCATCTGTGGGATCATGTTCAGATCATAGACAAGGAACACCATTGGAAAATTCGTAAACTTAAGGAATCAGCAGATATGCTAGGCCACAAAAATCTCCTGAGCCAACCAAGCATAGAAATAAATACAATATGGGAACCAGTAATAAGGAGTGCCAGAGAAAAGCAATGATAACAACAAAAGTTGCAATATGAGCTCTGGTAAAAACATGCAATGATAACAGCAAAATTGCAATATGAGCACTCGTAAAAATGGTTGCTGAGGACATTAGGTTCATAATACCCAGAAATTCATACTCAGATGTCCTCAAGGACACATGGCACATGGCGTTGGTTACATCCAGTGACAGGATCCAAAGAGTGTGAGTTCAATACCCGGTTAAGGCAGTGGAGAACTTTCAGAGGAAAAATTAGCAGGAGATAACTGATAATTGACATCCATCAAACATGGCATGTGGATCTAGAACAGTCTACTCCAGTGAGCGAAATAAAGGGTTCAGTTCGAAATTCCAACCACCTGAAGAGGGCCGGAGCATACAACGGCTGAAACATTGTGATAAATATGGTGACAAAGATGAGGACAATAGTCCGGATAACGTAAATAGTGTACATAATACTTGATCTCAGAAATATAGACATATATATATATATATATATATATATATATATAAATCATTAAAAATGACAGACATTTTGTGTCAGAAATATTGTGCTGCATCATCAAGATTAGTAGTAACAATTGTTAAGCTTCACACAACTAGTGACTTGTGACAGTCAAAGAGTGATATGTGTGTTCAATTTCGTTTGTTTTTTTTATATATATTTGAGGATACAGGCTCTTGAATTCTAACTGTTTTTATTAATAGATGGTTGTTTTTGTTGTATGAATATTGCTTCAAGGATCATAAATCTGTTTTTTACTGTTTGATTTTACTAGTATTTTAGTATTGTTTGTAAGTAGCTGTCTAATGTTATTATGTTCCTTATGCTTTTTATTAATGTGTTGCCTGATGGCATGCTGTTTTGATAGGTGACAGGTGAGTCTCCGTGAGAGTGTGGTAATGGTATATCTTATATAAGAATTTTTGTTTTTTTTTAATTATAGAAAAACATTCTTTGAGTGGGCAGGTATACTTATACATAATATTGGTCTTTTATAGGGGGGTGAGAAATTAGGATATATTGAAAGGTATAGAATTAATGATTGTTGTGACAAAAGCAAAGAGTATTGTGATATAAGTGAGATATGACATGTGTTTTTGGAGGGGGGTGGCAGGGGTATATAAATTTAATGATGCTGCCTCTTAGATTATAATTGTTATTTATGTATTGATGGTTGTTTTTATTGTATGAATATTACTTCAAGGATCATAAATCTGTTTTTACTGTTTGATTTTACCTGTATTTTGGTATTGTTTGTAAGTAGCTGTCTAATGCTACTATGATCCTTATACTGCTTATTAATGTATTGACTGACAGCACTATGGCTCAATAGGTGGCAGATGTATATATAAAATACACATCACAACACTATTTACCTCTGTCAGAACACTCACCAATTGTTTCTGTATCCAAGGAATTTTAGCTATCTCTTTCTGATTGAGTAGAAGTATTCTTTCTGTTGCCATTATTTTAAGACTTCCTTGCTGCTTACTTGCTCTATCCATAGTAATTTTAGTGTCTTCTGTAGAACAGCATTTATGTCACCACCTTGGTTTTTCCTCATCTGTCGGAAGATTTTTTTTAACATTCACTACCATATAGGAGGATGGATATCACATAGCAATCCAGCACTCTTTTCTTTGTTTTTAACAAAATATTTCCATTCCTCAGCACCTCGCTTAGCTTTTGGAATGTTTCACTAGTCCAATGTGTTTTTTGATTTGTGTCATATTTTCCATCAGCTATTAAAACACTTCCCAGATATTTTAACTTTTGTCCTTGCTTGCATGTTGACATGACCAATTTGTAACTTGCATCAGGGTTCCTTTTTCTGACCATTATTTCTTTCTTGTTATGACAATGTGTTGGACTGTTGTATATTTCTGCACTACTTGATATGATTGAACTAAAAATTTTCAATTGAAATTTACCAGATTTTTATTTATTTCTTTGTAGGGACACACAAGTTGTTTAAATTTGTTTTGAAATTCTTTAACTAATGTCTCTTCATTGGAAAGAACACAGAATGTGACAAATTTAATAATAAAATAACTCCCTGGATTCTATAAAGGGTTTTGGGTTACACTTTCAGAAATTACCAAATGCAACAGAAACATTGAAGAGTAAAGTGAAACATTATGGAAAAGACAGAAAGAAATGAAAGAATCAATATACTGTAAGAATATTAAGGTATTTTTTTTTTTTTTTAGTTTTAGTTTGGTTTAATGGCATATCAACTTCTTATGGGTGATTTTAAGCCATAATTTAATTTGTTTGGAGCTTTGGTATTTTTTTTTTTACTATTAAAATCTATTGCTGGAATTTTCTTACTATAAAAATGTATTTTCATACTTTCACTGTGTTTTGACACCAGTTTGGGGGGGTTCACTGTTTGCTTGTAGCTGGGACCCTAACAGGTGCTACCACCCCAGGTCAGTCAGGGTGTACCTAGGAACAATACCAATTAAGAGGTGGTTCACGTTCATCAAAACCTCCTGGCCAGAGGCAGTTATGGTAAATAAATTAAGTATAAAACAAGAATAAGATGAATTTTTTTTTTTTTTTTTTACCCAAAATAAGAATTTCAAGAAATTCACTTCACAAGATTTATACAGACTTAGATACATTTTTAGTGATTCACTATCTTTTGGAATTGGTTGATTGATTTTGCTTTTTACAGCTTATCAGCTCTTTTGTGGGTTACTCAAAGCCGAACCATATTTTTGATTCTATGAATTATTTTGGTTTTGTTATTAATAAGTGAATATTGCATTAACAATATATTATTTTTTTTTAGACAACAATGATTTTTCCAAATACAAATCCTATTATTTAATCTATATATGGTGGCAGAAGAGATGGATTCATTTATTTCCCAAGGGTATTTATGTGTAAATAAATGTAACAAACTCAACTGGAATTCAAACACAGTTCTCCATCCATTATGCCACAAACACATCTTCCTATTTTTCAGAAAAATAATGAAACAAGTTTTTGTTGCTCCATTGATAAAAAATGGTATTTATAATAAAAACCATTACCTGAATCAAAACGAACTAAGAAATACTATAGAAGTGATTAGGTGACAAAACCTGAGGTGAACAGAATGCAGGGAAAAAAGAAAGGATAACAGATGGAGTATAAGGTTGGTTGAGTAGGAAAAGACCAGTCGGAGAAAGGAAATTTAAACTGTGTAACAGTAGGGAATTATTCAGCAAATCAAAACTAAGACAGATGTCCTTTTTTTTTTTTTTTTAAATAGATTTCACACCAGGCAAGGCAAGGCAGTAAAGCCACTAAGAAACAAAGGATCCTTTTTTATGGAGCATTCTTCCCCTCTGCAAATCAGCAAAAAAAAAGTCACTTTTATTTTATTTAATTTTCATTTTACTGATTTTCATTTAGCTTTGTACAATTAAATACTTGTAAAATGTATGATAACCAAGGAACTAGCAATCTTCCCAGGTATTCTTCAGAATCACTTAAAAAGTTTGGGTGCACAGCTTTGAATTTCAAAACCTAAATCAAGGCTGACAGGAAAAAAAAATCCACAGATCCTTGCCTGTCTTTGAAAATTTGACAGAGAGATACTTAAGAGATTCACTCTCTTAAAGCATCTAGAAATTGAAGATACTCGATATATCAAAATTCAGAACATATTTCAATTTCCATCTAGTAACAGATCTACAATAAAAAAAAAAAAAAAAAAAAAATATGAAAATAAGAAG
Source organism: Acanthosepion pharaonis (assembly GCA_903632075.3). NCBI lineage: Eukaryota > Metazoa > Mollusca > Cephalopoda > Sepiida > Sepiidae > Acanthosepion > Acanthosepion pharaonis. The sequence continues at coordinate 480,155 of CAHIKZ030001263.1, read as the reverse complement.
CAGAATTGTCAAAAAAATTTTCTGATCTTCCAGATTTTTTACTTTTTTTTATTAATTTTTACTTTATTACTTGCAAGGTTACCTAATGTTGCCTGGGTTCAACTATTTTTGTCTGATTTGATTTTGTATGGTTCTATACTAAAATAGAATTTAATGATGTATATGTTGGCTAATTTAAATGGATTAATTAAACCTTAGACTTTTTTTTTTTTTTTTACTTATAATTCAGAACTATTAGATTAGCTCAGTTATAAAGGGTAGGAGTGTAAATTTAAGTGAGGCACTAATGAATAGGAGTAGATAGGTTTGCCTCTTGTTGTAAAGTTATATCCCTTTTTTCCTGTTTAGGATTAGGTTTCCAATTCTTTCTAAAGTCTTTTCCTTCTCTCTCACTTCCAGAAATTCCTTGCACGTTAGTGGCATTTTTTGCTTTGCTTGGGATGAACTGATTAAAAAATGAAATTTTGAAGTAAACAATGAGATTGATATACTTTTGGTAAAACCTTGTCTTGTTCTGTTGGAGTCCCACTGAGATATATATATATATATATATATATATATATATATATAAAATAAAAGGGGAGTGGAAAGTTCTTAACAGAACTTATTTTGGAATCTGTTCTTGGTTAGACTAAGAACCTTTCAACACTCTGTCATATATATATATATATATATATATATGCACATTCATTGAATACAACAGACAAGGTGCTTTAATTTAGTTTTTTATACAATTTCTCATGTGATCTAATATTTTTTCTTTTCAGTAGATAAATTATATAAAAACTATCCAATTGTTCTTTTTTTCCGAGCACTTTCAGCCATACATTTAGCCATTTTCAAGGTTGAAATATATTAACTGTTAACAAGAAATAAATCACATGAGAAAATTGTATAAAAAAAACTAAATCAAAACCATCTTGTCTGTTGTATTCAATGAAACATTCATGAAAGGATTGCTGCCTAAATACACCCACACACAGATATATATATATATATATATATATATTACATTAAATATAACTGAAAAGCTACTGCAGTTAACTTCTTCATTTACTTTTCTCATTGGCAACTGGGTCATGTAATTGTGTATTTGGTATTTATTGAAACTTGTTTAAAAGAGAAATTGCTGCCTAAATACATCATTTTATGGCTATCAGCCTGCACATTTGAAAAATCTTAGTAAAGAAAATTTATACTCCCCCCCCCTTTGTAGGGGAAACCCTGATTCAGTCTGTCATGTGTTACCACTCAGCAATGAACTGCATCACAGTTCAGCAAGGCATAGCTGAGTGGGACAGCACACTGGATCAAATAATGGTTTGTCCTAAAAATAGAGGCACAGGTTCAATCTCTGCTGGTGAGTTCATTTTCTTTAAGATTTCTCAAACGCATGTATAGATGGACATAATAAACACAGTTTAATAAATAAAAATGGTGCATCTATTTCAAACATGAAGTGTTTGTTATAATAACATTTGAAGTAATAAAAATGTTGGCTTGAAAATAAATCCATTAATTCTTATAATAAAGTTTTAAAAGGAATAATTGTTTCAATCTAATATCTGGGGTGGCTTCATGTATCCGCACACAGGTATATAGGATAGAACATGCTGAATAATTCTTAAAATTCACCATTTATGGTAGGTTGAAACACTTTGTTTTTAATAATATTATTATATGAAGGCTCTATCTTTTGATATTGAGGATTTTTTTACAGTCTTAACTGTTGCAGCTTATTTTATGAGATATATATAACTCTTTGTCAAGGTTAAAATAGAGGTAACAAATATTTTCTGCATATACCAACTGCTTTCTCTGGGAAGTGAGATAGTTATGGAGGTGTAGTTCTCCCCTATAATTATTCAGGTACTCTTTTCTCTGTGAACCAATGAAGATATATCAGTGGTAAAACAACTCTTGAGTGGAGAATGAAAGAAAAAAATGGATACAAGTTAAATAAAGGGTTGGTTACATACTAGCAAAGTTAATTGTTATTAACCATGTAGATTCTCAAGTTGATTTTTGAGCCACAACTCCCCCTACCTGTTGTTGCTACTACTATGTTTTCTATAACAAGTAGGTTCTTATAGGGTAGAACTGTTAGCCTCATACCCAAATTGTTTTGAATTCATTGTCCTTTTCTTAGACTGGCTGCCAAATAATGTCCAGTTTGCCCTGCTATTTAAACGATAGCTAAATCAAAATCACTGAAAAAGTATATATATCTTGATTGGTGTGTATATGACATGTCTACATGCTAGCTAGACATTTAGCTTTTTCTTTTTATTGCCCACTTACCATGGGGATGCGTATGTAACGTAAAGGTTATCAGCATGGAAAATATCTTTGAGATGTTGGGTTCAAATCCTGACTGACTCTGTAGCATCCATCTCCTCTCCTCTAGCTATAGGTTAAATAGCAGGGCAAACTAGACTCTATACCTTTATTTGGTTAGCTGTTTGCCACAATTGGAACAAAACTATCAGATCTCTTTGGTAATATAACACATGAAAAAAATACAAACAAATTCCCCAGAAAAGAAAATCTCACTTCATTTTTTATTTCTTGTCTCATTGAGAAAGGACATGTTCTGATTTTTAAAATTTCTCTCATCATGCTTCCATTTGGTCAAAAGGCCTTCATATAAAAATTTACTATACAGTAAATATTATTAGTTTTATCATCAATATTGTTATTTGGTTGTCATATTATAAAAAGCATATATGGACAATCTTCCTTCACTATTATATATATATATATATATATATATATATATACTGATGATTGGAAAGGTTGAAAATTTTTTTTACTGAGCCTCACTTATTGCTTTGTCCTAAATGAGTTAAAAATCTTAAAACACACAAAGGAAATGTTATTAATAGAACCAGTGTCTCAAATATGTTTTTTCTGTTAAAATTTTCATAAATATACAAATTATTTACTTACTAAATTTGATGCTAACTCAGAATGGTGAGTAAAATTTAATTGATATGATTTCATATTATCAAGAAAATTTTATTTTACATAAGAGAAAATAGTGTAATACTTCACATAGATAAACAAAAAACTTATGTCTGCTTAAGTATATAACATGAGGCCATGGTCTTAATAAGTCAGAATTTTTCTCATTATGCAATAAATAGTTGGTCTTAATAAAAGTGGTGTGGTTTTAAAATGATTTAAAGTGTCAAAAATGAAATAAATGAAGTGTCTTTAATAAGCTCAGAAAATTTTCCTAAACAAAAAAATAAATAAACGTCCCTCCCACACCATCTCTTAGGCAACTAAAAGTAAAGTTTAATTTTCTAAAATGTCTCAGCTCTTGAATGAATAAAAAGACAGACTTTAATGTATTTAGTGAACCATTTTTGCTTAAACATTTGTAAGAGAGATGATGAAGTGGACTTGTAAAAGAATAAATATTCAAAAAGCAAATTAGTTTTGAAATATTTTATAGGCTTCATTATGGTAATTAGAATGCACAACATCAACTCTAGATAAATATACTGAATATTCAGGCAAGCCTGTTTGGGTTAAAATAGTATCAAAACGATGTTAATAAAAGATCAAATACAAGGCTATAATTACCCAAAGACTATTATGTTTCATTCTCCAACCATGAAAATTTCATATACTTGTTTTTACTGGGCTTCAAAAAAATATGCAAATTTTTAAAGTTATTTATAAAAAGAGTTTCAACAGTAATTTTGTGGCCTGTGGTTTGAATAATTTATAACAGAATGGCTTAATTGAACAAAAGAAAACATTTTTAGGACAGAATATTTTTTCAAAACAAGAAAAGCCAATACAAATCAAGGAAAAACAGTAAATGGAGGACATCAAGGATTAATAATAAAACTGATAGCATCAATGGTAAATTAAAGAATCTTAATTTTCTTCTATCAAAAAAAATGTCTTAAGAATGTAATGCTGGCAGTTATTTTTTAATTTTTTTTCATTTTTGTCTTTGTTTTTAATTTTGTCTTTTATTTTATTTTTTCTTCTTTTCTTTGTTTATTTTTGCTTCTGTTTGTTTTATTTTTTTGCGTTTCTTTGTTTTTTTGCATTTCTTTGTTTTTTACTTTACGTTGTTTTTTTTTTTTACTTTTCTTTGATTTCTTTAGCTTTTCTTTGCTTTTCTTTGTTTTTTCACTTTTCTTTTGTTTTTGCTTTCTCTCTTTATAAAAAAATGTGAAAACTAATAGTGTCTGTACTAAATTAATCATAATTCCACTCTGTCAAAAATAAAACATCTTAAGAATGTAATTGTGTATATTCTTATTTTGTTTTTGTGTGTTTTATTTTTTCTTAACAGATCATAAAAAAAAAATTAAATTCGAAGATGGAAAGTTATGCATTTATAAAATATGAAATTATACTGTATAAATATTGCAATATAAGTCATATAATGCATACTTTGGTTAATTAATGAAGCGTATTTCGACTCAAAATCTTATCTTCAAAATGAAAAGCTAATAAAAAAACTAATATAAATTTAAGTTGGTTCACTATGTTGTACCAAACATTTTTTGGCCAGAATCCATCTTGCACATTTATGAATCTGCCATTCAGATTGGCATTGAATATTGCTGCCATATTTGATTCTTGACAAAATCCAAAGAAGGGTTGGTAATGTTATCAGTCCTGACCTAGCATCACAACTTCAGTCATTTTCCCACTACTGTCACATGCCTTCTGTCTACCTTTTCTATAAATATTTTCATGGAAATTCGTTCTAATGAGCTCTCCTCCATGATTACTTGAGCTTGTAATTTAAGCATAATACTAGATTAGCAATTAGGTCTCATCACTTAATTGTTGAGATAGCTAGATCTAACTGTAAGTTCTGTTGTAATACTTTTTTTCTCACACTTCTCACCTGTGGAACTCCCTTGTAATTTTTTGCTTCCTTGCCACCTACAATCTTCCAATATTTAAATGGAACATTAATTGCCATTTCTTCTTGAATCCTGTTTTCTTATTGTTCTTTCTTCTCACTAAAGTCTTCAGCATCTCAGTCACTTCATGTGGCTTTGTGGCATTATCGCCTTGCTTAAAAATGATTAAAAAAAAAAGAAATGCAAAATATAAATTTTTGACAAGACAAGCATAAGTTAAATTTCTGTGGTAATGAAACCACTTGAAATAGTGTGGGTAACATTAGGTATCATGTAGGTATCCATGTATATGTCAGACATCATGTAAATAAGGTTAAAAGAAAAAGTCTTTCAAAAAAAGTTAGAAAAATGATACTTTGGATGATAGTGAAAATGAAATACCTTTTCATCTTTTTGGTAGATGAAGACATTCCAATAAGGAAGAAACTTTCTTGAAAACAGTTTAATTTTCTTACCTATATTATTTTTACTTTCTACTATAAATTTCCTATCTTTTGTTTCTTCCATTAAAATGTCTTCCTGCACGAATTGTAAGTTCATACTATACAATATATTTTTGTTGATAGTTTGTATATAGTTTTTTTTACTTCTATTTTTTTTATAATGTAGAAAAACACTTAAATCATTACTTTTGAAATCACAAAGAAATCAAACAACAATTAGGATCCTATCTAAATAGCAAAACTATTTTTCATCACTTACCTATGAATCTAATATTAGAAAAAAAATTCCTGCTTTCCCTTCCGAGGCCAACATACTGATGACAGAGATATTCATTGTTGGGATAAGAATGATCTTGAAAAAAAAATCAACATCCTCTACCAAGTGTTCCAAGTAATACAAGATAAACCTTTCCAAAACAGAAACTATTATCAAGAATTGGCACATACCCTTCATTATTAAAATTTAAGATGTGGTATTAGTAAATGCTAAACACTTCAAATACCTGAGTGTATGGATCAGTTATAACAAATTTAGAATAAAAGATAAGGACACTGAACATAGTGGTAGTTTTGTATAATACTGCAAGATGCTACAAAACTAAAATATTAACCCAAGAATGTTCTTGAATAGCCTTGTTAGATCAAGACTTTCATATGTATTCATTCAGAAATATCTAAACAGTCAGCTCTGTAGAACTGCTTTCTCAGATCAATCATCCTGGGTATCACAATAAATGACATCCTGCAGCAAGGCCTGTAACCAGGATGTTTTAAGGAGCATGGAACTACCTCTTAATTGCTGTTGTACCTGGATTCAGCCTGACCAAGGATGGTAGCATCTGTTAGGATTCCGGCTATGGGCAAATAGTGAACCCCCAAATGTATTAAAATACATTTTTATAGTAAAAATTCCGGCAATACATTTTCGTAGTAAAAAAATTACCCACAATACATTTTTGTATTCAATTGTTAAAACAGAGTAACATATATTATTATTTTAAAGCTGCCAGGAAAAGTAAATTTCAACATTAAATGACCCATAAGTAGTTGCTATACTATTAAACGAACTATAAACCTTCTCAGATCAATGGTAAAAAATTGGTTTGAGCAAATGAAGGATGTAGGTCATAGTGAGGACAAACCTTTTTTGAATCTCATGGACAGGTGCTACAAATCACTGTATCAAATAACAGAGTACATCAGATGGATAGCACATGTAACGCAAAGAGAAAATAATAACATAATCAAGATATTGACATTCCACACTATGTGAAACAAAAGAGAAGGAAAACCCTATCAATATTGGAAAGAGATATAACAATGGACTTGCAAAACCTACATTCCTGAAAAATTGTTTTAATAGAAAGATTTTATATTTCGACCTACAGTGCATTGGCTTCTCAGTCAATGAATGCTAAATATTTCCTTTCAAGGAAATGCCTAACATTACCATATATTACCAAATCTGTGGAAGGAGTTTAAAATTAGAAATCATGTGAGGAATGCCCATAACTTGACCAACCTTAAGGTGATTTGTCAACAGGAGTGCAATAAAATTGGATCTAATTTCTGCAAGAAAATTATTTCCAATTATTCTTCACCTCTGAGCACCATCGTAGCAAATAAAATGTACGGTATTAAATGCTGAATACAGTTTATTGATGAGTGTTTATTACTTTTGTTTTGTATCTTTTTGATAAATTTCTCAATAAATTTGTACATAGAAAATTTCTTCTTAGTAAATACTTAGGGTATAATATACCTATAGCTAACTCAATTTTTAGGTTTATTGCCACATTAGAAATTGTTTTTTTTTTTATTAACCTTTCCAAAATTTTACGGATCCCAAAAAGTTGTGTGTGATTGTATATCAAATTTTGTTAAATTCAACTGTCAAAAACTTTTAATTTTCTTATTGTATTTTTTGAATTTTCAAATAAGATGTATGTCAGGATCAGAATTGTGGGTAAACTGTACAAATTTCTTGCTTTGTTTATTTTTCAATTACATTTGAGTAGCCAACAAAATCTTCTCTGCCACACTGACCTCATGCAATTTTTGATAATGACTAAAATAGAACAACTTAAACTTTAGGCAGTTCAACAATTTAATTTGGATGTGCAGCATCTTATTTGAAAATGAAACAAATCATCCTTATTGGTTTGAATTATTAAATGAATTCCTGCTATCTATAATATACTTTATAAATAATTGTTTAAGTGCATTGGCTATTTCTTATTTAGCTATAAATAAAAGTCACTTTATTTGTCCCACTTTCAAATGGCGGTCACTTTATTTGTCCCACTTTCAAATGGCGGTCACTTTATTTGTCCCACTTTCAAATGGAAAGTCACTTTAGCCAATATAACCAATCCTCTGACCTTTCCATGGAGTTTTCTTTATGAAAGTATTATAAATAATGAAAAAAATAGAAACCTTTTCTATTAACTATACCAAAATAATTAATGTGATTTTGTACCTGCCTTTCAGCACCTTATGGTGTTAAGAGGAGTTTAGCTATTCTACAATTTTATTTAGCTGTTATTGTATCTTTGCAATAGTAGACTAAAAGCCAAATTGACGTTTGATCAGAAGTAAATATGACCATATGTACACACAAGAGGAAAAAAGATTTTTTTATTGTTCACCCATACAAGGCCCAAGAGCCACTCAAGATAGAGGGATTCTTAATGAAGTTGTTGTATGGATGTAAGAGGAGATGGTAAGAATTGAAGATTATAAGGATATGTAGGAAAGGTAATAGTTGACTTGAGGCTTGAAGAGGTTAAGGTTGTAGTGATTGAGGAAGCATCCTCTCTGGAGTCTGTTGTTTCACAAAGTAATAGTTCTTTGGAAGAAGCTGTCTAAATGGAATTTTGTTCTTAATGGAATATGAATGGAATGGAGATGATTTGTCCCTGTGTATGTAGAATGGCAGGTCTTAGCTGTAAACTGATTGAACTAGTTAGGAATGTAGCTTGTGAGAACATTTGCAATTTAAATTGCAATAGAGTACCAAGAGGTTTGCAATATTTAATCTGTAGGAAAGGTATTGTAGATTTGAAAATAATTCATCACCCACAAGGCCGTGTAGATGCTTTTGAACTCAGTCAAGGCTGTAAAGTGAAGACTGGCCAAATATGGCCAAATTTATTATTGAAAACCAGTAGTCACCTTGTAAGGGGTTGTTCATAGGTTACAAAGATCATGACTCAGAATAAGAAATTGTAAAGCCAAGTTCAAATTCCAGTCAGGTTTGTTACATTCACTTACACCAAATACTCTTGGGGATGGTATGAAATCATCTTTTCATTATGCGTTAAATAGTAGGACTTGTATCTGGAAAAAATAATTGTTATTCTAAAAAAATGAATGCAGTATTCCTTCACAAAAAAAAAAGAATTCTTATAGTTTAAAATATATTTCAGCTTTAAATAACCCACATGGGTTGTATAAGCTGTAAAAATCAAATCAAGTAATCAACATAGCATTTTTTGTTAACCCAAGTAAAGGGTGTTTCATTAAGATGGATCAAAGTCAGCAGTAAATAAATCGGTGTTATTGGTGAAAATTTATTTATTTTTCTGTTGGATCATATTAAGTCATGGCAATTACGTGTTTAAAATAATATCACCAAAATGTCTGCCAAGGCTTTGGCGGCACAGCTCCACTTAATGGTCAAAATTTTTGATGACGTCTCTGCATAGTTGCTCCTTGATCTCACCAATATGCCTTATTATCTCGTCCTTCAGCTGTTGAATTGTTGTTGGCTTGTTAGTTGGCACAGACCTTACTTTTGAGATGACCCCAAAGAAAGAAATCTAAGGGCATCAAGTCGCATGATCATGGTGGCCAATTGACTTTGCTGTTTTGAGAGATGATGTGACTTGGGAACTTCTCATTCAAATTCTGTTTGAATATCCATTTTCATAATAGGTAACTTTATAACTTAATAACTTTAACACGTTCTTTGATTGTTAATCTTTCCATGGTTGAAATTGCCAAAGATTTAAGTTGAAAGAAAATGAAAAAAAATCATTAGACGCTTAAATTTAATTCACATTTAAAATCAGTCCAAGTTACTGGAACACCCTTTACAAATGAACAAAACAAGTTGTGCTCAGGCTCTCAAGGTAGATCTTTCTTTCAGCAATGAAACATAAAATATGCCATAAGGCTATTTACCTCTGATTATATAGAGAGTTGAACCTTGAAGTGCCTTCTCCCTAATTATTATTAAGTAGTGTAGTGCAATGTCTTTGTTCCTTCTTCATTTGACAGGTGGTTTAGTTTTACCAGTTCAGATCCAAATTCAAGTGAAAAATCCTTTTTAAAAAATTAGACAAATAAACATTTGGGTGTTTCAGGGATTATACCCTCAATGTAAAGTTTGTTTTCACAGCACAGCTTTCTATGTTAACAATACTCTTGTCTCCAAACAAGTCTTTGCCAGTCTAAATATTTCTCCAGTAAAGATCTCTGCACCAGATGGTCCTTCATTTTACTTAGTTTGAATAACTGAAAATAAACCTCACCCAAGAAAATGGTTATTCCAATCTAGAATATTGACATTTTAATCCTGGCCAAGTTAAATCATTAAAGACTGTACCTGGTTGAAGCATGCAGTATTTCCTGTTGGCTGTTAGATGTGACTGAATCAAAAAGATTATGAATGACATAATCCTAGGTAAGGAAATTTGATTTACAATCTAAGCTATTAGGACTTTGATGTCTGTGTGTCTGTGTGTAAACATATATTCATGTTCAAATATCAGGTAACACACACACACACACACATATATATATATATATATATATATATATATATATATATATATATATATATGTTTTATATATGCATGTACAATTTTTTTCTTTAAAAAGAATTTTTTAATCAACATTCTTTATTACTGTAAATCTTATTTTAATGGATATATGTTTGAGTTGCTATCTCTGTTTTTAATTTTAATTTAATGGATTTTTAATGTTATTTTAATGGATACATGTTTGAAGTTCTATCACCATTTTTAATTTTAATTTCACTATTTAAGAAAAACAGGGATAGCAAAGCAAACATGTGTTGTTGCAGGTATTACTACTTTTGATAAGATTTTTATACTCCTGGTACATATGACCTGCAAACAATTTTGTGTGTGAGCTCATGAAAATATAAAACATAGAATTTAAACAAATGAATATTGACAAATATATTTGCAGGACATTTTACAAAAAGGAAAAAATGAGAAATTAAATGTGAAGTGTTCAAAGCAAACTTTAGTGTCTGTAGCTGATTTATTTACATGTCGGCAGGGGCAAAAAGAATGTCTTTTTGCTATGAAAAGTCACTGAGAAAGAGATGGATTCTTTTTAATCTCACATTACTTGTAATTATCATCAAAGGGTGGTAATTCAAAATCTTACCAACTGTGATTATCATCAGAGGATGGTAATCCAACAGTGCCCAATAAAAATAACATTTATAGTAGTAAGAAATATGTGTATAGAAGCACCTTAACATGGAGCACTGTTTAACTTGTCTTGGAGACTACTAAGTTTGATCAACATTTGGTGCACCACACTTGTGGGCCTGAGCCAGACTAAGCTATTAAGCATTGTAAACATATATAAATATTGTAAGTGTATGTATAATATATATATATATATATATATATATATATATATATATATATACACACACACACACACACACACATACACATATATGTAATGATAAAAATATAGTTTTAACGTATGGTATATTTATGGGTAAAAGTGCTCAATATAAAAAATAGAACATATGTAAAAAGTTGACACTGAGGCCAACATGGCCTGAAGATTGAATTAAAGCATGAAACAGGATGTTGCCATGTACTGTTAACTTCACTGTTCACTTATATATACAAAGAAAATTTAGAAAAGTGAAGTAAAATATTCAAAACTGCTTTACCATTTCCCATTCATACCCTTATATATATACACACACACACATATATATATATAGGATGTGATGGATAAATTGTCTAAATTTTACCAAAAATGAAAACAATACTGACATCTTATTCAATAAAATTGCCATTGGCTTCATTCACAGCCTCCAGACAACTTCAGAATCTTCTGCAACTCTTCTGGACAGTCTCCTTGTTTAGGTTGGTAAATGCTGCCATAATCCCTGCCTTCAGTTTATCTTTGGTTTTACAAGGAATTTTGTTGGTCTCTCATTCAATTTTGCTCTGCACATAATAATCAAGGGGATTGCTGTGTGGGCAGTTAGGGGTGATGTGGTTGCAGAAATTGTCTGACAGCCATGACTGGGTTCTCCTGATTGTGTGGCATGGTGCAGAGTACTGTTGCCAGACATAGGGTCTTTCAGCAGCAACCCTCTTGATTCAGGGCAGCACTACCTCCTCAAGGCACTTGATGTAGGCCTCTGTGTTGAGTCTGATGCAACAAATTCAGGAATTCTTTTCTTATCAGAATGATTAGAGTGAGTTTTCACCATTAGACCCCTCCAACTCTTTCCAAATCCTCTGCCCTGTCCTGGTGATTTTTACTGAATAAATTTACTCTTTAGTATTTCAAGATATTTTTGTTTAATTTTGGTAAATATATCTGTTAAAATGTCAGTATTATTTTCATTTTTGCATAATTTAGATGACAATTTATCCATCACATACTGTGTGTGTGTGTGTGTATATATATATATATATATATATATATATATATATATATATATATATATATACTTATTGGGTAGCCTGCAAACATCTTTCCCAATTCCCAAGCAAAAACTTATATTTGGTGTTAGTGAAGAAAAAAAGAAAAAATGCATTCGATATCATATTCACAATAACACGTAAATAATATAAAACTGCTTATGGCATTATGAAATTTTCTATTTTGACACATTGACAAGCATTCAGAGATAGTAGAGTTCTGAAAATAACTGGCTCTGAGGTCTGTCAACCCATCATCTGATGACATATAGCCGTCTGTTGCCTGTCAAGGACAACAGCAACAATAACAAAACAACCTTGCAAACAGGAGCAAGAAAATAACAATAAAAATGAAGATAGAACTAAAAGAACCCATTGTGACATCAGTCAGTCAAAACAATTTATCTCTGACAAAACACACAGCAAAACAAATGTTCAATTTCATGTGAGACTGGAAAACAATAAATTGATGCCATTGAGACGTTCTTTTTTTTTTCATTGCTAAGTGAAAATATGTGAATGTGAAATTTGGAAAACTTTCTAGGATTTTTACCTTCTATAATTGTGAGAAGAGTTATTGTCATTTCAAGAGTTAAAATTTTATAACCCTTTCAATCAACAATTATAAATGCCTTCAAGCAAATGATCCCTGAAGGTCTTAAAGAATATGCGGGGGAAAATGAAATAAAATCAATAAATAAAATAATAATAATAATGAAGAATAAAAAAGAAAAAACATTTTCCTCTGTTGCAATAAGAAAGGGTTTTGATCATCTGCACAATTTTATTACCCACACTCTTGAAAAGAACAGAACTGCACTCACTTTCCACTTAACAGCATTCAGACATGTTTTTCAGAACTTTCACCGATGAAGTAAGTACGGCCTTTACTTTGGTTGCTTCAGCTCAGCACAAAGCCAACTTTAACTGGACCATTATACCCCATTCCTATCATTAATTATCCTAACTTCTGGCCCAGAAAAAGAAAATGGACAAACACAAGAGATTGTTTCCCTCAGTCAGTCTGTTATGTGCCATGCGTGATACATGCTTAGGCAATCATGTATCTTTTGATACATGACTGACGAGGCAGATTTTTTCCCCACAGAAGGTTGCCATTTCTTTCTATGGTAGACCAGTTGTCATCCGAAGCTATAGAACCCAGTCTGTTATCCTATTTAACCATAGCTGGGGTGGGGAGAAGAAGAGGATTCATACCTTTTGCCTGTCAATGACAACAGCAACAATAACAAAACAACCTTGCAAACAGGAGCAAGAAAATAAAAATGAAGATTAGAGTGAGTTTTCTGAGCTGCTCTTCCTACATAATCACCATCAGGCTCCTCTCTTTCCAAATCCTCTGCCCTGTTCTGGTGATTTTTACTGAATAAATTTACTCTTTAGTAATTCTTCGTAAGTGAATGAAATGGGTTTGACTGGAATTTGAACTCAGCTCTCCAATTCCTCAAACTGAACCGCTATCTATTACTCCACCATGCCTCCTCTTCATTGTTTCACTACAGTTTAAAAAGAAAAGAATAGATGTTCCATAGTAGAAACCCAAGTTTTTGTTGCTTTTTCTTTAATTGTTTATATGTGAACATGCATACACTTACAATACACCAACATGCAACCTTAAATCCTATCAACGCATATATAAAGGCAGTTGTCTGATTCTTAATTCTGTTCTTATTCCATTTGTTTTTACTTTTTAATTCTGATAATTCTGAAATGCTATATGTATTTTTTAAATTTCTATTCTCTTGAATTTATTTCCATATCTATAGTAAATAAAAGTGTAACTTAAAAAAAATGTTTAAAGCAACAAAATAAATTTAAAAAAAGAATATTAAATATTCAAAACAAAAATTGTACAAACACAACAGAATAAGTTCCCATAGATATTTTGGGGGTGAATTTCAGTAGCTTTAATAGAAACAGATATTCCACAAACATAAGTTATCTTTTTTGATATTTCTAATTGAGAAATTTTTAATTACTTATTTTTAGGAACAAGTTTACTTTAAATACATGCATTTTGTTTTTATGTTTATGCTATAGGGATACTATTATCTATCTCTCTATACATATATAAAGGGCAGTTGTCTGTCTGTCTGTATGCATGTATTATTGACTTATTAATATTTTTTAGTCATCTTATAGATAATAATTTTTTTATTCAATTTTTAAAAAATAAATTTTTGCGTGGGGTTTGTGAGTAAAATAAAAAAATAAATAATTTTACTTTAAGTTTTATTATACTATAGAGAGCTTTATTTTTCAAAAATAGTTTAAATAAAATATAGTTAAATTCATAAAACAAATATTCAACACAACTCATAACTCATGTTTGTCTCTTAATTGTTATTTAACTAAAGGTTTTTCTTTTCAAATATAACTTGAAATTTAAATTTAATCGATTTACTAAACTAAATTCTCAATATATCTTACTTCTACTCTTTCAAAATAGTAATTAAATTAATTTACAGAGAAATGTTTGCTTCTTTCACTTTCTTTAAAAAGAAGATAACCACTGATGTAATATCTAAAAGTAAAACTTTATTTACTTAAAAAAAATCTAAATTCCCCTCCAAAATAAATGGTAAATAATTTTTTTTCAAAGTAAGGCTCACTATCATTTTTGCTTGAAAAAAATGATTAAATTAAATATGTTTAAATATATCTTTATTTACTTTTTTATTAATAATAATTTGAAAAAAGGCTAATGAACTAAGGTAAATTGATTTGTTTGAAAAAAAAAACATTAACAGAGTATTTATGCTAGTATTTAATTTTAAAAATAAAGTGTTTTTAATATAAATATGGGGATGCACAGGCCCTAAGCCCCCCCCCACACACACACCCCAATGGTATTGATAGTGTGGCAGTTTCCTAAATTTATTTATTTCATAACAAACAAACAAAAAAAAAACAATGAAGTTTATTTTTTAAAGATTGAATAACAAATTATTTTCCATAAGATGGCTGAAAAATATCAATAAATTGTCAATAATGAACTATTATTCAGAGATCTTCTGAGCAATGCCGGGTATCCCTGCTAGTAAATACTATACTTCATTAGATCTCAAAGGCTGGCACTACAGAATCACAAAGAGCACATCACTTGAAGACTTTTAACAGCAGCAACAACAACTAAAATGGATAGCACATGTAACTAACTTGAAGAGAAAATAACATAATGAAGATAGTGACTTTCTACACTACCTTAAACAAAAGGTTAAGAAAGAACCCCTCATTAATTCAAGCAAAAATAATAACAGTGGACTTAAGACTTATTTTCCTGAAAAACTGCTTCAAGAGAAAGATCTTATGAAATTAAATTGACAATAATACTAACAGTTTAGTCAATGAATGTCAAATGTTTCCTGCATAGAAACAGTTATTGTAACATTATTAACATGTTGATCTATTTTACTTTAATGATAAAAGAGTAAGGAGGAAGATTGTTAAAGTGAATAGTTACTTCCCTTGAATGGATTGACAGAAAGTAACATGAAAGAAGTAGATTACTAGAGATGCTATGTACTCAGACCAAAAAGCATGCAGTTTTTTTTTTTTGTTATTTACTGTGATTTGAATGTTGAATAGAGAGCATTATATTATAAATTATTTAACAGCTAGGACAATTAAAGTGAGTCTTCATGTTGCTTTTGATTGCAGCCCTAAAGAAAACATTGAAATGGAACAGCCAAAAATGTTATTGTGACAGCAAAAGCAAACACAAATGAAGAAATGACTTGAAGCAACCAAGATGTGATTTAATCAATGAATGTTGAAAATAACACAGACAGAGCATGTGACAAAATGAGGTTTTAAGAGGCATAAGAACTGTTATTAATTTGAATTTCAATTTTGTGAGCATATGATGTAAAATGAAGCCAGGCTTGCAGAATTAAACTCGGAAGGCACATCAAAATCAAAGGATTCAAAGAAATGCAGTGGTTACTTAACAAATTTAAGTAAATGTTTCTTTATCCAAGTATCATAAAGAATAATTATTGATGAAAGCAATAAAAGTAAGCAAGCTCTGGAGAACTATGTTCGCCTATGTCTGGAAGAGATATCACATATAGAATGAAAGAATTTAAAAAAAAAATTGGGCTATGTCTGCATAATTATTTTATTTTAAAATAAATCTGCCAACGTAAATTGGATAAGTATTTGAAATATTATTCATTTGATTTTTAATTATCTTTATTAAATTTTTTTCTGGCTGACATTGCAATTTGACTTTTGTTGAAATAATTCTATGAAAATGCATTTAAAAATTACTCAAGCATTGACTAAGCAAAAGGCAATGTTAATAGTTATATATTAAGTTTTGTAGATTTACTCTCTGAAATGAACTAAAATATTTTATCTTCCTCACGGTGCACCATGTATGGCAAGAGCATCTTGAGATTGGGGGAAAAACCTGATTGCTCTCCCAACAACTATGGGGATAATAGGCAGAGAGGAGAAATAACACTGCTATGGAAACAATAGAAACTTGAGAAACAAAAAATGCCCACAAGATACCGTGTCTTGCCAACTGCTAGTTTTCCCCCTTGGCTTTTATTGGCATGAGACACCTTACAAAGACCTGGATCTTGACCAGTTGCAGCAAGGCCCATATCTAGACTTGTCAAACTGTCCCATTGTTAAGGGGAAAAACCCGAATGTAACTGGTGTTGACAAACATGTTCGTATGTGATCTAAGGCCTCTTTTGTGTCTTTATTGATGTGTATGTTCTTTTCCATTAATGCTTTTACACAATTATAAATTTTCTAGTTTGTCTTGTGGGACAGGATCAGTGTGTAGTATCTGTTCTCATTTTACAGGGGCCTGGTTCAAGGAATGCATCTTCATTGCATGTCTGTCCTGCTATTTATCCATAGCTGGGGAGAGAAGAGAAGGGTTCATACCTTTCCCAAGGGTATTAGCACATAAGTGAATGTAATGGATTTGACTGGAATTCGAACTCAGTTCTCCGATTCCTCAATCCGAGCCGCTATCCATTACTCAACCATGTCTCCTACTGCAATTGTAGCATCCATAAGTGTATCTAAAGCAAGTTAGCCTAATGAAGCACATCACTTTTCAGGCTGAATTGGAATTCAGAATTTTCTTTTCTTAGGTTACTTATAGCCTTGGGATAAATTGATCAAATAAAAAATCTACAAAAATGAATATATAAATATTGCATTGGAACTAAAACAAAGCTTTATGGAAAAGCTCCACACAGCTGTGGAACTAAAACAAAGCATCTGTAGAGAGATCTGAGCTATTCCAGTTGATATGCTAAGCTATACTGTGTTTGAAATGAGAAAGCAAGCTCATGCATGTTCTCTTCATAGTGGTGACCATCTCAGGGATGTAATATTCAAATCTTAGATATGTCAAACTCTTCTATATCAGTTATGTGCCATGTGTGATACATGCTTAGGTGATCATGTATCTTTTGATACATGACTGATGAGGCAAATTTTTTCCTGGAGCAGGTTGCCATTTCTTTCTGAGGTAGACCAGTTGCCAACCTGCTCTGTCCTACTATTTACCCATAGCTGGGGAGAAGAAGAGAATTCATACCTTTCTCAGGGGTATTAGAATGTAAGTGAATGTAATGGATTTGACTGGAATTCGAACTCAGCTCTCCAATTCCTTGATCTGAGCCGCTATCCATTACTCCACCATAATTATATTTGACACTCTGTCATTTTTATAACCCAAGATACTTGCATTTAAAATGTGTCCCATCATTATGGGACACTGTATTTCAAATGCTTGCCCAATTTGTGTTTGAAGTTTTAACATAAACTAAATTTTTGAAAAGATGGGTGAGGGATACCTGTAAAAATGGACGTTACAGGTTATGAACATTTTAAAAGTTTCTTCTAATGACTCTTGATCTTTCAAGAAAAATTCTTCCTTCATATTTGGATAAGATAAGAAAAGTTTAACTTTCCCTAAGTCGGACAATGTTATAAATCTAAAGATGGACAGTATGTTTTTATTTTATTTTTTGTCAGAGATCTAAATTGATGTAATTTAATTACTAAGTGCACTGCCCTCCCCCGATTAGGCAAGCTGTTATTAGTGGGCAGTTTTAGTAAAAACATAGCCATAATTGAATTTCTTAAAGCAACACTATAATTAAGTTCCTGAAAGGTAACCAAAAAAGTTACAATTATTTATGTCGTCCACCTAAGAAGGAAAATGTGGTAAAGCATGATGTTCATCTGCAAGTAGCAGATGTTCATACATTTCAAATTGTTCTGTCTTGCTCAGTGTATTCCTAGCAGATTTCTATAATCAAAGGAATTTACTGACAATTGGTAAGTTTCAAGATTTAATGATAATAGATAAAAATTTAAGAATAGAGATGTAAATTTCAAGCTGTCCTTTTATTTATTGTGAATTTGCATCTATTTTTTGACTGATATCCTTTATAGACATTTGTATTCACACTTGGGGAGAGCCTGAATTCATTCTTTCCCCCTCAGCTATGGGTAAATAACAAGACTGAGCTTTCTAACCTTGGTCTCCTCGTCAGTTATAAGTAAATAGTAGTGTAGAAAGTAGCTTTGATCACAACCTGTCTAGATGGACAAATGATTCCAAAACAAGGGTAAAGCCTCAAAGACAGTGAGATTTTATTTTTGACAATAGATTAAGTCAAGGATCATTCTCTGCTGCTGGTACCATAAACCCAGTTACGCCACATGTTACTTGAAAAGACAGGCACAGCCAAGTAATTTGCAATGACTTGAGAAAAATCAAAATATAATCAGTCATGGGTTGAACTGAAACATTTGAGTAAGTATTGATTTGTTTGTTTAGTGACATATCAACTCCTTATGGGTCATTTAATGCCAAAATTTAATTTTCTTGGGAACATTAGTAAATTCATTTACAGAAATGTTTTTTTTTTTTCTTTTTTTTACAAAAATATATTGCTGGTAATTTTTTTTACTATTAAGATGTATTACTCGTATTTTTACTATAAAAATGTATTTTTATACTTTCATAGTGTTTTGACACCAGTGTGGGGGTTAACTATTTGCCCATAGCTGGGACCCTAACAGGTGCTACCACCCTGGTTTAGGGTGGATCAGGAAGCAACAGCAATTAGAGGTGGTTCCACACTCCTCAAAACCTTCAGATCAGAGGTCTTGCTGATAGATGTAGTTTGTCATACCCAGGATGGAGTAAGTGTTGGTCAGCACAAGGATACTTTGAGGGGTACTCATTCAGGAACATACAAAACCAACAAATTAACCATTTCTTTATTGTAGTTATACTTGATGTATTCATAATTTATAAACTAGAACAAGTACTTCCCTAACCCTTTGAACCTTGATGAGTATAGTGTATGCACGTCAGGACAGCAGCTGATATGCAAAGGGTTAAGAATTCTGAATGTTTTTAAAAATCTTAATTCATGGAAAAGAAACTTGCTTGGAATAAGCATTTTTTAGAGGTATTAATATACAAAAAAAAAAAAAAGAAAAAAGTATTCAGCAAGGTCATTCTGAGAGAATTAGAAGTTCAACTAGGATTCATTATTGGCGGCCAAAATCTTAACAACACAAGATATGCATATGATACTTTTGATAGCTGACATAGTGTTGTAGAGTCTTTCCTCTAATGAGTCTATTATGGACTCTTCCACTTACTATAAAGTAGTAGGAAAAGTAAGCCTTGGGGGAACAGTGATATAGACTAATGCTGGTCAACCAATACACACTCCCAAGTCATGTAAGACACTTCTATTGTATTTACTATTCAATACACTATTTATCTGCAACCTCTTGTTTTATTAGTCCTTAACCAATTACTTGGTCACAACACATAGAAAAGAAACTACAAAACCTCTTACAGAATGTGATGAAAGAATGCAAGAATAAAGCACTAATCATCAATTGCACAAAAATAGAATGCATGATTGTCAGCAAAACGAACAGCCCAACTCACAACTTACAAATTTAAATATCTGGGCAGTGTTTTAACAGAGTATGAAAAGTGACATTGAAATCTGAAATTGCATTGGGATATTGAAAGATGCCTTCCACAAGCTAAGAAACAAAGATATATATTTAGAAACAAAGAAAAGAGAACTGAACTGTTATGTAATATCAGTCCTCATATATGGGCAACCTCAGGACTCTGGACTCAACTGAAATAAGGTTCTACAGAAGGATGTTGAGAATACCATAGACTGAACATATGAACAATGACAAAGTTCTAGAGACAATGAAAGAAAAAAGGATGCTTATACTTAACATCAAGAAGAGATAGTGGAAATTTCTAGAGCACATCATCAGGAAAGAGGGCTTGGAAAATTTGATACTCACAGGAAAAGTCAAAGGCAAGAGTGATAAAGGAAATCACTGCATAACCTACCTGACAAGTGTGAATCAATGGATGGCAGACAGGGTTCCAGAGAGATGGTGAAAAGATAAAATTTATTGAGAGCTACAAAGGATATAAGAAATTGTGGAGAGCCATGATTATCAACGTCCTGATTCATCAGCAGGTATCATCAATTGAGGAGTTAAACTTTTTCTAACAATACATATATTCATTCACGATTTACATCTAAATGACTAACTGGCAACTCTAGTAAGGTTTGAGAGACAATGGAAACAAACAAAAAGAAAACATAGTTAACATCAGGAAGAGACAGTTGAAATTTCTAGAGCATATAATGAGGAAAGACAGCTTGGAAAATTTGATACTCACAGGACAGATTGAAGGCAAGAGAGACAGCGGAAAACAACATATTACATACTTAATAAGCTTGAGTATATTGATGATGGAACAGGATTTAGGAGAAATGACAATTTATTAAAAGCTAGAAAGGATAAGAAATTGTGGAGAGCCATGATCGTCTACATCCTGAGGGGACATGGCACATGAAGAAGTAGTTATAAGATTACTGTTTACAAGGATTCATGAGGTTACATAATTTCCTGGAGTAATTTCCCGTGACTAAAATCAAAAGAATTAAGCCAAAGATGGTGCTGTGTCCAGATACATATTTATTGAAGAGAAAAGGGGCAAAAATAGTGGCAACTTGGTTTTTAAAAAAATGAACAGCTCCATTCTGCATGGAATGCTTCAAAAAGTATCATACTGTTAAAAAAATGATAAATGTAAAAAACATTTTTTTTTACTCATGTTTTTCCATTACTTTTGTAATCTATATGAGTTAAAATATCATTTTTGTAGATTTTGTACATAATTTAGGCGAAAATAAGCAGAAAAAAACTATCCTTTAAAAACAAATTTCTAATCCTGGGTATCTAGCAGCAATGCCTCTGATTGAGAGATTGGATGTTTTGAGGAGAGGGGAACCATCTCTTAATTGCTGTTGTTCCCAGGTCGACTCTGCTATGGGATGGTAACACCTGTTAGGCTCCCAGATTATAGTAAAAATACCAGCAATACATTTTTTATATAAAAAATTACCAACTGTATTTGAAGGCATACAATTACTTTGAAAATATATTTAGTTGAAGCTATGAAATTGTGTTTAAAATGTTTTCATTTCAGCATTAAATAACCCATAGACATTGATATGCTGCCAAAAATCAACCAACCAAAAATTAATTTTTGTTTTTTTACCCAATTCACATTCATGTAAATTTTTTCCCACTATTTAAGGGTTAGTTAGGATTGCTTAATGTCATTTCTGCTTATAAAATATTTCATATAAATGCTCTACATTTAGATAGCTGGGGAATTGTTTCTATGTCCAGTAATATTTATAGCTTCAAAATCCTTTTGCTTCATTAAGGAAAAAGAAGTGAGAAAATATTGTAGTAATTAAATGTGAAATAATAGGACATATTCATAGAAGCAAAGGATTTATCTCAACAAAAACAACTGGATTGAATTCTGTGTATTATTTTGATCTTTCTTGCAAAGGAAGCAAAAAAGACTTACGTTATCTTGAAGCACAGAGACATTGCCATTGTTGGAAATGCCACTGGGAATAGATGTAAACTATTTTAAGGAGAAAACTCTCGAGAGGATATGTTTGATCTTTTAGAACAATTTCAGTAATACACTTTTGTTTGTCAGTTTTTATCAATTCAAATAAATCAGATATCACATTCATTTTCATTGTAAATTTATAGAATATAGTTTACCTTTAATATTATCCACAATAAATAACTGCCCTATAAAAAAAAAATGTGTTTAATGTTTTTGCTTTGGTTCAGTTTTAGATCATTAATTTTGTTGTAAATTAAGACTAATTGGACCCATAGAAATTCCACAGTTGTTGACAACTATGGTTATCCAATATCTCTGATCATGTCTCATTTTTTTCCTATTATCTTCTCATTCTCAGGCTTATACATTTTTGTCTTCATTGTCTGTTATCTAAATCTTATACAAAACCTGGATTAGTTTCTTATGTGTAAAAGGAATAAATAATATGTTAATATTTTCTATTACATCCTTTCTTTTATCTTTCTTTTGCACTCTTATCTTTCTTTTCCATAAAGAATTTTAATGTAACACAATTTTTATGTCTCTCTATCCTTATTTGTCTTCTAATCTTTCACTCATTGTTTCTCGATATCCAACC
>CAHIKZ030001263.1:340000-455000 GCA_903632075.3 Acanthosepion pharaonis | reverse complement strand
AAAATTGCTACACAATTGTAGTCCTGTTTCAATGTGTATCAATGCATCTCATCAGACAATTGTAAATTACTGGCAAGTGAATGATTTATTTAGATTTCCTAAATAAATTTTATTTTCTAAATAAATCATCTCACCTGATGAGATGCATTGATACACATCGAAGCATGACTGCAATTGTGTAGCGATTTTGACATGTTTTCGGTGTAATATCCTTAAATATATACACTTTAAAAGTTAGGAGATCAGTTGAATCCACTACCTTGGTTTCAAACTTACAGTATCATCAGTTGATTTTTATCAGTTGACTTTCCAAAGATTTGGAAGATTAAATGATAAAAATCGCCTGAGAATACTGTAAAGTTGAAACCAAGGTAGCAGATTCAACTGATCTCTTAATTTTTAAGGTTAAAAGCTTTACATATTATATTATTTCTTTTCACAGGTGTATTTAGCACTTTTTAATACTATTGATTCCTGGTTTGATTCAACTTTGACCATTAACCTTTTATCTATTATATACATATATGTAATTAATCAACTGAGAAAATATATGAAAATTAAGAATTTTTCTTTTCTTTTTTTTCTGCTTGTGAGCAAAACTTTTGCAAAAAAAAGTTCCTAATAGATAACTAGAATTATCAAATACCTTACCCTGATGAGCTTTTCAAGACAAAAAGAAAACTTCGGTTGCATCCTGTTGGATCTTAGAATATAAACAGTAGATTCTGTTAAAATGGAATGTCAATTACTAGGAACAGCCACTTGAAATGGACAAGAACATTGTCAAATGTATATAACATTTTCTCTTCATGGCCACTTACCGGAACTAAAATTTGTGATCTCCATATATTCTACTTAAACAGAATTCATTGTCAGTGAGAGTGGCAACTGGAAAAAATGATTGGTGGAAAAGTCTTATCATTTTACAGTTGAATTGACTAGACATAAACCGTAATTTCTATGCCAACAATATCTTTGACTGCACTTCTCGCTTATGGAATTCGCTTCCACCTTCTTGCTTCCCAGTCAATTTTGATCCTCAAAAATTTAAATGTTATCAATTATTATCTTTTATCTTCTTAATTCTTGTTCTTTTATTGTTCTCTCTGCTTAATAGTAATTTTCTCATATTCTCTAACACTCAGTACGCCATTGTGTCTTAGTGGCTTTATTGCTTTGCTTGGAGTGAAATAATTAATAAAACCTAAAAAAACTGAAGACTGTTAGACTATGATAACAACCCAGGAAAAAAGTGAAGGTAAGTAAAAAGCATCTCTGCATGTACATTAACTTATTTAATGAATAAAAATGATATACCCAACTCTTTCTGCTCATTAATGTTTCTGTTCCTAATTCTTCCACACCCTGTAACCCCTTGCATTTTAATGGCTTTACTGTCTTTCTTGGGGTGATTCTAATTAAAACAAAAAACTGAATTTTTCTGTATTTTGGAAAAGGAGTTTATTAAAATGTTACAGTAAAAGCAATCAAAGCAGTAAAAAAATAATAAAAAATGGATTTTATTTCACTTTTCTGTTAAGAGCTACAAAGACAGGAAACTGTGGTGAGCCATTATCACCAATGTCCTGAAAGGACATGGCATATAGGAAAAGATAATAACATTCCAAGTTTTGTTCAGACAATTGGAATCCTTCTTTGTGTTGATGTTGTTCCAATAGAATTTTAGCTGATCCATTCTACAACCTTCTTCATTTGTATAATCAATAAGAAAAGAGAAGGGTCTCTTTTTTTTCAGCTGTCTGAACAAAACTTGAAAAGTTAGTCTATCATCTTGAAATGAATCATTGTCTTTGAAAGCCATACAGGGATAATCTGATTATAGAAAGATAAAAAGTAATAAAAGGTGTCGTAATAATAGAAAAATGATTTATAAAGAGACCCACTCTCTCTCTCTCCTAATAGATTTCTTCCCTTTCACTTTTTATAATTCTTTTTGCCTCTCTCTAACCAAATGACTTGCTTTCTACCTCATTTCCCCCTTTTTAGCACTATTTCTTCTCTCTTTCATCCACTTAATGTTTTATAAAAATCTAACCTGATCTTTGTATTTACTAAACTCACTTCAGTACACTACAAGTGGAGGTGGGTAGGAATGTTGTGTCATGCATATGTCAATCTTCTGAGGAGGTTTTGCCTACCTGGAAAATCCTCATTCAAAATCTAGACTGACCTAAGCTTAGTTAATATCTATAATAGTGCTTACCATACAATGATAGTAATCAAAAGTTTAAAAATCTATATGTTAAGCAAGTTTGATCCTCACTGAGTGGTCTGTGAGTGAGGACTTGTTCTCGACTAAACTAATCTAACCATTCCAAGAATTGTTTGAACTACTAAACTCCATTGTATTGCAGGTTAGCACATTTTAACTGATTCATTCTATAACCCTCTTCATTTGTAGAATCAATACAGAAAGACAAGGTTTATTTTTAGTTGTTTTTATCATTTTTTTTATGTTAGGAAGCCTACTTTTGGTGCCAAAATAAAACAAGTGCAGACATTTTAATATCTAGGAAGTGTTTTAATAGATGATAGAAAATGTGACTTCAAAATCTTAAGGCACATTGGAATAAAAAAGACACCTTCCAAAAGCTAAGCAAAGTATCAAGATACAAGAAAATATTAGAAATAATGAGTGCTGAACTGTTATGAAATATTGGTCCTCTCCTATATGGCAATAAATGTTAGTCGATCTCATCACAGATGAAAATACTTGAGGCAACAGAAATATGGTTCTACAGAAGGATGTGGAGAATACCATGGGCTAAACATATGAGTAATGACAATGGTTTAAGGAAAATAGAAACAAAAAGAACACTTAGAGTTCAGAAAGTAATAATTGAAATGTGTAGGGAACATAAGGAAAAAGGACTTGTAGAATTTGACACTGACAAGATATTAAAGGCAAGAGGGACAGAGGAAAGCTACAAATAATCTAATAAACTTGTGTAATGTTTAGCAGAACAGAGATTATAAGGGATAGCAAAATGTCAAACCTTAATAAGAGCTACAAAGGACAGGAAATTATGGAGAGCCATGATCACTTAGGTCCTGAATGGATACAACACATAAAGATGATTGGCTTAAAGATATTGTCTGAGATAGTCATTAACATTCCAAAATTGTTTCAGAGAAATGAAAAAGACAAAGAGATACATCTCTTTCCTAATGGATTCAATTCTTTCTCTCTTATTTTAATGTGTACGAGAAGTAATTAAGAACTTGCCACGTTGACTGATGGTAAAACCAAATAGGTAGACAATGCTATAATACAATTACAAACATCTCATTAAAAATTGCTTTTAAGTTACCATGAATTAATATTTTAAAACAACTAATTAAAGTTGTTTCTTGTATGATAACCAAACTCTGTATTATTCATTTTGATTAGTATTTAATCTCATCTTGCAGGTTTGCGAGAAAAGATGATAGAGCAAGGACAGAGAGAAATAGTAGAGAATCAAAATAAGAAGTCGTGGAGAGGCATGATTACCTATGACCTAAATGTCATCAATTGACAGTAAAGAATAAATGCCTTGAGAAAAATGGGTCATGAGTTTGAATCTGACAACTTTTCCCTTTAATTTGGTTACACTGTTGACAAGGCCCAACATATATTGACTGCACTCTTTGCAAAGGAGTAAAACCTTCTCCAAAATGGTAATATTAGCCATTTTCCTTTTAAGGAAACATTCAGAATTCATCGACAAGCAGCCAAAGCTACTTTCAGTTGAAATTTATAAAATCTTTTTATTAAAACAATTTTTCAGGAAAATAGGCTTCTCAAGTTCAGTAACTGTTATTGCTCTTTCCAATATTGACAGGAGTTCCCTTCCTAACATTTTATTTGAAGCAGTGTGGAAAGCCAACATCTTGACCATGCCATTATTTTCTCTTTAAAGTCAAATTGCACATTCAATTGCATTATCCATTTTAGTTGTTGCTGCTGTGGAAAGTTATCAGTTGATGTGGTTTCTTTTATTTGATACAGATCTTTCTTTTATTCTGTAGTGCCAGAATAGGATGGTCCTTGCTAAGACCTACAAGCTACATTCACTCAAAGCCATTTTCAACTATTGATCTTAGGAAGTGGTTGTATACAGTTGATATTTTAGATATTTCTGAATAAGTTCAGCACAAAGTATAACATCTATATGAAAGTCTCAACCTGACAAGACTATTAAAGAACATGACTTTAGGGGCCACCAATAAAATAAATGTTGATAGATAAAAATTACCAATATTTACATATCCCCAAACGAAATATACAAGGTAGTATCAAAAAACTCATAGACTAGTTATGTTTAAAAACACTAATATATTTATCCAAGTTTTAACCTCATCACCTTTTGAAATAGTCACTTTGTGCAGCAATACACTGGTCCCTGCTTTCCCGACTCTTTTGGAATCTTATCTGGAAGCTGGTTTTTGTAAGTGACTTGAGGATCTTCTGTGATTCGCACTGGATCTTGGCAACAGTGTTAAAATAGCAATCTTTGAGCAGCATTTTCAGCTTGAGGAAGAGATGGTGAATAGGGCAGGTGTAAAAGCGATACAATGTTGTTTTTGGTGAGAAACTCACAAGTGAGAACTCCTGAAGAATCCTATTCTTTATACTCCACAGATCTAGTTGCTTTCGCTGAACGTCTTCCCTCAAACGTCTTAAAACATTGCAATAGAACTCTTGATTGATGGCTGGTTCTGGGGGACAAGTCCTCAATGCAAAATAATGTGGATGTCAAAAAGATACTGAGCATGCTCTTGATTCAGCTGTGGCTCTGTCATGCCTTCTTTGGTCATGTAGATGAAGGGCTACTGTTGACTACTGTTCAATTCAGGCATTAGGATTACCTGCATCGACCCATACAATAGACCAACAACATTAGCAATATTTTAATTGTCCTTCAATGATCATTATGCACAAGCTGATTAATTTTCTTCACATTTCTGGGGGTGACACTTGTGGTAGGTCTTCCTGATTCTTGTCATCTTCTGGGGACATTCTTCCATGTTTGAAGCGTCAATGGCCACTTAAACATTTCATACAACCAATTGCCTCATTGCTATAAGCTTGCTCAATGTCTCTGCAGCAGACTTCCCAAGGTGAACACAAAATTTCATGTTGGTTCTCTGTTCCAACTTCCTGTTCATGACAAAATTGGAGGCTACAGCATACACATGCTCACAAAAACACAAACTTTATAACTTACGAAGTGAACACAGCAATGTCACTTGGAACATTGGTGCATGAAGGTTACTGCTAGCACTCTCACTGTGAGTGCAATTGTGTGTTGCCATCAGTTGACATGCTACAGAACTAGTCCAGAAACCTTTTGACTCCACCTTATATGTTGAGAGATATACATACAATTAAAAAAAATTTAAGCATTAGATAACCAAATGGGAGTTGACATGTCATAAAATCAACCAGTCTGGCTCAAATTTTACTTTCGATTTATCATCACTTACTGCTACAGATTGATTCCTTCTTCTATGTGCATGATGTAAATGATTATTGTTCTCCACAACTTCTTATCCCTGTTTAGCTCTTGTACCTCTTTTGTATATTGACAGGCTTGATAAATGGTAATAATTGTGAAGTTAGTTTTTAGCATCATAACTAATGAAAACCTTATATTAAAAAATTTTTCTATGTGAAATTAGACTCTGAATCACTTTACAGATATAAAAATAGAAGCAGACTTCTTCATGAGGTTCAAAACATTACGGAGGCCAGTTTGATGCACACTTTGGAAGATACGACAGCCACAAGATAAGGGTTTTGTTCATGCACACAATAGAAGGGATTATCTAGCAACTACCTACTAAGTTTTTGCCTACAAACCTCAAAAACACATTAGTCTGACTGTCATAAAGTAAGTCTGTTTGCACATCTCTCATGGATCTAAGAACTCTTAATTATTTTATAAAACAAACTTCACTGTAAGCAAAATTGAATATTTTATTGCTATTGTATATTTCTGAAAAGAATATATAAATGTTATTTCAAGTGATGTTCTGTTTTTACTTTTCCTCCAAAAAATAATCTTTTATATGTTTCATTTAAAAGATGTGTTGCTGTTAAACGTTTGGACACTCAGACAGCATCAG
Organism: Acanthosepion pharaonis; assembly: GCA_903632075.3. Taxonomy (NCBI): domain Eukaryota; kingdom Metazoa; phylum Mollusca; class Cephalopoda; order Sepiida; family Sepiidae; genus Acanthosepion; species Acanthosepion pharaonis. The sequence goes on along the minus strand of CAHIKZ030001263.1, from coordinate 448,868 downwards.
AGAGAGGCACGGTGGAGTAATGGATAGCAGCTCAGATTAAAGAATCGAAGTGCTGAGTTCGAATTCCAGTTGAATCCATTACATTCACTTACATGCTAATAACCTTGGGAAAGGTATAAATCCTCTTCTTCTCTCCCCAGCTATGGGTAAAATAGCAGGACAGACTGGGTTCTATAGCCTTGGATGGAAACTGGTCTACTGCAGAAAGGAATGGCAAACTACTGCAAGAAATAATCTGCCTTGTCAGTCCTGTATTGAAAGATATATGATTGCCTAAGTGTATCATGCATGGCACATAACTGACTGATATAGCATCAAGAATCTGAGTAGATGGATCCCAACAAAGGAAACAGTAACTAGAGAAATTTATTAAGAACTGAACCTGATAAAACAATGTATTTTTGTTTAAAACTAATGACTTAAGAAATGAATCACTGTACTGTAGGGAAGTAACTTTCTTACATCTCAGATGAATTCAAGACTTTGTTTATAACTTAGAATTATTTTAATGTTATTTTTTTATGCATATCACACACATTTACTTAAACATATTCTTTGGAAATAGTGATTCAATAAACATGTTTTTGCAGATAGAAAGGAAAATACAGAATTCAAACTAGAAGAAAAATGCTTTTGCTGTTATAAATAAACTTCTATACATAAATATTACAATAGCTAAGTATTGTACAAATGAAACCATCGACAACTAGAATAAAAGTATAAGTTTTCTAAGTTCATAATGTCATTTTTTTTTTTATTTGTAATTACTCAAGAACATAAAACTTTCTAACTGAGCCTTTCAAATGATGAAACTTTTTCTTTTGCATTTTTTTTTTTACTCCCTCTTTTTCATGCATAATTTATTGCTTCATTAAGCTCTGGTCTGAAATCAAAGTGAATTATTTATTAACAGAGTTGATCACTGTCCTTAGGTGATTGCTCAGTGGTTAAATCTTTGAACTGAAAACCACTGGATGGTTATGAATGTCTTTTTAAAAGGAATTGAAATTAGATGAATTAATCAAAAAAAAAAAAATTGGAGTGTAAATTTGCATGAAGTTCATTACTTACCAAAAAAAAGTAGATGGAGAATTATAAACTGAAGATTCAAAATCCAGTTTCAAAGATTTAATTACCAAATATATGCTACTTCTATTTGATACAAAATAAATTATTACATGAGAAGTCTCTTTTATTGAACTGGCTTATGTTGAAACATCAGTTTCCATACAATTACCAAAGTTAAGCAACATTGAGCTTGGTCAACATTAAGCTTAGATGGGTGACTGCATGGAAATACCAGGTGCTGTAATTTTGGATGTGCAAGTGGCAGGGCCAGATTTAGATGAAGAGAGGCCCTAGACCATTCAAATTTGTGAGGCCCCTTCAAGTCCCCCATTCTTACAAATAGAAGCAAATGGAAGCGTGTTAGATTAAAGAATTGTAGTGAATGAGATAATCAAGTACCCCGGAAAAAAGTTTGTGTTTTGTGTGCGATCTGCCGGGGAGGGATTGCCAAAAAGTAGTCAGCAAAACTCTTATAGCGACTTACCTCGTCAACCCAAGCAACAGCGCGTTGTGTGTATTCTGTGACGAAAAAAGAAACAAGTCCGTTGCAGGAGTCGCTATAAGAGTATATTAATATGCAAATTACGGAGCATCCTATCCCAGCTGTCGACAAATGGAAAAAATAGGTTCTGCCGATAAAAGCAGTTGGTGTTTTCGACTCGGGGGAAGGAAAATTCGGGCATTTTTGGCTACGGCGTTCGTGAGTTACTTTCCTGACGCATTACAAGTGATTTTCTTTCTTTGTGTTGTGAAATCCACAAATTTGCTTTGAGAATGCTTACTCTTCAAGAATTTGAGTGATACCAAGCATGATGATGGGTATTTAAAATTACTGAATGGTTATTTAGAGTCTACAATGCATTTTGACAACATGTGTAAGAAAGGCCAATGACAGTGTCAAAAATATTATACATCTTGGCTGTAAGACCCTAGATTTTGAGGCCAGAGGCTTCAGCCTGTAGATAAATCTGGCACTGGTGAGTGGTTTAAGAGAATAATTTTATAAATTTCAACTGACAATAATAGTAACAGTTTCGGCAATGAATGCCCAATATCTCCAGTATTGTTACTATTGTTACTCTCACACAAAATAAATTATTACATGAGCAGACTCTTATATTGACCACAGGTGCATTTGTCCAAGGTTAGTACAGTGGAGTCTTGTAATAGTTTAGTAACTGCAACCAATCTGTTTCAAATATTCAAATAGATATAAAAGATCTTAAGAACCAACATCAGTCATATGAGAACTCGTACATACATTCCACTAATAAAGAGGCTGGAAATGTGAATGAATCTTTTTAAAGAAGACAATCCTTCAGCAAGCTTTGTAGACTGGTGCTACAAAATCCTAAAAGACTTTACAAAATAACAAAATTCACATCAAGACTTCCTATAGCAACAACAGCTAAAATGTTTAGCGTATGTAAATAGAAAGGAAATTAAGCAAATGTTTCACTTTCCACAACACCTTAAACAAAAGGTTAGGAAAGAAACTCTAATCAATACTAGAAAGTGTGATAACAGTGGACTTGAAAGATTCTATTTTCTAAAGAAAAGAAAAAAGCTGTTTTAAGAGAATTAATTTACTTTTAAGCAAAAAAGTTAATACATGAGTAGACTCTTATATTGACCATAGGTGCATCTCTCTGAGGCTAGTAGAGAGGAGTCTTGTAATAGACAGTTTAGCAATTGCCACCAATCTGTTCCAAACATTCAAATAGATATAAAAGATCTTAAGAACCAATATCAGTCGTATTAGAACTTGTACATACGATCCATTACTAAAGAGGTTGAAACAATAGTTGGTACCTTGTATTAAGGCTAACTCTTCAATCAATGAATACCAAATGTCTCCTGTATACTACTATTACTACACTGATCCAAAATAAATTATTTCATGTATAATGATGCCAGCTGCACTCATCTGAAGCTAGTGCAGTGGAGTCTTCTAAGAGACAGTTTAACAATTTTAAAATTCATAGTGAATTTCATTAGGAGCATCACTATCCTGATGTAAATGTAATCACACATACATGCATACATATACATATATATATATAGTTTTTTTCATTTGCAATAATGCTGTGAAGTTGCAAGGGGTTATTAAGAGTGAAAGAAAATGAGAAGACTTTAGTGATGTGAAAGGACAATAGAAGAAATGTGTTCCACAAGACAAAAGACGGCAATTAATGTTGCATTTAACTATTAGAATGGAACATATGATTACATCTAACTATTTCAACAGTAAAACAATGAGACCTAGTAACCAAACTTGTAGTACACTTAAATTCATGCGGTTGAGGTACCAAGAAGGAAAGTTCATTAGAACAATTGCCATGAAAATATTTATAGAAAGACAGAGGGAAGGCACATCATAGCAGTGGGAAAGTGACTGGTTGAGATGCCCCAGGTCAGGATTGATAAGATTACAGACCGTTCTTAGAAAATCAAGCAAGTACAAAAATTTAAATATGTAGCTAGTATGGCAGTGAACACTGGGCAATCACCTCACAGATGAAGAGGAGACTTAAGGCAGCAGAAATGTAGTTCTACTGGAGGATGTTGAGGATACGATGGACCGAACATGTAAGCAAAGATAGTTTTAGAGAAAACAGAAACAAAAAAGAAACTTATACTATACACCAGGAAGTGACATTTGAAATTTCTTTGGCACATAATGAGGAGAGAGGGATTGGAAAATCTGATACTCATAGGATAGATCAACAGCAAGAGGGACAGGGAAAAACAATGCTTATTAAAATAAATTAATGGTGGAACAAGATTTAGGAGAAATAACAGAGCTACAAATGACAGGAAATTTTGAAGAGGCATGATCATCTACATCTTGAAGGGACACTATACATAGAAGAAGTGTTTTAATGGTGGAAAATGTGAGACTGAAATTTGAAGGTGAATTGGAATAGCAAAACATGCCTTCCAAAAGCTAAGTAACAGGAAACATTTTGTTAGAAACAAATAAAAGGTTGCTCAAAAGTAAGGTAATACTGGTCCTCTTATTTGGTAGTAAATGCTGGACAATTTCCTCAAGGATGAAGAAAAGACTTGAAGCAACAGAAATATAGTTCTACAAAAGGATGCTGAGAATGCCATGGAGTGAACATGGGAGTACTGACAAAGCTTTGAGGAAAATGAAAACAAAAAGGACACTTACATGTAGAACTAAAAAGAGAAAATTGAAATTTCTAGGCCACATGATGAAACAAGTAAGCTGTAGAACCATATTTCTGTTGATTCAAATCTCTTTTTCATCCCTGAGGAGATTGTTCAGCATTCACTGATATTTCATAACAGTTCAGTATATTTTCTTTGTTACTAACAAAATTTTTCCATTTCTTAAGATATTGCTTAATTTTTGGAAGGCCTCTTTCACTATTCCAATGTGTTTTCAGATTCCAGTGACGCATTTTTTGCCCTCTGTTAAAACATTTGCTAGATATCTAAATTATTGTACTTACTGTAGGAAAATGATATTTCTGAAGATCACTAAAAAACAAAATTGGATTAAAAAAGGAAAAAAAACATTCAAGAAAAATCATCTTTGATCCTTTGGTCAAATTTAAGTGAGTGGATAAGGCCAAGATTTTTTTTTTTTTTCCAGCATCCATTTGCAATTTTGCTGTCTCTAACACATACACAAAAGGGGGCAAATGAAAGTGAAAAAGATAGATAATATTAAAAAATATATACATTTATATATACATAATATCCAAGATCAATAGCACAACACAGTTTCATACAGTTCTTCAGGTGAAAATATGTATTTATAACACCTAAGAAAGAAATATATTTATATGTATGTGCAAGTACATGTACATAGATTTTTTTTTTTATCCTACCCATTCTTATATATAAAAATAGTAGGGAAAATTTGCATCTTTACTTTTATTTTACTTCTTACCTCTAATGTACAGTTTCCCTAAGGATGTATACAAATGTATGTATCTTAGTTTGTAAGTAACAACATATGCCAAAATGTCCGATTCTCAATTGTTGGCACCAATTCAAAGCAAATGGTAACATGGACATCTGAGAGCCTTTCTTGACTTGAAACAAACTACACCTGTCAGCAAGGGCATAATAAAATGAAGTGAAAACCTTTTGAAATTTAGTAATTCCAAAAATTTCTTAATGGGTGAAGGGCAATATGGGATAAATTAGGTAAACGAAATTATATCTACCTTGACAAAATACAAACCACCCTACCAAATATTTGCTATTCATACATTTTCCCCCCCATTAGGTTTATCTATTTAGATAGGTGATCCTCCCTTTATTCTTAGGAGAGTGGTAGTTGACAACAACAATTTAGTTATGACTGAGAAAAAAAATATGTTTATAATCATATGTGAATTTCAAAAAGTACCCCATGTGTACTTCTCCCATTTATAGGTTTCTCTTCATGCAGTGACTACAGTTTATTTAATCATTTCACTCCAAGCAAGGAAATAAAGCCACTAAGACACAAGGGGGGTTAGTGTTTTGAAAGAATAGGAAAAAAAGAGAAACATTATTAAGGAGTGAAAACAATAAAAGAAGTAATCAAGAAGACAGTAAATAATGATTGACAATGCATTTAAATTTTTAAAGATCAAAGTTAGCTGGAAAGCATGGAGCTGGGAGGGAGTTATACAAATGAGAAATGTGATAGAAGAAACTGTTACCATAGAACTTATGGTTGTATCTAGCCAAACCAACTATAAATTGATGAGACCTTGTTGCCAATCTAGTACTGTACTTAAATTCATAAAGTCTGGTTACCATAGCATAAAGTTTATCAGAACAATTACCATGAAAGTATTTAAAGAGAAGGTACAGGGAAGCTACATTATGGTAGTGGAAAAGTGAATGATGCTAGGTCAAGACCAAAAATATTACAGATTCTTCTTTGGATTCTTCTCAAGAATTTTTAAGAATGACAGGAGTACCAGATCAGAGGTTAGCATCAGTCATTTTTTCTTTGTGATTGCATGGCACCTCATCTGTTTGCAGCTTCTGATACAAAAACAACTTGTCACTTGAAGCCTTTGGTTGAGACTTTGTGACACTTTATACTACACAAAGCAAAGACATATTAATAATACAGTTTCAAAGAAATGAAAAATCTTAAAAAGTACACTGATTTCTGGATTGGGATTGCCAGAATGTAGTATTTTCATGCCACTATTGTCCCAGTTAACATTACAATGTTGGAGTCTATAATCCTAAAGATCTACAGGAAAGAAAATTTGAATAAAGCTTAGTACCTTATTGCTTCAGAAGTTTACTTTATTTGGTTCTGTGAATATTCTGCTTATAATGCAAGATCTCTGGTTAAAAATGTAAAACTAATAATTATTATTATTGTATACTAAACTACCCATGACCCATTGGGCCACTGGCAGTTCAGGTTATAAAACACTGAAGTTGATTTCAACATTAAAAATATTGTCTGTTTGAAGAAAGTTGAAATAAAAATACTTACTGTATAAAAAACTTGTATTTTTAAATCTTATTCACTTAAAATATTTTTTAAATCAGATTAACTTAAAAATACTTTTTAATATGCCAAAAAAAATTTTTTTAAATCATATTGACTTGAAAATATTTTTTTTAAATATTTAAAATATTTAAAGAAATCTGAAATATAAATAAGCAATCACAGGAAAATAGAAAGAGAGTAGTGGCAGAAACATAAATCCTTATGCTGCCAACGTACACAATTTACAGACTTAGTATTATATAGATTATTAGGCCATTAGACAAGATAGAAGCATAATGAGGAAATAAAATTATAAACCCAGGTTAAGCTGTATAATAAAGTCAATTCTGGGTATTGCATAAAAAAGGAGGAATACAAAAAACTTATGAGTGACGAACATGAAAATAGAAAGAGAAAAAAAGGGGTTACATAATCAGAGTTATTCCTAGAAAAATGAGCTCAGAGGAAAAATGGGACTAGTGCATGAAGAGTGATTTGGAAACCAGAGACTGAATCTTGGATTTGTGGAACTCAAGAACAAGCACTCGGAACAAAGTATCCTAAGTGTAAAATGGACCATACAATGGACAATGAAAAGTACAAGATATGCTGTGATAAAAGAGATAAGTATGGCATGTTGTCAGTGAATGCACAGAGGGAATACAAATGGTGATATGATAATATTGAAAGAATGATGCATTAGGAATTATGCAGCAAGTATGGATTGGAGAGGGCAGGAATACGTTATGGACAAATGCGAGATGGTGTCATTGAAAATGACAAGTCCAAAATTTTGTGGGATGTTATGATCCAGTGTTACCCTACTGTGATAATAGATAAAGAAAAATGTGCATTATCACAGATAATGCATGTCCCAGAGATAATAGAGTAGTCAACAAAGAAAAACAAAAAAACTATAATAATTTAAGATGGACAGTGTACAAATTGTTGTCAATGAAGAGAGTAGAAGTTATCCCCATTGTTGTTGATTCTCTGGGTACCATAAGTACTGAAATTCAAAAGTGGCTAGAAAAGATTGGGGTCAGTGTTAAGATTGGACACTTACAGAAGATGTCACCTCTTGGCACTGACTGTATGTTCTTCAGAATTCTTGAATCATGATGTGCCAACCTCAGTCCACTGGTTTTGGATCGCTGGTACTTTAGTTTCATCTCCGTCAAAATTTTCTATATTTACAGATCAAACAATTGACCACTTAGTATCTGGTTGCTCAAACCTAATACTAAAGGATTACAAAAGCTCAACATATGATTGGAATATATATCAGTGAATATATATATGCGCCACATACTGAAAACTGTTATTACCCAGTCACAGAAGCCCATGAAGTCACTATTCTTTACAACTTTACCATTCATATTAATAGACTCATAAAAGCTAATAAATTAGATATTGTTATTAAAGACTACAAACCCCAAAATTACATTTTCATATAAGAAAATGGCTTCATAAGAGTATATCCTGTGGTTGATTTGTTTGATTCCAGCATGAGCATCCCAATCATCTGAAACAATATGGCTTCCATGCTGAACATAGCAATCTGGCACCTCAACTAAGTAACATTTTCCTGAACCTTGCTTGATGCCAAATATTACCTCAAATGCCTGGGCACCATTGACCACAGTGATGTTTGCAATAGAAAATGATATAACGATATGTATTTTTATATACCAAGAATAACATTTTGGAAAAGGTTTCTTGTAACAAATTTTGTCCAATGAAGTCCTAAAGGATAACACATCACAAGAAAACCTTTTCTATTTTGTGATACATTTTCCCCCCACAATAGAAAATAAAATGACAGTTTATTTTGTGCCATTTAAATGAAGCAGAACTTTGACAGATTATTTGATGCTGCTTAAGTGATTACCCTTTAATAATTGTAGTCTTGGGTATAATCAAAAAAGATACAAGCAAGAATGTTACAGAATTCCTGGCATCCTTTGTTTACATGAGGTTAAAAAACCTAACATGATCTAGAACTGTTTAACTTCTCAAAATAGTACTATTGATGTAAAGAAAATATAAAAAATGTTCAGGTATTGCTTAAGAACAGATTTTGTGCAAACAGAAAAATTTATTCCCTGTGTATTGTCACAGTAAAGGATTGTACTCAACAAAAAGCCTAATAAATATATCATCATTATCACTATCACAACATCATCATCATTACCAAGTTGACCCTGAATGCTCAGCAGTCATGATGAATTGTTGCACCATAATATACTTCATCATCCCCAAAGAGGCTCTTTGCATTGAACATCCACTGGGTTTTAAGTTCACCCCCAGACCTCAATATCTATATGATCCATCACTCAAGATGCTGAAGAAAAATGGTTGGATCCTTATACTGCTTCAGAAATCATCTGACTCCACATACTGTATCTTTACAAGAATTGTATGAAACCAAAAATGGAATATTGCTATCCTATCTGGGCTGGAGCTTCCCAATCCTTTCTTTCCAGGCCAGGCATGTTCAAAAGGGTTTACACAGCTCTGTAGGTAGTAAATTATTTTCATCTCTACAACCCCTTTTCCAACAGACAAAAAGTTGCTAGCTTCTCACTACTCTAATCACTAATTCCATGGCAAATGTTCTGAGGAGCTACATTCCTTAGTTCCACCAATTCAGACTTTCACAGCTAACACCCACCATATTATGTACACTGGGGCCAATCATCCTCATTCTCTTTCTATTCCATTGGTAAGAAGGAAGTTACATTCAGTCAATTTCTTCCCATGAATTGTTGCTTTGTAGAACAGACTCCTGAGATGATGCTTCCTCAATCTTAACCTTTTCATGTCCAGGGTCAACTGTTTTTTATCCTACATAACCCCATGACCTGTACTTTTTATCTCTTCCTCTTATATCAATAAAACAACCACATTCAGTAACCCTTTACCATGAGTGGCACTTGGGCTATGTATGGGATGAAAAATAGTATAAAAAGGAATATACATTGCATTTATTTGGTAATGTTGAAATAACATTTTCAGCAAGACATTTATTTTCTAAAATTTTTTTGTCATTATGCTAAATCCACATGAATTTCCTATTCTTGACATAGTTACATAAAACTGACCATAACAGAAACATGAATAAGTTTCTAATGTTTATATTAATAATAGTAATAATAATGAATTCAACAAACTTAGTATTTTTTCAATTTGGTACAGTTTTAAGAAAATCTAATTAAACAGATTATTTTGACTTATTTAGATAATGCCATAATATTTCAGCTCCATTTGACAAATTTGTAATTTGAGGCAATGTTGAAATCCTTTTCTAAAGTTCTTTTTGTTATTAAGTTAAGTTCATTTAAATTTCCTATTCTAGATATAGTTACATAAAAATGACCAGCAGAGAAACATCTGAATGGGTTTTTTTTAATGTTTATATTACTAATAAAAATTTATTCAGTAAAATTACTGTTTTCACTTGTTAGGATAATTTGGCAGTTTTAAGAAAATCTTATTAAGCAGATTATTTTGACTTATTTATCTAATTCTATAAAAGGCTAACAAATGTACTGTTACCTGAAAATATTTGGTGACAAAAATTTAAATAATGATGAAATTTAGTGTCTGCAGATATTTAAAGAATACTTGATGAAAAAATGAATGAAACTCTAATTTTGCAATTTATAATTATTAGGGTGTATCAAAAGTATTTTCTATTTTTTTCTCTCTTAATTAATTGCTTATTAGATTTGAATTTAGTTGATTGGCCTGAGAAACTTTCAGCAAACCCCATCAGTATTATGAGGTGACTACATTTTTTTCAAGGCCATCAAACACAAGCTCTTTTCATCATTATTACAAATACTGTAAGAAATAAGATTGTAACTAACAATTCCAGACCTAAAATTATAGAAGTCTATAAATATTTAAATGTTTTCAAAATTATTTACTTTGTCCACATGAAAAATCATTATTTTTAGAAGCTAAGATAGTATTTATTTTGTTTTATTTAAATGTAAACACACTGATATATTTGGGGGGGGGGCTAACTTATGACTGAATTTTGACAAGCCAGATAAAAATCCTTACTCTAGACAAGCATGAATAAAAATGAAATTATTGGCAAAAACCCACCTTATATATATATATATATATAAGTGAACATTGAAGTCACCATCAGAAGTGACAGGCTGCTTCATGCTAGACAAAATTGTCAGGCCATCTCTGATATTGAGCACTATATCCCTCTTGAAACTATATTTCTTCATATATATATATATATATATATATATATATATGAAAAATATATAGAAAATAGGAAGGAACTGGTTAGGTAAATAATCCAAAGTCCCTTAGTATTTTAGTTATTATTTTCAAAAAATAGTGCTCAATACAAAAGTAGAGCCTAAATATAATTATTTATTTAAAAATATGATTCCAAATCGCTACATAAGAGGTCTCATGTTTCAAAACAAGAGCCAAAAACTTCAATATAATCCTTTAAATTAAATTGAGTTGGAAGTAAAAATGGGCTCCGTTCCATCTTCAAGCGAAATTTTTGTTGGAATAACGTATATCTGAAATTTACTTGTTTTAAAATTGAAATCAAAATCCCCATGGTAACAGCTATGGTGAATTGTCTAAATTGGGTAGGCGAGTGTAGGGTGTTTATATTAAGTAGCGGTATAGAGATACTTTCAAGGTGTCAAAATCCGGGGAAAGGTGGGGTGTCAAAATGAAACGGAAGATGTATTGGCCATCGTCTAGTTTGCTTGTCTATGGAGATTTATTTATTTATTTTATTTTATTATGAAAGGGAATTGTGCATATAAAAAAAGAAAAACTTTCGTAACGTTTGTTTTTTGACGACTTCATAAAGGGTTATATATGTAAGGTATTTAAACTACTAATTTAGGCTATGGATTATGGAGTGTGTTATGTTGTATGCATGTTTGTAGTTAATTATTCCTACTTATCTTATCTGATGGTTGGGCTATTTGTTAAACAAGTTATATGAATTTTTTTATCTAATAATTCAAACCAAAAATCTGATGATGCCTACAAAAAACCGTTAACTTGTGTCTATTATTTAATAGATTATTATTATTTAGAAGTTTAATAATGTGCAATTTTTCATGGAGGCACAAAGGGCATGGGTCATCCCAAGCTTTACATATTCTAGCCTTGTCAATAATTTTCCATTTAACTTTTGGTGTCTTATTTGTTTCCTTCAGGTGCCAAAAAATATTTTGATAGTGAAGTCTGATTTCGTTTGTTTATATTATTAAAAGGAGCACTTATGCTGCCTCCATCTATCTTTAAAATTATTCTTCGTGGACCCAATGTATATCATATTAGTGCTAGGGCTCTCTGTGGATGAAATAGTACATTGGTATACCACAGAATTAATACAACATTTATTTTCTAATGGGCAGTCTTCTGGGTTTCTACAGTTACATAATTTTTCCCTTTTATCGTCTGATTTAAAAAGAGTTTTTATTAATACTGTTTTGGCATGGGGGTTTGTTCAAGATCTTATTATTGTGTTTTTTTTATTATGCTCAAGATTATCAGAGCAACTGTAGCTCAATTTTAGGGTGTTCTTATTGAATATATTACTAAGCTTACTATTGGTGGGGAAGTGTTTATTAATTAGAGCTAAGAATTTCTGTCCTAGTTTAATACTAACCCTTTGGTTGAACGGAGGGGTGTACCAAATGATATTTCTTTTCCTGTTTTTTTTTCCTATGTCCAGTGTAATTTTCTCTGTAGTTAATGTTAGCATTTTTATAACCACTATTTTTTATTTATTTTTCTGCATAGTTTTTGGTTAATTAACTTTATTGTTGCCATGATTAGAATGTGGAGATTCCTTATACTAGCATTCTTTTGGTTTAGTTTGGTAATTAACACTGCCAGACATAAAATCATAGAATTCTATAAAAATTTTAATCTTTTTAAAATTATTTACTTGTCAATTTCCATAAAAAAAAAATGTTATTTTCAGATTATATTTATTTCATGTTTGATTTAAATGTAAAAAGTAAATATAAAAGCTCTTTGCTGTTTTTAATTAACAATAATTATGGCATAATTATTGGGATTTTTTGAAAATCTTTTAGATCTTTGCTTTATTTTGATCAGCTACTTTTTGACTTACACAATGAAAAGAATATTATCTGTTCCACTGTGCTTAGGCTGGAAAAATAAATTATATGAGACTAGAGCCACTGAAAAGACAAATCAGTACAAAGATGACACAAGAGATGGTAAATTTAACAACTGCTTTATTCAAAATGCTGCTGGATCTGTTTTGCCCCCAGCATTTCCTAGTGAAACTGGAAGTGCTTACAATCATCATAATCAACACTACCCATCTTTTGCCAGTATTTTAATGTTAGGATTATACTGGGTAATATGTTTGGTCACTTTTGGTTATCCATACTTATGCTATCATGTCATAAGTTAAATTTATAATTTGACTAGCAGTAGAGCCCAGCGTTGCCCAGGGATGTAACAGTAAGAGATAGATCAAGTATCGAACATCATAAAGACTGAAAAATAAAATTGACAAAGATTATTGTTTAAGGTTGACGGACATGTATGTCTTAATTAGTTTTTTTTTTTTTTACAAATTGGTCAAACCCAAACAAAAACATTGTTTTCAATCGTTATGAGTCTACCGATTGAATAGAATTTTATTATAAATAATTGTCTTGTAAATGGAATTTTTAAAGCATTCTGAATGTAAAAATAAAGAAAAAAGTTTGCAAGACAATAAACACTACTTGCCAAAAAAAGTGAAATTTTGTTGAAATCAGTTGAAAAATGTAGGAAATCCGATCCCATATATAAACGAACACACACACACAAAACAACCTGGGTTTTATAATAGGTATAACTCGATATGAGTTGTCCCCCTTTCATTCTTGCGATAGCGATGCCTCTTAATCGTGTTTTCAAATTGATTTCGTGCAAAAACAATTGTTTTTCCAATTTTTGGCACTGTCAGAACCATCGCAAGGTAATTTTATGTAGTCCTGTGATGTTTTGTTGAAATCGGTTGAAAAATGTAGGAAATCCAATCCAGTATATAAACAAACACACACACACACACACACACAACCTGGGTTTTATAATAGGTATGATTTTGTTTCATGATATGGATGGGGAGAACTAAAAACAGTATAATGTGCTGGTATTGTTCATTAATGGTTTGTCTTGTATATATTTGACTTAAATTAAGTAGTAAAACCATATTTGCTACATTAATTCTATTTCATAGTCATAACACTTGAAAATCATGTTCATTATAAAACTGAGACAGACAATAATACAAATGCCATACTGGCTATGTTGGGGTTTTCAATGTGATTTCCTTGCAAATGACCAAACATGGATAGAAGTACACAGATGTTAACATTGAATTTCAACAAGTTTCTTTTACAAGTTTCCACCTGAAATAAAATCTTGAATTTAACAATGGGTGGGAGAACTTTCCAAATGACTCAGTAGACATTCTCTATCTTATATTTGATAGAACATATTTAAATGAAGAACTACTACCTAAATATATTATGGTTTTTATGCATATATATATATATTTTTTTTTCTTTGATACAGGATTTTATATTGTTTTATCATATATATATATATATATATATATATATATATATATGATAAAAACCAATATAAAATCCTGTATCAAAGAAAAAAATATATATGATAAAAACAATATAAAATCCCATAATATTTTATATATATATATAATATTATTTTCTTTGATACATGATTTTATATTTTTTTTTATTATTGTTTCAGTTGTGATCTATGGCCTTCCTCATGTGTCTGTCATGTATAGTTACTACCGAGGAAATTTCAAATGAAAACCTTTATTTGATTCCCAGTGGCAGAATGTTCTCATTCTTTATCTGTCACATTGAATGTCCTTCCACTGGAATCCAGAAATTATAAATGGTCAAATTTTTGTTCCGCTGCAGATTTTTCTCCTCCGTGAGAGGGAGTGTACAGCAACCATAATATTTGTGATAAAACAAACAAAATTAAAGAAACCAGGCTGAAAACAAAATGGGAGTAATATCGCATTTTACAAGATCCAGAAGAGAATGCGATAATATTTGATTTTTTTTTGGGTGTGAGTGGATTAGTCTTTTTAAATGATAGAAAAAAAATTATCTATTTGTGTGTATGTGTATGTGTGTGTGTGTGTGAGAGAAATATATGATTAATTTATAATTTTAAGTGTAGACACTGAGGTCAAAACCAAATGGTGCATATATACACACACATATATATATATATATATATATATATATATATATCTTCGTTAAGTGGTCAGAGAAGAAAAATAGTCTAGCCACTCCCACAATAATGAATTTTGTAACGGTCCATGTAAACCGAGACATAGCTTATTCCTAAAATTTCACTTGAAGATGAAATGGAACTAAACACCTAAATTCAACTTAATTTTAATAATTATTTGGATAGTTTCGGCTCTCATTTTTGAAATATGAGAACTCTTATGTAGCAAAGGAATCATATTTTTAAACAAAAAAATATTATATATATAAAACTTTAAATCTTAGGATTTACAGTCTATATAAAATCCAGCTAAAGAATAGTAAATTTCCAGGATATAACCTTCAACCTCAACAATGGAACGTACAAAACTAAATAACCACCCAATATACATTAACAAAATTCCAACAACCATCCCTAACTTATATATATATATATATATATATATATATAACAATAAAAAATATTAAAAAATTAAAGTCTTTAGACACACTGGGTTGTAGATTACTATTCTTTCATTTTTTTATTATTATTTCATATATATACTGGGTGTAACAGTGAAATTGTCCAAATTGTGTAACAGTATGCAATAACTGTCTATTCCACTAAATGCTTAATATCTAAAAAAAACTCCTAAACTAATTGAATTTCCTTTTTTCCTGGTTTTCAGATAAGTCATTTAGCCATCTTGATACCATTTGTCATAAGAATCACTGAAAAAAACTTTCAGTTAATCAGCTAGAAAAAGTACAAGTTAAAATCCTTTTGTCTCAGCCCCACTGTCTTCCCAAAGATCATTCAAGCCTTCAGTAAATTTCAAATTCATATTCTTGGTTTCATCTTCAGAGTCCATTCAAGAACCATCATGATAATGGTGAATAAGTTTAAAAAAGAGAGAACAGTAGAGAGGAAAACTGGATCAGGTGGTCACAACAGGAAGAGGGATCATCATATCAATTAGAAAAGATCCAACTCAATCCACAAGACGTTTGGCACAAGATAGTTTCAGCTTTGACATTCCAAAAAGCTGTGAAAAAATACATGAAAATAAAATCGTACATGAAACCTCTGAGGCACCTTGTTACTCTAGGACAAAAGAGATTGAAGATCATCTTGAATAAGTTGGAAAATGATACTGGAATAATACATATCTATATATATGTTTGAATTTTATATCTATCCTTCATAAGAATCTGATCCTTAGCTATGATTAATTAATGATGAACATGTTATTTTCATTTATGATCAATTTCATTATGATTCTTCTGTTCAGCTTGGAGAGTAATTATGTTCTTATTGCTCAAAGTAGAGTCCAATAGTGTTATAAAAACCTCAGAGAATTCCAGTAAGATATCTTTAATCATTTCTCAGATACAGTGGTTCAAAGCTTAATCTAACAATTGGACAATTTTGCTGTTACATGATTTGAACAGTTTTGCTGTTACACTCAGTATAAATAAAAGAATTTCAACAAATTCTAGCAGCTTAAAAATATTCAGTAAAAAAAAAAAATATTACTCCTAAAAACAGTGATCAAAACAAAATGGCACACACACTATATATATATATATATATATATATATATAATATATATAAAAATATATAAACCTTAAAAAACTTAGGATTTACAATCAATATAAAATACAACCAAAAAATGGTAAATTTCCTAGATATTACCTTCAACCTCAACAATGGAACATACAAAACCAAATAACCACCAAATTTTCAATCCCCACCCATTCAAACAAATACCCATATCTATAAATAAATTTCAACAAATTCTAGTAGCCTAAAAATATTTTATGAAAATAAAAATGATATGAATCAACCCTAGGAAACAGCAGATATTCAAACAAACTAGAATATGAAAACAATTCTAACAAATACAACAAAAAAAGTAATATAATTTGGTTCAACCCTCCCTACAACAATAGAATAAAAACAAAAATAGGCAAAATATTCTTAAACTAATTGACAAACATTTCCCTAAAACAGCAAATTTTCAATAAAAATGTAAAATTAGTTACAGCTGCTTTGATAATATGGAGAAAATAAGCACAATAAAAAACACTTAACAAAAACAAATAACAGTTATAAAAACATTAACATTCATCAAAATAACACCATCACATGTAACTGCAGAAACAGAAAATTGAACACTTAACAATAAATGTTTAACCAATAACATGATATACAAAGCTACTGTAACTAATAACATTAACAGCCAAAAAAATTTATATAGGTTTCCTTAAAAGAAAGATATTACAACCACAAAATCTCCTTTGACAGAAAAAGTTACACAAACAATACAACCCTATCAAAATACATATGGATCCAAAAAGAAAATAATATTCTCACAATAATCAAATTGGAAATTATAAAAGGGGCAGCCCCATACAGTATTAGCAGTCAGGCAAAAAACAAATAAACTACTAGCTATTATGTAAATGATAACACATAAGCAAATATTTAATTTACTACATATACACTATTTAAAAATACATATGTGTGTGTGTAGAAGTATACATATATATTGTATAATCTTTATACATATATTCACACAGCAAAGAAAATACTCCTTAAATCCAACCAACCATAATTAATAACCTAAAAAATATGGAGAAAAATCAGTTTCCCATTTAAGCACTACTTCATATATTAATAACAAAGTATAGACACAAGTGTGCATATGTGTATACATATATGTGTATGTGTGTGCCCATGAGTATATCTACATATGTATATGCATGAATATGTGTGTGTATGTGTCTAAATGTATGAATATAGGCATGTGCATGGAAATTCAAACAATAAAAATTTAATTATAAACCTAATCTCTTACAATTAATACCTGGATAGTACTCAAGATACAACCAAATCAGATCAGAAAATGAAATAATGGCCAAATAAAGATATACATAAATATTTACTTTATTATTTAAGCATAAAATGAAATACAATTTTTCTAATTCAAGAAGTCTTCTAGAATGCTCAAAAATTAATGATAGACTGTCTAGAAAAACCGGAAGCCATATGGCAACAATTGAAAGAAAAGAGGAAAATTAGTGTAAAGTGAAAAAAAAAATGATGAAGAGGACAATTGCAACATTCTATACATCTGCATGCATGAGCACACACATGAACACTATGAAAAACAAAATTATACTAATGCTAAATGCATATAAAAAAGAAAATTGAGAATTATTAAGCAATCAATTGTTGATATCCCTTGACTAGTAGACAAACAGATCTGTACACAAAACTCTGGAATCAGGATGTCCACTTTGATATTTACATGCACTCTGTCATTGAAATTGAGCACATTTATCTGTAAATATAATATACCTTAACACTATATTTACCCATAAAAATAACATAACTTAAAGCCATATTTTTATCATAGATATGTCTATATATATTTTTAGTGGATATTTGTATTTGAGTAGATGCTCCATCCATTTTTAAAAGTATTTTGTCTACCTGTCAACATACTCGAAAAAGCTTAAAGAAAATGTAACCTCTGGCAAGATTTGAACCTGAATCTCCCTTTGCTGGAGAAACCACCTGATTTGGGCTGAGCAGTCGAAGCATGCCAATTCGGACGGTGGATCCCTTGTTTATGTTTTGGATACCAAACTGAGAAGATATGAGAACTAAATGAATTAGTGAGTGTGCTTTAAAGACAAATAGAACATTAATTGATTGTGAAGCTCTTCATAGTTGAGTGGTCAAAGCATGCCGGAATATATGGTGGTTCCTGCTGCAAAGGGGTATGCAGGTTCAAATCCTGCTGGAGCATGCATTTTCTTTATGATGTTCTCTTGAATATGCACATAGCCCGATGAAATAAATACATTTTTAAATTTTAAATTGATTTAAAATGTTTTTTTGCTACACAGTTCTAACCATGTTTCAAAAATGGAAGCCAAAAACTTCGAATTTAATTTCGTAATTAAATTAAAGACATTAGTTCCATTTCATCCTCAAGCGAATTTTAGAGTAACTTATTTTTAAATTTACTGGGTTTTAAAGAGACAGCAAAAATCATAATTCACATTTCCAAGGATACAGAGAAATCTATTAAACAGACAAGGAGTGTTTGGGGTATTTTTGAAACATGGTTAGAACTGTGTAGCGAAAAAAAAAAACATATTTTAAATCAATTAATTTATAATATTAATGCTCTGTAAATTTACATTGAGCACTATTTTGTAAAAATAAAAATATCTATAAGAACACCGGATTATATATATCTTACTGTTCTTTCTTTTTATTTATATATATATATATATGTGTGTGTGTGTATCAGTTTGGTGGTGGTGCTAGAAAAGAAATTTGAAATCTGTCCATTGACTGAAGAGACATCTCTTTGATTGATTATAAGAGAAGACTGTTGATATTAGATTACAGCTGTACATTAACAAAATCCGTACAAAGAATCTTTAGGCACAATTTTCTTTTCAGATACTTTAACTTTGGTCAAAACGTTTATTGTGGCAAAGAGTGCAAAAATTTCTTTAAAATAGTTGAGACTACAAGTTTGGAAAGTTGATGTTTTGAAATGTAAATAAATAGGAATATCTTATCCACCTATGTAATACTAAAAGTCTGTGATTGCTTGCAGGCATGCTTGTGTGGTGCATCTGTCTGAAGTAAAATATTTTTAAGTTAAAGATACACAGAGATCTGCTTTGCTGTTCCATCAAGTTGTTTGTAGAGTAATTATTTATATTTTAGCTTTCTTTAAACAAACAATATTTTAAATATTTAAAAAATATTTTTTGGCATATTTAAAAAATATCTTCAAGTGAATATGATTTTAAAATATTTTTTGGCATATTAAAAAATATTTTTAATTTAATCTGATTTTAAAAAAAAGTATTTTATGTAAATAAGATTTTTTAAAATATTTTACGGGAATAAGATTTATAAATACAAGTTATTTATATAGTAAGTATTTTTTATGGATGCAGATTCGATTTCTTTAGGGAGACAAACTTTTCTTGAATAGGACTTCTTGAACTAGGCCAGTTGATATTAATTTCACAGTTTAAGAAAATAAAAAAACGAGGACAGCAACTAATATATATATATATATATATATATATATATATATATATATATATATATATATATATATATTATTCTAAAAACATCTTTCAGTAAATATGATGGAGAAAGAAAATTTTATTAATTTTTTATTTAGTTTTTCCAGCATTCTTACAGTTTTCTGTCTGGTTGGAGTGAGGGGATACAAAACCTCTCGATATCGTCCATTACCCCAAGCACTTTTGACCACATCCTTAGCCATTTTCAAGGTTTTTTTTTTTTTTATTTGGTGGTGTTAGTTTCTCTTCATGTTTAGACTGTTTAAGATGTATTTTTTGTGTGGTCTTGAATAAAATTAGGAGTGTTTATTCTGAGCCTTCACATAATGAGCACAGCTGGAAAATATATATATATGTATATATTTCTAAAGAAGAGATCGATTTTTTTTAAATTTATTAATCTGATATATTTTATTAAATGTTATTTTTTAGTGGACATCCATACTTGAGTAGATGCGCCATTTATTTATTAAACAGTATGTTTGCTTATTTTCTCAAATATGGGTAGCCACTAAAAATAACTAAAAATAATGTTTAAATGATAAAATGTAATGGATTAATAAATAAGAAAATTCATCACTTCTTTAGAAATTGCTTTGTTTACATTATATCTATATATTTAGGCTGGTTGTTGTTAATTTCACTGTTTAATAAAATAAAAAAAATCATGGACTGCAACTCATCTGGCATATACCCACTAAAAATAATGTTTATAGTTATAAGAAATTGTAGATTCCCCAAAAGTAAAAAATTTATAGTCGCAATCAGTGCAATGTAGATTGACTTTAGTATAGAAAATATATTATAATTGATTGATTTCATTTTCTATGACTTATCAACATTGTTCAGGTTATTTATTGTTAGAATATAATTTTAGTTTGTAAGAATTCATTTTTTTTTCTTGAGATATGAATGGGAAGAGAAGAAGTGGATACATACATTTCACAAAGGGGTTTTGTATATAAGTGAATATAACAAATCCCACTGGAATTGGAACTCTGATCTCTGACTAACAATTTCAAGCAATTATCCATTACACCACCCACACATCCAAGCTTACAGCACCTGCTATTCCCAAGTGGTCACCCATCTAGGTACTGATCAAGCTCAACTTGTTTAATTTTGATGATAGTGTGGTAATCATTGTTTCAACGTGATATGGCCATAAGCTATATCTACCTCACATCCAAATTTACAGCACATGGTATTCCCAAGCAGTTACCAATCTAGGTAGTGACCAAGCTCAATGCTGCTTAACTTTGATAATTGTAAAGAAAGCAGTGTTTCAATGTGGTATGGCTGTAAGCCTAAAATATACTGAGGTGCTGAAGATAAAATATATTTCCATCATTTCAGTTATAAGAGAAGATTTTGCATCGACCATCCAAATGGTTTTAAATGACAGTAAATAGATATTTTAGCAATTTTTTATAATTTTCACATTTTTTGCAATAAAAAAAGAATTTTTGATGAATTAATGTCTTAGAAAATTTATTATGCTAACTAATAATAGAACAATCACCCCTTATACATATTCTGTATTTAAATAAGTCCAGTTTGGACACACTCGATTCTGAGTTTAATAAAGCTTTAGTTATATGTGCATTTGTCTTTTCACTGCACCCATATTCTAGTATTTGGTTAAGTTTGTGAATGTTTTAATTTATGATTAGATTCCAGTGCTTGAATTAGAGTACTATGACTTAAAATAGCAAGTTAGAAATGATTCCTAACTGAACATGAAATTACTTAGCCACTATTGGGGACTGAAACCTAAATGTTATAATCATGCCAAATAATTTCATCATTGCATTATAACTCAAATCTCATGGAAAAACATTATTTTTAAAAAATGAAAAAAGAAAAAAATATTGGTAAGCGTCATTTTTTTTTTTTTTTTTTGGAATTAAGGTTTGAAACAAACTCTGCAGCATTTCTCCCACCATCCGACAATAAAGATTTTTTTTTTCTAGCACTCAGCATATTATTATGAAACCAAAAATGATGCATATTCTTTTATAAATGCTGACTTGAAGCCTATGGATTAACAATTTTTTTTTTTTCATTTTAAGGCTTTTTTTTTTTTTCTTCCATTTTTAAGGCTTTTTTTTTCTTTCATTTTTAAGGCTCTTTTCTTTTCTTTCATTTTAAGGGCTATTTGATTTTGTTTTTTAAACCAGAGAAATGGAACTGAATTAATGCAATGAAGTTTATTGCCAAGAATTGATATTCCATGATTATTAGGGAAGAATATGTGCAGACATTGTTGAAAATAAAATCACACACTTATGGTTTCAAAACTTCTGCCTTTGCCTTTTTAGCTTTCAAAGGTTTTGTGAAAGTTGTAAATTCTCTCTGAAGCTCTGAATTGCATATTTTAAACACTGTGATGATGGAAAAAAATGAGAAATTTGTGGCCATTTAAATATATTTTTTTTTTCGTTAGGTGGGTGTCTTTTGGTTGGAGGAAAAAAAAATGAATGGCAATATGGGGGTTGCAAAAAGTGGAAAAGTGAAGATAAAAAATGAATAACTTCAAACATATTAAAATAGCCCATTAGAAAAAAAATGGTTTTGAAAGAAAAGAGATTTACCTGACAGGAGTTAAGAGATGAATGAAAAATTAGATATAGAAAAAAATTCTGATTAGGTTGTTGAAAGTATTGAATGTCACCACAAAGAGATTTTAGAATAATTCTGAGCTGTCTGAAATATGTTCAAATGTAAAATATTTATGAGTATATATAATATATATATATATATATATATATATATATATATATATATATATATATAATTGTATGTATATAGCACTATATGTACATGTAATTGCTTGCTAAGTGAAAACATCAAATATTTCAAATGTGTCTAGAAAAATAACTATTACATACATACTCTCATATACATCTATACAAAGGATTAAATACATATGCACACATTGGCATTCACTTAAATAGAAAAAGTATGTTGCACGTAAGTGAATGTAATGGATTCAACTGGAATTCGAACTCGGCTCTCAGATTCAGGAATTGGAGAGCCAAGTTCGAATTCCAGCCAAATCCATTACATTCACTTACATGCTAATAACCTTGGAAAATGTATGAATCCTCTTCTTCTCCCTCCAGCTATGGGTAAATAGTAGGACAGGTTGGGTTCTATAACCTTGGATATAAAGAAATGGCAACTACTGCAGGAAAAAAATCTGCCTCGTCAGTCATATATTGAAAGATACATGATCGTTTATGCATGTATCACGCATGGCACATAACTGACACCTATGCACATGTATTTATATATGCAATTAATCCTATATTCACACATATATATATATATATATATGTTCTGTGTGTCGGGATCCTTCAGGATGTGGGCAATCATGGCTCTCCTCAACTACCTACCCTTTGTAGATCTTAGTATGGTTTCTCTTTTTGCTATCTCTCCTAATCTCTGTTCTGCCAACTAGTTGTGAGCAAACACAGGTGATTCCATTTCTAATAAATAGACCACCTGATGGTAAAGGAAATGTATATATAGGAATTAGCATGGCATTTAATTGATCACCACTTCTATTCAATACTCTATTACTATATGGATCACTCTTTCTACACTATCCTCTATCTCTATACGGATCACTATACGGATTACTTTTCAAGCGAGTATTATCAAGCAAGTACTATTTGCACAAGTGTTATTCCAAGGCGTCTGACACCGATATTGTTCAACAGTGTTACTATAGTTGTATCTGCGATTACAAAGTCTCTACTACAATGAGCATTACGAAAGTGACAATGAGTATTCATTAACATTACAAAAGTGGCAATGACTCTTTGTCACCATCACAAATATATATATATATATATATATATATATATATATATATATATATATATATATATATATATATATATTTATATGAAGGATGTCAACTGATATTCCAACTACATTCCTTTCACGGGTCTAGAAATAAAGGCTATTATCATGCAATATGCATCACACAATATTCTTAAAAGACAACCATTGAAAGAAATTAATAACAATTAAACAACCCCACCTTTAAAATGGTGAAAGAAGTGGTTGAAAGCACTTGGGACAATAGACACTAGAGACAATTCTTAGATTCCCTTACACCCACAAAACGGGAAAATGTAAGAATACTAGAAAAATTTCAATAAAAAATTCATCACATTTTCCAAGTCTTTCATATTTAATGAAACATGTTTCAAAGAAAGGTTGCTGCCTCAATATATATATATATATATATATATATATATATATATAAATCACATTATCAGAAACATTTCACTCTTCAAGTGGGCCCTATATATCAAACAATTCTCTCCTACTATAAAACTTACATTATTTAATAATGGAAATGGAGTGTTGAAAGTTTTTAAAAATAAAAAAATATAGAAAGATACTCATACAATTTTCTGTTGCGTGGCACATGAGAGCTTGGAATGAGCGCTCCTTTTTCGAAAACAACATAAACATAATTTACAACGTAACAGTCAAAACACAAGGAAAAAATAACAACACCAGAGACAAAACACCCTTGAAAATGGCTATAGAAGTGGCTGAAAGCGCTTGGGACAATAAAAATTATGGACAATTTTTATATTCCTTAACTCCTAAAAAACAGAAAAATGTTAGGATGCTGCAAAAAACTTAATAAAAAATTAATTCAATCTTTTTTGCTGGCCATATTCAATGAAAGATGTTTGGAAGAAAGGTTGCTGCCAAAATATCCATTAATATATATATACATACATATATACACACACACAAATATATATATATATATATATAAGAAAAAGAAGCCTAGCAGTAGTGTTGTTTGACAATCAGTGCTGTTAATTTGTTTGTTCCATTCAAACCCCTTTTAAGTTTGTTTCCTTATCATATGTCTTCTTGTGTGTAGTATATTTACCTGCTTATGATTTATCTCTGTTCCCTTTACAACCGTCAACTATGGTTTAGCATCAGTGGTTGGATAAGCCAGGGGATTACTCTAAATGGCTTGTCAAGATTTTAGATATGTCATTTGAACAGTAAAGTTGTGAAGAAATTCCAAGTGGGAGACACATAAAGAGAGGAGTGAAGAAGAAAAATTGTTGAAGTGGAGGAGAAGCAGATGTGAAGAGGGGTAGTGTATTGCAGAAAGAGAGGAGGACATAAGAAAAAGTGAGAAAGATGAAAAAGTGGAAGAAAATTGTTGAGGAAATGGACTTTGAAGAAAAAGTATACTGAACAAAAGAATTTAGAAGGAAAAATTGAAGAAAAACGTGTTGAATAAATGGGCTTTGAGGAAAAAGAAATGGAAAAATATACAGAACAAAAGAATTTAGAAGGAAAAAATGGAAGGAGAAAGATATTGAAAAAATCAACTTTGAAGAAGGAGAAAAGACAGGAGGATGATTATTTTAAAATAACATAAAGAAAAAATTGAAATGAAGATGGGGGTAAATAAAATAAACCATACAGCAAAAATAAAGTATAAATTGGAAAATAAAAAGTCTTGAAAAAGGAACAAACCAAAATTTGAAGAATACAGAAAGAAAACTGAGAAACCAAATGTAGGATGAGGAATGATAAAATAAAAAGAAATTATAAAAGTGTGAAACAAAAAATATGGAATTATAGAGAAAAAGTCAGAAATATAAAAAAAGAAAGAAATCAGATGAAAAGAAGAGAGAAAAAAAAGAAAATGAAAAAGCAGAGAGGGAGTAAAGAAGCAATAGGGAGATGAAAAAAAAAGAGGGAAGGAGGAAAAGCGATAAAAATAGAGAGAAAGAAAAAAAACCTGTAAATAAAATGTCAGTAACAATAAACAGAGAATAAAGATGAAAGGTGGAGAAAGAGGAAAGAAGACCAGGAACAAAAAACATAAAGGGAAAAAAAAATAAAGGCTGAAGAAAAATGGCTGATAAAATAATAAAAAAAAAATGCAGGTAAGAGAAATCAAAAAAACAAAACAAAATAAAAATATAAACATTTTTAACAATCATTGATTTTGGTAAGATTCCACTACCTCACCCACCAACAGACATAACCACACACACACACACACACACACACACACACACATATATATATATATATATATATATATATATATATATATATATATATATATATATTTTTTCAAAATCCTGTTATTTGTCCAATATTATCAGTTGCAACCCATGAGTTTTTGTTGGGAATGTGTTCCTACTGCCAGATAACATTGAGATATGGGTATTTGCAATGAAGTCACTTGCAAAGGAGATTCTGTATGTGACAGGTGACTCCTGTCATTTCAAGTGCCAATATCATTAAAAACACTAAGAGACAAAAATGATTGCATCCAAATTAATGGAACCTTTCTCTTGATACAACTAAAAACAATCTTAACACTTTCATTTAGATACAGCTTGTGTTTTATTAACAAATACACAAAAACTCACATGGTTCTACTAAAAGTTTCAGTAATTTAAACAGATTAACCTAATTGTTTATCTATCATTCAACTAGTGTTTCAGATGTCATTTCAAATCACTAAATAATAAACAGAGACTTCATTTTTTATCAGTTTATTTTCTTAATTTAAGAAAGTTAATTTGAGTCTAAAGTTCTATAATTTAAATCATTTATGTTCTTAAATTCTCTGATTTTCAGTTTTGACTTCATCCATATGGGCAGAAATTGCAATCTATGTATCAAGAAGAAACTGAAAACCATAGAATTTAAGAACATAAATAGCTCATTAAATATTAGAATTTGATAAACAGAAGGAGCTAAATTACTGTTGGTATGCTGATGGTTTCCTTTTGAAAAACATTGAAAGAACAGTAGATCTCAGGAGCATCCAAGATAAAAAAAAAAGCACCTATTTTGAAAAATTGTTATGCATGTACAGGATGAAAATTGATAACTAGATGAAAATATTTTTGTATGTATTAAAACATCTTTCAAAAAATATTTAAAATTGAGCATTCTTATATATATAAGAAAAAAAGGAATATATATATATATATATATATATATATATATATATATATATATAGAGAGAGAGAGAGACATGTTTCATTGAATAATTTAGATAAGTTTTGTCTACTTATTTTCAATTGTATCCTTTCATATTCACAGACAAGCTTTTTGGTGTCAAGTATTAAAGAAAGAGAGAAACTTACCGTATTGATACATATTCATTTATTCCGAGTACTTTTGACATTAGCACAATGTTATCATCAGTTTAAAATATACAGACAAAACTTGTCTAAATGAAGCATGTTTCAATGAAAACATGCTAAAATAAATATATATATATATATATATATATATATATATGGACATACACATAGACACTGTTTCTTATGAACACACTATCAATATCTATACAGCTATAAAATATTGAGCACTCTTCCCTTATAAATATAGCAAATTTTAAACTCTGTGTGTACATCTGTCTGTGTTGTGTATATAGCAATTTCTAAAGAATTAATAGATTTTACTTTTTCAGAAATTTCTTTTACTTTAAATGTTGTTTTTAATGGATACCCATATTTGAGTTAATGCCCAATTATTTATTTTAAACAGTATTTATTTTGTCTATTGGCTTGCATACTCAAGAAAACTTACACACGCAGACACATAATGAGACAGCAATTCTTCAGTTAAATGTTTTATTCAATATAACAAACAAGAAATTTCTCTTCAACATTTTGGTGTGTTTCTCCTGCTGTCAAATAACTTCTTTGATGTTGGTTGAAAACTTGTAAAGGAACTTGCCAAAATTGTGCATAATGTTGATCATTTTCAAGGAAAGAAGACAAAAGTCAAGAGACAATTAACTTGACATTAAGAGGAACTCACACAAATGCTGAACGTTTGAATATCCCTGTCTCAATCACACACACATACAATGCTGCACTATAATTAACCATTTCTTTTGTTTTTTAGCATACTAAAATATTTTTGTGACATGCTGATGCATATTGAAATCCTTACTGTATTTAATATTGCTGATTAAATTGTTTTTAAAATAGTAAGAGTATTTTGTATGTTAAATAATAACTTTTCCAAAAGAATTAATGAAAATTTATTGTACTAAGGTACCTAGTAAAACCTACTGTCCTTTGTACCACCTTACATGTTTGCACTTTTCCCCAAAATCTGGTTTTGATTGGTCAATGTATGGCTATTTTAGAGGTTGTAATAGATGGACAGAATAACAGAAGTCACAGAATTTTATATATAGATATGATCCAATTTTTTTTTTTTCTTAGTATTAGAATTTTATTAATTTGTAACATAAATGTATATAAACAAAGTTGGAGTAATATTCACTGTACTGTTTATGTGAAAATTTGATTTTAGATATCATATAGAGAATCCTTTAAACATTCAGCAAATTTTTTTTACACTGTGCACTCTGATGTTTATGGATCAGATTATTTATAAAATGTATAATATTCAGATGATAAAAGTTTTTGTTTTCTGATAGAAAATAGACTATTTTGAAGCAAAATCACTGTTTTTTTGCTTCTTCCATAATTTCTATAATAAACAATCCAAGTCAAACATTTTATCTACAGATTTTAAAGTAGATGTGGAAAAAATCAGATGAGATCTGACTCAGTATCAAATATGATGATTGTTTTGCTTAGGATTTGGATTTGAACCTAAATAGAGAAAACTAACTCAAATGTTGGGTGTATGTAATTTTAAAAGCAGAAATAGGAAAATAAAAATGTATAACAATATATACTATTTACACTGTTTACATGTGGACTATTGTCCTCATCTCTGTTGTTGTTATAACAAAGTTTTGGCTGTTGTGTCCTCCGGCCTTCATTAGGTGTATGTTGATTTCAATAACCTACGGGATCTTTGGATCTGAACCTTTTATTTTATCTACAAGGGTAGATTGTTCTAATGTCTAAGGATATATCGTCTGGTTTTTATTTTTGTTGGTTGGTCTTTTTTTTGTTTTTTTGCAGCCTCTCAAACTTTATTGGTTATTTAATGCCAAAATCTAAATATTTTG
The DNA here is from genome assembly GCA_903632075.3 of Acanthosepion pharaonis. Lineage (NCBI taxonomy): Eukaryota > Metazoa > Mollusca > Cephalopoda > Sepiida > Sepiidae > Acanthosepion > Acanthosepion pharaonis. Next base: position 419,884 of record CAHIKZ030001263.1, on the reverse strand, counting down.
TCTGCAATTTTATTTATTTACTTTTTGAAGATAATGGGTTTAGTGACACAAGTCATATTAATTAACCCATAGCTTGGGGGAGAAGAGGTAGATTTATACATTTCCCAATGTATTTGTGCATGAGTGAATAAAATGAACTCAATTGGAACTTGGCTCAACAATTTCAAGCCATTATCGATTACACCACCTGCACATCCAAGCTTATAGCACCTGATATTCCCAAGTGGTCATCTATCTAAGTACTGACCAGGCTCACCATTGCTTAGCTTCAGTGATTGTGTTATAGTGGAACACACCTATTCTATTGTTAATAGACTCTCCACCTATAATAAGTAGGAGTAGTAGCAGTCGCTAAGTCGCTCAGTGAGTTGGTCAGTCGGTCGATGTCGGATGACCGTTAGTCGGATACTAAAAGTACCAGCCACCACAACTAGATCTCTGCATCATTATCTATTATATCAAGTTCCTAACATTTTGTACGTCAAACCTATTTTAGGACTGACTTAGTGAAATACAAGCCTCCACTGTGGAACCACTCTACAACAGATTGTATGGGAACCTGTATTTCAACATGATATGACCATAAGCCTCCTATTTTTGTGATGAGGACAATAGCCTGCATGTAAATAGTTTAAATAATAACTCATCTCAGAAATTCAAACAGTAACTACATAGAATTTATACATAGGCTATTATTATTATTATTATTTGAATTGCACAGAAAACAATGAAAATTTATAAATTTATGTAGTTACAGGATGCGAAGGATAAACTATCTTCTAAATTATACAAAACTGAAAATAACGCTGACATCTCATTTTAACAGATATATTTACCAATGCACAAAAATATCTTGAAATACTAAATAGTAAATATATTCAATAAAATTGCCGTTGGCTTCAACCAAGACCTCCAGATGACTTTGGAATATTCTGCATCTTCCTTGTTTAAGTCAGTGAATGCTGCCATAATCCTTACCTTCAGTTCAGCTTTGGTATTACAAGGAGTTTTGTTGGTATCTTGCTCAACTGCGTCCCACACACAATAATCAAGGGGGTTAGAGTCTGGAGAGTTATGTAGCCAGATATAAGGAGTAATGTGGTCACAGAAATTGTGTGACAGCCATGACTGTATATTCCTGCTTGTGTGGCACGTTGCAGGGTCCCTTTTTCCAGACATAGGGTCTTCCAGCAGCCACCCTCTTGACCCAGGTCAGCACTACCACCTCAAGACACTTAATGTAGGCCTCCATGTGGATCCAGGATTTCTTTTTGTATCAGAATTATCAGAGTGAGTTTTAAAAGTTGCTGCACCTTTGTAATCACCATTAGACTCATCCAACTCTTTCTTCTCAAATTCACTGCCAAACACACCGAGATATTCCTATTGGAGCATCCATCATGACATAAATGCCAAGCAGTACAGCATGCCGTTTCCAAATTTCTGGCAGAGTTGTGCTCTTTTTCTCACAGTGCCCAACTAACCTTACTATACTTTTCAGTCAACAGAAACAGACAACATGCATGTACAAAATTAAAAATATAAAATATGGCGAAATATATATATATATATATATATATATATATATATATATATAAACATATAAACACACACACAGGGTTAGTAAAAAGAATGAACTGATTTCATGACGCATTGCTTCAGTTCTCAAACATCTTCTTGGAATGAGTCTATGATCATTTAAAAGAGGAGTTTTCTAAGTTTTGAATGGCTGCCACAAGGGTGCTGTAGTTATGTCATATCTCCAGCAACATTCAGTTGTTTGTTTACCCCCAGAATGACAAGTCCTCAGCAAAAGGTGTTCTGTATTCTTGATAACAAATATAGTTGTCATAGTGCAGCATGCTTTTCAAAGGCAATTCAACATTAATCCACCCTCTTGACAGTAGTTTAAACCATCTCAAGAGAGTGGGTGTCTGTGGAAAGGAAAAAGTCAGGATGTCCACGAGTTTCACAGGAACAAGTGGCAAGAATCCATGCTGTGTTTGAGGGGAGTCAATGGAAGTTTACAAATCGAGCTACCCATGAGCTTGCGATCTCTCAATTCACTATCCGGCATGTGCTAAGAAGACATCTGCATTTAAAACCTTACAGACTACACCTTTCTCAGGTACTTACCAAGACTTTACTCTTTGTGCTTGGCCTGCAAGAAGGCCAGACCCTACCGTGTATGATTTTTTTCTTGTGGGGATACATAAAAGATTGCATTTATGTTCCACTGTTACCCACTAACCTCAATGAGCTTAAACATTGAATAACAACAGCAATTAACTCAGTGGATCGTGATATGCTGATACGAGTCTGGGAGGAATTCTCTTATCGCATTGATGTTGGCCATGCTGCAGGTGGATGCTACATTGAACACTTGTCAGACAAGAAATAAAAGTTGATTGTGAGTAGAATACTTGTGACTTGGCTAGAGTTGTCTATTGCTTTTCCTTATTAAAATATTGTGCAATGAAATCAGTTCATTCTTTTTGAATAACCCTGTGTGTGTGTGTGTGTGCATATATATATATAAAATATCAATTACAAATTGGTAGGGATTATTCCAAAGAGGACTTTAATCCAATGAGAGCTCAATGTAAGTTACAAAGCAATATATAATGATAAATTAAGAAAACACCTTAAAAATCTATCTTGGTTACAATTTATTTTGTGAATATAGTTATATTCATCTCTTCAGACCGAACATTTTTAAGAAATGGCATCATTGACTCTAAAATCACCAGCATTCCTTTACCAATGCTTCTATAATACACCAAACTTCTCTGTCTAAGCATTATTGGAGATTAAAAATAAAGGCTTCACAAGACAAATGGGATATCATCTGTCAGTCTTAAACTCCCAACAAATTCCGGAACAGATACAATTTGTGCATACAGGAGAAAATCATAATAATTAAATATAAAAATGCTGACCAATTGTTGAATCAAAGAAATGAATTTATTTTCAAGTGTTAACATAAAAACAAATCTAAAATTCCCTAAAATCATCGACTTTGGGGGATATACACTTGAAATGTTGATTCTTATTTTATATGGATACAAACATATATACATACATATGAATACATGTACACATATATGTGTATATGTTGTTATATTGCTTGTCACACATGTTTTATATATAGTTCTGTAGATAGATTTAATTATTTATATAATTATCTTGCTTATGCCTACATCATTTATAATTTTTTATTTTTTATTTAATATTTTATATTTTGCTTATTCATTATTATTATTAAGTTATTATCTTTTATTTTTTTTATCTTTTATAATTTTTTTTTATATTCTAAATTTATTTAATAATCTAAATATATTAGTTTTATTTATTGATTTTTTTTATTTTATTATTTAATTGATTTTTTATATAATTTTTTATTTATTTTATATTATTTAAGTTGGATATTATTATTATTTTAAAATGATGATATGTGTATTATGTGATAATGATGCCATCTAAACTAGCACCAGTTTTCTTCTTTTCTCTGTTTGAAATGGATTGATAACATTTCTTAAAAATATTCAGTCTGAAGAGATGAATATAACAATATTAATGAAATCAATTATAACTGAGATATATTTTAAGGTGTTTTCTTAATTTGTCATATATATATATATATATATATTACATGCACACACACACATATATATATATATGTATATAGAACACACACACACATATATATATCTATAACACACACACACACACACACACATATATATATATATATATATTACAAACAAGCGTGTGTGTCTGTGTATATATATAGAGAGAAAGAGAGCTGCTATAAAAATAAACAAATAATTGTGAAAAATAGATTTAATTCTATAACGTACACAATTAAAAATATTTGAATATTTGTTTTTGTCATTAATAGTTTTGATCATGATGTAGTTGTAGATAACATAGTTTCCTCTTTGCTCCACTTCTCCTTAATCCCCCAGTAGCCTGTATATAAAGCTCACCCAAGAAATAGTGACACATTAACTGAAGATGGCTTGATATGTAAAACTGACAGTTACCATACAGTTTTGATTCTTATGTTCAAACTGTCTATATCTATAAATGCACTCACAGATATTGAACACTGTTCTCCCATAACTATAGCAAATTTTAAACCTTATAAATATATTGGTATATAATTACAGTCATCATGATATTGACTATGAAGCTGATGATGATGTTTCAGATTTGCTTATTGGATATTATGCATAAAATAATCTCTTTGGAAAGATATGAATCTATCTATTCTTACCCTCTCCATCCCTGGCATAAATAGCAGGGGAGATTGGGCGCTCTAGCCTTGATTGGCAGTTTAGGAGGACAACTTCTAATTCAAAACCATGGAAAAGGCAACTGGAAATCATTTCTTTCCACAAATATCATGGCAATTCAGAAATAATAACGAAAAGGAATCTGTGGAGAGCCATAATGGGGACATTATATAGATTTTTAAAAAAAGAAGTGTTTAGCTTTATACCTTGAGAATCTGAATCATACACCAAAAGCTGAAATTTACTTGCAATGAAATCATAACTCCATTGTGAGTGGAATGCTTCAAGAAGTATAATACTGTAAAAAAATGTCAAATTTGGGAACCTAACATTTCTTTCATTTTCCTTTATTTATTTTTTTTATTCTAAACGAGTTAGAAATATCCTTTTTATTGTTGTTGAATGTGGTTAAAGTGAAAACAAGCATAAAAACTACCCTTTAAATGATAAATGTTATTGTTTTTAACCCGTTTGGCATGCACGTTGATGCAACTTTTTCTCCCCATTTTAAACATTTGTGTACTTTTGCAGCGCCATTTAGACAAATAGAAAAAAATGAAACTGAAAAACCTAACTTTAAAAAAAATATATTTTCACAGTGTTTTTATTTATTCATTTATTCACTGTTTATTGTTTACTGGGTGCTAAAACTTCCTCTCTGTCAAATTCAGGGATTTCATCTTATTGGTTTCAGCTAAAAAGATAGAACCACAATATTTTCTGTTTTAATTCCAACATGCTAACCATAGAGTTGTGCTCTGATAACATATCATAATTTATCTATAGCAAAACTTATTCATTACAGAATAAATAAAAAATAAATAAAAGCTTACCTGACACATATAACAAAGGCTTATTGAATCTATCACACAAGCCGGAAAAAAAACAAACAAACAAAATAATGGAAAAATAAACAAATGTAGACAAAAAAATTGAAGAGGGAAAAATGGACAACTAATTTCCCATGATACTTCGGCATTAGGCGTGAGATTTGAAATGCACATTTTAGTGAACACAGTACAAGTCATCAAAGGCCGACAAATCAACGGAGACGAACTTGTCAGGTTTGACTCCAACTGTGTTGCCATCTTTGATTTTATTTTTTTTCATTCATTTTCATCTTCCTTAATAAACACCTCAGTTATGGATTCATGTTGATAAATGACCCAAACTCTTCCAAACGGTTTCACCATAATAGATATTATTTTTTCATTTTTATTATTATTCAGTTAATCAAAATGGAATAGATATGTAGATGTAAAAATAATAGATGAGTAAGGAGAAGCGTCATCGGCTATGATTGTGGAGCTTGCTTTTCAGCAGACAGATGTTCAAATACACTAAGATAATGAGGGACTGATAGGAAAAAACAAAGGAAAACAATGTTAATTGATCCAGTATCCTAAAAGCATTCTATCACAAGTAATCAATAGTAATATTAAAGAAAACAATGATAATAATAATATTGATTTATCATAAAGGCTACAATGATAAAAATGAAGATTTTCAGTACAAGGATTCTTCTTTAAAATCTTAGAATCACTTCATATAAGAATATTAAGAGCTAAACTGTACAGAGGTAATCCCAGCAATCATAATAATATAGGAAATACCAGATGGATGTTGTCAGTATTCATGTTATTAGGAAGAAGATTGCTAATATTAATATTGGTTTATTATAATGGTTACAGTGATTAAAACTGAGGATTTTCATGATAATGATTCTGTTTAACATAGTTTAAAATTTTAAAACCATCATAATCTTTCTTATGAAATTGTATGAAGATAATCTTGGTAATGATAATAATATAGAAAATATCAAATGGAATTTGTCAATATTAGAGATATAATGGCAATATATATATATATTGGTGATATTAGAGACATAATGCAGATTATTAATTTTGAATATTCCTCCATAAAAATTGATTTTTGTATTTTTTAATAAAATATGAAAATGTATAATAATGGTCACATAACAAATTGATTATCATAATTGGAATTGGAGAATCAAGTTGAGAATGAGTGAAGTTTGTATTATATTGCTTGAAAATTGAGGGAGTTTTTAGTTTAAAATTTGTGCTGAAATCAAATTTTCGTTTTTTGCTAAACACAGTGGCATAAAAATAAAAATGAGGTATCATTGACATCGTCATGATGTAAGTATCCTACATACTAAGTTTGAATGAAATTGGAAGAAAAAAGTTGAATTTACCAATTTTTGATTGGCTTTATTGATTTTTTTTAAATCTATCTGTTACATTGTACAATTTATGTGTCAAATTTAGTTGGATCTCAAATAAAAAGGTTTCACACACACACACACATCCTCTGATATATATATTTCTTCTTAATATTAACATGCTTGTTAAGATAAAGGAAAAATCTACTCTAAAATAAGATTTTCAAACTAATGTTTTTCATTTTAAAATTCATTTTCAAAATCATTTAACATTTTAGTCTGTTCTTGATTCAGAAATTCAGCTTCATTGTTTTTATTGACAAAGTTCTTTAATTTGAGACATTCCTTTCTGCTTTCTATTACCATGGCTGATGCTAACCTTTGGCTAACATCGAAAGACTATATTGAATCCATTGCTAGTTCTGCTGCTAAGAAAATTGCTTCACTGTGATTTGCTAGACAATTTTTCTCTCCAGAATGTATATTACATATCTATAAGTCTACCATTCACCCATGCTTAGAATATTGCTGCCACGTATGGTCCAGTGCTCTTGCTATATGTTTAGAAATTCTTGATAAAATCTAAAGAATCAGCAATATTATTGGTCCTGACCAGACATCTTGGCTTCAGTCGCTTTCCTGTTGCTGTAAAGTTGCTTCCCGGTGCCCTTTCTATAAGTAATTTCATTGTAATTGTTCAGATTAGCTCTTTGTTATGGTACCTAAAGTGATATACAATTGAGTCGATCAGATGTAACCATATGTTCTATGCTAACAATTTCTTTTCTCACACTTCTCACTTGTGGAACTACTTTCTAAGCCCCATGATTTTCAGCATTGTAAGATTTTAATCTTCAAAAATTTAAATGCAGTGTCGATCGCAATCTACTGCTCTCCTGATTACTCTTCTTTTGTTCTCACTGCTGAGTAATGTTTCTGTTTTCTAATTCTCCCACATCCAGTAACCACTTGTGTCTTAGTGGCTTTATTGCCTTGCTTGGGGCGAACTTGATTTAAAAACAATAAAGGTACCACTGTTAAAAAATACATTTACTTAAAGTAAGTAATATCTTTTTTCAAATCAGATTAATTAAACTTTAAATCGGCTAATATTCCTCAAACTTTCAGAAAAGTACATTTTATTTTGAAAGATTTTTAATAAAGAGAATTACAATTGTGATGAAGGATGGCTCAAAATTGCTTGTTTTGAAACTGCTATCAGTGATTTTAGCAACTTCAAAACAAAAACTCCTTCCAGTCAATTTAGTTTTGAAACACAGCAAAGTATTTTGCTTATTGGAAATATTCAATTTTAATTAATAACTTGAAATTAAAACTAAAATAAAAGCAAAATATATAACTTAACAGAAGTTATATATTGATATAGAAGGGGTAGAGGAAAAAAAGACATAAAAAGGAAAAAGAGAGAAGTAAGTCATGAGAGAAGGTGTCACTAATATTCTTTGGAACGAACACACTAATATTCTTTGGAACGAACAGGCTCGAAAAAGACACTGTTATTTTGTTTTACTTTGAAAGTGTTATTTTGGGGGTTCATAAAGATTATAATGTTTGATATAAATTTGAATGTCTAAACTGTCTACAAAGAATTTAATTTGATGTTTGTTAGTGATTTAAATTTTTTTTTAATTTTGGGGATTTTCTATGAAATAGTCGATTAGAAAAAATATTCATATAAAATACATTAAAAGAATAAAATTTTATTTTAAAGAATAAGTTTACTTCTAGTAATCTTTTTTATTTTAAAAAATTTTTTTTATTATTCATTATTAAGAAGACATCTCTATCCGTTTGAATTTTGTTCATGAATTTAACTCGTGACTATTTTTAGCTGGGTAATCTCTTTTACTTAAACTTTAGTTAATATGGGGTAATATTTGAAGGTAATATTAAAGATCTTGCTCTGTCATATACTGTATATACATCCATGCAAACCTCACATATACATATGTTCCTTTACATGTGCAATCACTCATACAGGTACCCATGTACGGATATATACAGGTAATTTCATGTATTAACACCTACATAAATATCAAAAAAATTTTCCAATTTAAATATTTTATCATCAATAATGATTATTAAAGGGTAATATATTTCAATTTAAATTAAATTATCAATTTAAAAAAATTTACCTTCATAATATAAAGAATTTTAAACTCACACTTCCAATTGGAGAATATTAAAGGAGAAAATGAGATAAAACATTAATAATGGACTTGTAAGTCCTTGTTTTATAAAAATCTATATATCCATAAATATACACATACACATACATATATCTGTACACATGCACACACACATATACATATATATTCATATATATATATATATATATATATATATATATATATCTATATATACACATAAACACACACACACACACATATATATATATATATATATGTATATACTATACATACACACATACACATGTAGATATACACATACATATATACACACACACACACACACACACACATACATATATATATATACATATATATATATATATATATATATATATACACACACATATACACACATACATATGCACGCATATACACATCGATACACATACACAAATATATACATATACATATATACATCCACATGTGCGTGCATGCAAAAAAACATATCAATATTCATACATAATTACAATATTAAATCTATATTCTCCCATATTATATATATGAACTCACAAATTCTTATATTTATACATACACAGATTACCCGCCATCCCATATCTATGGCATGACATACATGTATCCATCTATATATACACAACCACACTCACACATACATATATAGAAATTATAGAAAGTTATATAAACACACATCCACACATATGCCTGTACATACATATATCCACACATATACATGCACACATGAATGCAAACACATAACCTTATGTATATAATTATGTAGTTTGAATATGAACATTGATATGTCTTTTGATATGTATATGTATATGCTTTTATATGGAAAGATAAGCATGCATGTGTTGTTTTTTTGTGTATTGTGGGCACATATTTGGAGAGGGTGGATATGGATATGTATGTATATATACTTGTATGTATATAGGTGATCTTGCTTCTTTTTTTTTTAAATATATGTAGTTGTATGTATATATGTATATATATATATATATATATATATATGTGTGTACATGTATATGTGTGGATATATGTATGTGTGTAGATATGTGGGTACATGTATATGTGTGGATATATGTATGTATGTGGATATGTGGGTACATGTATATGTGTGGATGAGTGTTTATATAACTTTTTATAATTTCTGTATATGTGTGAGTGTGTGTGTATATATATAGATGGGTACATGTATGTCATGCCATAGATATGGGATGGCGGGTAATCTGTGTATGTATGTATAAATATAAGAATTTGTGAGTTCATATATATAATATAGGAGAATATAGATATAATAATGTAATTATGTATGGATATTGATATGTTTTTTTGCATGCATGCACATGTGGGTGTATATATGTATATGTATATATTTGTGTATGTGTATCGATGTGTATATGTATATATATGTGTGTGTGTGTGTGTGTGTGTATATATGTGGGTATATATGTGTGTATGTGTGTATCTACATGTGTATGTGTGTATGTATGATGTATATACATATATATATATATATATATATATATATATATATATATATGTGTGTGTTTATGTGTATATATAGATATATGTATATATATATATATATATATGTGTGTGTGTGCATGTACAGATATGTGTGTGTATGTGTATATTTATGGATATATAGATTTTTATAAAAAAAAGTACTTACAGTTCTGTTATTAATGTTTTATCTCATTTTCTCCTTTAATATTCTCCAATTGGAAGTGTGAGTTTAAAATTCTTTATATTATGAAGGTAAATTTTTTAAATTGATAATTTAATTTAAATTGAAATATATTACCCTTTAATAATCATTATTGATGATAAAATATTTAAATTGGAAAATTTTTTTGATATTTATGTAGATGTTAATACATGAAATTACCTGTGTATATCGATACATGGGTACCTGTATGAGTGATTGCACATGTAAAGGAATGTATGTATATGTGAGATTTGCATGGGTGTGTATACAGCATATGACAGAGCAAGATCTTTAATATTACCTTCAAATATTACCCCATATTAACTTAACTAAAGTTTAAGTAAAAGAGATTACCCAGCTAAGAATAGGCACAAGTTAAATTCATGAACAAAATTCAAACAGATAGAGATGTCTTCTTAATAATCAATAATAAAAATTTTTTAAAAATAAAAAAGATTACTAGAAATAAACATATATTTTAAAATAAAATTTTATTCTTTTAATGTACTTTGTATGAATATTTTTTCTAATCGACTATTTCATAGAAAATCCCCAAAATTAAAAAAAAATTTAAATCACTAACAAACATCAAATTAAATTCTTTGTAGACAGTTTAGACATTCAAATTTATATCAAACATTATAATCTTTATGAACCCCCAAAATAACACTTTCAAAGTAAAACAAAATAACAGCGTCTTTTTCGAGCCTGTTCTTTCCAAAGAAAATTAGTGACACCTTCTCTCATGACTTCCTTCTCTCTTTTTGTGTCTTTTTTCTCCTCTACCCCTTTTATATCAATATATAACTTCCGTTAAGTTAACCATTTAAATGTGTCAATGTCTGGACCTCCTCAAGTAATTTTAAGTATGAAAGAATAGAAATATTAAATTACATCTAACTCAATCATGTTTTCTCTCTCCCCGCTCAATTTCTCACTTCATTAATTTACATATGCTTAATACTGCCCGTCAAAAATGTGTAAATTTCTTTTCATTTTTCGTTTCAAGTTTTGGAAGTAAAGTCTGATGATCTGCAGTCCTTTAAAAGGGCTCTGGTGAAATAATTTATTACATGGAACCTTAAAGTGGTCTGTTTTTATTTAAATTATATATATATATATATATAATCTCACCTTGGTTGATTGGGCAATGAAGTAATTTTCTGGTGTTATCAACCTAGATAGACAAAGCCAGTGTGCAGAAACTGTGAAAAGTGCCTGAAAACCAAACCATAGTTCGACCCAACCCTTGTTAGTGAAATTGGATAAGAGAAACTGTCCAGATGCTATGTAAGTTAAAAGTCTCTCCCACAAAACCTAACTAATGTTTGCAAAGTAAAGTTGCAGTATAAGTAACAGAGTGAGCATCTCCCAGACAGGTGTACCCAGACATGAATAATAGCTGACCATTATTATTATTATTATAACAAATATATAAAATGCATATAGAAATATTTAAAATACATATAAAATATTAATCTCTGGTGCTGTCAAGGTCTGTGGAATGATTCTATATGCAATAGACTAGACATACTCAAATTTGAAATGTATAGTTCCAAAATGCTAGTTCTTTGTGAACAAACTTTTTATGGGGACACTGACAATATATAGTTCTTGACAATGACCAAGATAAAGTCACTTGAAGGTAAAAACACAAACTTTGAACATTTTATCTGAAATTCTGATCTGGATATGCATCAACTTATTTAAAAATAGAAAACTATACTTTGTTGGTTGGATTTAATAAAATTTGTTTGACATAACAAACTGTATACTATTATATATTAATCTATTAAAGGAAGACTATAAGGCCACAAAATCCTACATGTCTGTTGAGAACCCCAATATGGAAACATTTCAAATGTCATCAGGAGTCAGATGAGGAAATGAGAGCCTCAGTATATTTGATCTTTTTTGTAGACTATACCTTGTGTATTTATAAGGATAGATCTGAAGAGATGGGCACTGATCCTTTAAGCATTCTATACTACATCCCAAAAGAAATAGGACTCAAGATAAACCTTTCCAAAACAGAAATTATATTTTGAATTGGAATTAAAGCATTGATAGCATCTACCCAGAATCCATCATAAAAATTCTGGATGTAGAATTAGTAAATACTAAACACATCAAATACCTACTTTGGTATTTTGGAATTTTTGGAATTGGAATGAAAGCATTGATAGCATCTATCCTGAATCCATCATAAAAATTCTGGATATAGAATTAGTAAATACTAAACACATCAAATATCTCCTTATATGGATCAGTTATTACAAATTTAGTATCAAGGATTATGAAATATAATGTAGAATAGTTTTGCCCAACACTGGAAATTGCTTTTTTCTTTTTATGTGCTGTGTCCTTTCAGGATGTAGGCAATCATGGCTTTCCACTTTCCCCTATCCCTTGTCACTCTCAATAAGTTTGTCTCTGCCAACTCCCCCAGACCATATTCTGCCATCCACTTGCTTAAGCCTGCCAGGTATGTCATGCACTGCTTTCCCTTGTCTCTTTTTCTCTCTGTTCAACCCTCCTTTCTCATTACATGTCCCAGAAATTTTATATGCCTCTTCCTTATGTTAAGTATAAGCTTCCTCCTTGTTTGCATCCTCTCCAAGACCTCATCATTGCTCACATGTTCACTCCCTGACATCCTTAGCATCCTTCTGTAGAACCACATCTCCACTGCCTCAAGTCTCTTCTTCATCTTTGAGGAGACCTTCCAACATTTGCTGTTGTATAGGAGGACAGATGCTATGTAGCAGCTCAGTAATTTTTTCTTTGTCCCCAAAGAAATCCTCCTGTTTCGCAGTATTCTGTTCGACTTTTGGAATGCATCTTTGGCCATTCCAATCTGTCTTCAGATCTCAGCATCACACCTACTGTCCTCTGTCAAAACGCTTCCCAGATATTTAAACTTCTGCACATGCTTGATTTTAGTGTCCCCGACCTGCAAATCTCATTTTGGGCTCATCTTTTTACTGATGACCATGCATTCTGTCTTCTTGTAGTTTATGGTTAGTCCCTTCTTCTGTCTCTCCCTTGCTACCTTCTGTAAGAGATTTTGTAACTGAAAAATACAAGTCATATTTTTAAATATCCTTATCAAACTGAGACTTCAATATGGATTTCATACATGTCGTCAAACCCATTCAGAAAGATCTAAACTGTTAACTGTAATCCTCGTTTAAACATTGTGCACTGGTGCTACAGAATAACAAAGGACTATACCAAATAATAGAAACCACATTACTCCAAGACAAACTGGACATGAGTCAACACTATTTTGAGCTAGGCATGGACTGACTGATATTGTTTTTCCTGTTTTTTTTTCTCCTGGTTTTTGAAAGCACATTTAGCAGTTGTCACACTTGTAGATAAAAAAAAAATGTATGAAGCTTAATTTACTTTCAGAAAAAGTCATTCTGAAACTTATGTTTTGATTACATCTTAAAGAAAAAAAAACTTTAAGTAAAACAGGTGCCTGAGTGGCATTCATATTTTAAACATGTAGAAATGTCACTTGAAAACAAACCACAATCTGGCTTCGACAAGATGAAATGACAATCTTGCAAAAAGTTTACTAATCAGTCATCAAGTCAAACATTGCTGAAAGCTGATCAGATAATGCCAAATGCTGCTTGGAGATACAAAGATCAGGAAATTGTGGAGAGCTCTGATTGCCCACATCTGGGAGAGACACAGTACATTTTTTTTTTTTTTTTACAGTAAGTTTCACTCTGTACAAGCCTTGGGGGCCACTCGATAAAGAGGGTTACATTTAGGGGTAGTTTATATGGATAGGAGGGGAAGATAATGGTTAACTCCAGACTTGAACAGGTTAAGATTGTGATGATCATAGAAACATTTTCTTGGGTGTCTGTTCCACAGAGCAATGGTTTGTGGAAAGAAGCTGTTTGAGTGAAACTTACTTCTCACTGATGAAATACAGAGGTTATATGGGCAGTTTTCCTATTATGTAAGTGGCATAGCATGTCCTATCCATGAAGGTTAAACCTGGTGGAACCAAGGAATGTAGTTCGTCCGAGCATTTTCCATGGAAGTAGTGATAGATATAGCAGTAGAGAAGTGAGAGACTCGCCACATAAAAGAACATGATTGTTAAATTATTGATATCTGAAATGTCTGATTTGTCTTAAAGTGCATACCAGCAAACATTAACGAGGGATTTAAAAGTTAAATACTTACAGAATGTATGCTAAGATTTGAAAGAACTAGCTTGAAAATGACCTAAAATTTCTTTGCAAAGTTTGACTACAAATAAGTCCTTTTTTTTTTTTAGTTATACTCCACTTGGGAACTACTGTGAGAGGTAAGGTGGACAGGAAGTGGGTTTTTTTTTTTGATGGTTCAGTTTCCATGAATTTTTGAGTAATATTTCTGATGTGATACTTGAAATTAATGTAAACTGTGACAATATAATTTGAACGGTTTCATCAATTACATTTCCAGAGTTGCTAACCTTTATGTCATTGCAGGAGTAGACAGCTTCACCTATATTTTTGTTCACACTCCTCCCCGGTCTTTTAAACAGGTGTTTAGGATTGGGTTCCTTCTAAAGTCAACTTCTTATACTCCTAACATCTCCACCTGAACTCTGAAATTTTATTCACTAATTATTTTTTCTCTTCTCCAAATAGGAGTAGATAGGTTGCCTATCATCCAGTTCACACTTTTCTATACTTCTAAAATCTCCGACTGAGCTCTGAAATGTTATTCACTAATTAAATCTTGACCTCTTCAAGTCTAGAGTTAACCATTAGCTTTCCTGCATATCCAAAAGAAATTCACTTTTCGCCCTTTCTTAAGCTCATACAGCACCAGACAGTAAGCCTTTATCTTGAGTGGCTCTTGGGCCTTGTACTGGGTGAACATTAGTGAAATTATATATATATATGTGTGTGTGTTTTCTTTTTCCAATTTCAGTTACTATCTGTTTCTCTGGCTATACCTGGGTATGCATTTATCATTATATATGACTATATTAGCATAGTATCTGTTAAAGCCATGTGTTACTCTCTGGCCCTTTGACTAGGATTAGAGTAGTATCTGTGCACTTCTGCCAAACATTAAAGTCTTGGTCCTCTAGGGTCAGTGTAGTATCTGTGCATTTGATCTAGAATCAAAGTGTCACTGCCAGTAATACTACCTAGGATCAGTGTTACTCTCTACTGAGAGCTAAAGTAGTATCTGTGCACTTTTACCTACAGTAAAAAATGCACTTCTACCTAGGATCAGTGTAGGATCTGTTATCTGTGCACTTCTGCATAGGATTAGTGTAGCATCTGTGCACTTCTGCCTATGATCAATGTAGCATCTTTGCACTGATCTTAGGATCAAAGTGCCACACAGCAGCACTTCAGCTGAGAATCAGTATAATATCTATGTGCTGTGTAAAAAAACTTACGTATCCACATGTATATGTATACACAAGTAACACACACACACACACACATTATATATATAGCATTGTGTGTTATACATTTGTTTATATCTAAGTGTCTTTCTTTTAAGCTGATGAGTAAATAATTTATATATTGTAAAAGCATAGCAAGAAGATGTGTATTGTATTGGAAGGGTCTGTCTGAAAGGCAGTACCAGAGATGATTTAACTCGACATCTCTGTATTGATACAAGATTGACATTTGCAAGTAATATCTGTCCTTCACTATGTTTTTATTTGTGACATTTGACTCTTTCTAGCAGTTACAAATATTCTTCCATGGTGACAACATGGAGAGGTACAAGACATACATACATGCACACACACACACACGCATGTATATATAAATAAATATGTGTGTGTTAAACATACTCTCTCCCCACATCTTCTACTTATGTCTTCCCTCTTTTTGTTTTCGCATCAACTAATGTTTCATTTCACTTTGTGGACTGAGATGAAAACCTGGATAATCTGCTGAATGCATCAGCCTCTGTCAGTGTCACAAATAAATTTAGATTGGTAAGATGTTATGTTTCTCTGAAAATTTGGTGCTATCTCTTCTACAGAATAATACTTTGCAAAATAAGCAGCTTGGGAATAAAAATGGACAATTCTTGTCTGTATATAAACCAAAAGGTTGCAAAACAGAAATGGCTTTTTGTTCTTTATGCATTTTTGCAAATCGACATTCTGATCATGCCTTTCATTGATGATGGTGATATTGACTAATACACTGAGCCATTGAAATGATAAACAGATATTTTTCTCTTTATTTTTCTTTCATGAGATACATATACCAAAGAATTTGTACATTCTCTCTTTTTTTTTCAAGAAATTGATTTGATTTTAATTAACTTTGAAGATCATGGTAGTGATTTTAACAAGACTAACATGTAAATCTTAATTATTATTCTCTCTTTAAACATCTTAAATCAGAGAACAAAACTGAAAGGAAATTTAGTCATCTGTCAATTCCTTTAGAGTCGTGTCTTTTAGATTGCAGTCATTTATCTTCTAGAAACTATAATACAGTATTTGATGGATAAATCATCAACAAAATTATGCAAAAATGAAATAACATAGACATATCATTTTAACAGATATATTTACCAAAAATTACACAAAATAGCTTGAAATACTAAAGAGTAAATTTATTCAATAAAATCACCATTGGCTTCAAACACAGCCCCCAGATGACTTCAGAATCTCTTCTGGAAGGTCTCCTTGTTTAAGTTGGTGAATGCTGCCATAATGCTTGCTTTCAATTCGTCTTTGGTGTTATAAAGAGTTTTGTTGGTCTCTTGCTCAACTGCACCCCACATAATAATCAAGTGGGTTGCAGTCTGGGGAGATAGGTAGCCAGATATAAGTGATGATATGGTCGCAGAAATTGTCTGACAGGCATGAATGGGTACTCCTGCTTGTGTGGCATGGTGCAGAGTCCTGTTGCTAGACATGGGGTTTTCCTGCAGCTTCCCTCTTGACCCAGGGCAGTACTACCCTCTCAAGGCACTTGATGTAGACCTCTGTGTTGAGTCTGAGGCCCCGTGGAAAGATAAATGGAGGCATAACATTGCCATCAATAGTGATCACTCTAAATACCATGATGTTGACTGGATATTTGGTTTTCATCACTCTCAACACATCTTCCTTTGTCCTCAGATTGACTCTCAACACTCTGAAATGTCTGTATTGGGACTTCCAGCATGAATGCCAAACAGTACAGCATGCTGTTTCCAAATTTCTTGTAGAGTGAATTGTGTCATGTTGCTCTTTGTTTTTACAGATGGTGCCCAACTGACCCTACTATACTGTGCAGTTAACAAAATCAAAAACAAACAACACACATGCATGAAATTAAAAATATAAAATGCTGACATCTTACTTTTAGCACCCTGTATATAAGGAATTAAATCTTTACTTTAAAATGAAGTATTTTTTTTTCTATCAGTGCCAGACATCATAGCTGGAGCACAGATAAAAGCCAGATTTTTGATTACTGATTTTCATGTATAGTAAGCCATATCAAATTAGGTGATTGGGTAAAGTCACCACCTTCATTATACTATTAAACTAAACACTTCAAATACCTTGATCTATGTATTAGCTATAAACAATTTAGTGTAGGAGATACAGAAAATGAACATAGAGTAGGCTGCACTATTGGTAGTTTTGCCCAACACTGGAAATTGCTACAAAACTAAATTATTAATATGAAAACACAATTCATCTTCTTAAATAGCTTTGTCAGATTGAGATATTCCTATGAATGTTATGCATGATGCAAAACCCGTTCAGAAATATCTAAACTGTCAGCTGTATACTAATGCTTTCTAAGATCAGTGATTAGAAATGGTTTTGAATGAGTGAAGCCTGTGGATTCTTGGTGAAGACTATTCTTCTTTGAACTTTGTACACTGGTGATACAGAATTAAAAACAAAAACTGTACCAAATCTCAGAAACCACATTATTTGACTTTCAACAGCAGCAACAGCTAAAATGAATAGCACATCTATCTCAAAGAGAAAATATTGATATAATGAAGATGTTGGCATTTAGGAAGAAAAATCCCATTATTACTGGAAAGAGTAATAATAACTGAACTTGAGAAACCTAATTTATTAAAAAAATTTGCTGCTTGGTCAATGAATGCATAATGTTTCCTTATAAGGAAATGGTTAATATTACTATTATTACCAATGTCCATTTTGTCAATCATTGTTAGTCCTAGAACAGGCATCAAGTGCCATCCAAAATCTTCATTCTTGAGTCGCAGCTATTATATTACTCATGTGTATGTGGTAGCCTAAAATGTTTGTTCTGCTGTTAACTTTATATTTTTTTAAAAATTCTACAGATTTTATTACCACAGCTGTCATACTAGTGTTTCTTTTTTCATTATATTTTGTGAAAAGTGGCATATTGTGTTTATGGTTTTCTAACATTGAAGATTGAAAAAGAAAACATTTTTAGCATATTATGCCTTTGCACTTTAAAAAAGGTAAAAATGCAAAGAAAAAATTGTTTAGCTTATAGAAAAGTGATTTTAAATGTCCTATGGAGAGGTACTACTTTGTTTCTTTTTACCTTTCTTTTCTCTCCAGTTAATAGCAAGTTAGACAGAGCTCTGTAGCCTTAGATAGCAATTAGTCTAAGAGAAAGAAAACTCTGGATTCCAAGCTGTGAGGAATACAACAGGAAACCACTATGCTATCTTTACCAAGTATACATAGGAATTCACAGATAATAAAGAAAATCTGTGGAGAGCCATGATTATCTATATCCCAAAGTGACAGTAATTTAAAAGAAAATTGTTTTCTTGGTTCAGAGCTTCTTTGATGATTTATAATTCTGAATAATAATAATGATAATAATTGCAAGAGACAATGTAGAAATCTTAGCACAGAATGGATAGATTAGTGTAAAGCCTTTGATAGTGTGCCACACTCTTGGATTTGGAAATGTACAAAGTCTCCCCCATAATAGTAAATTTCCTTAAGCACAGCATGGGAATGTGGAAAACCATATTATGCCTAAATCGCACCAGAGGCATGGCCATCTCCATCTGCCTAAATATCTAATGAGGAATCTTTTAAGGAGACTCCTTTTCACCCCTTCTGTTTTGTCTGTCCTTAATCCCCATTACACATGAATGAAACAATAATAGCTATAGTTACAAACTAAACAAGAAAGTACTCAGTCACCTACAATCACATGGATGGTCTCAAAAACTTTACGACAATGAGTTGAAAGTTCTCCTCAATATTGTAAAATGTTTCAGTGATGATGTAGGTATGTATTTTGGATTAGATAAATGTGCAAAAGTAACATTCAAGAAAGGAAGAATTACAGAAACACCCTCAATAGATTTAGATTTTGTCACAAAGATGAGGGAACTGAAAGAAGAAGAAGAAGCCTATAGGTACCTAGGAATTAGCAAAAGAGATGAAATAACAGCATACATAAATGAAGGAGAAGGTAAGAAAGGAGTACTAGAGGTGTGTGCATCTCGTACTGAATACCAAGCTGAATTCAAAAAACAGAATATCGGCCATATACACTTTGGTTGTCTCTGTGGTGCTTTCAACATCCTTAACTGGACCATAGCTGACATTAAGCAAATGGACACTAAAATGAGAAAGCTTCTCACCTGCCATCACATGCATCATCCCAAATCTGATGTTGATCATCTGTATGTATCTGAAGGAGACAGTGGATTAGTTCAACTAGAACTGGATTACAAAACTACAATTGCTTTTCAAAGATACCTGGAAACTACAGAAGACTGGATGATGATATGTGTCAAAGAACAGGAAATTAGTAAGCGACTTTATTATTCAGTAATAAAGGAAACAAAAAAGTTCAAAATGGAGTTTCAAATGGATAAACAAATATTAGTAAAGCACAATACACTGACTGAAGCTGCAAAATATTTAAAAAAAAAAGAAAGCAAAGGCAAATACAACCAACCAGAATCAGAAACGATGGCAAGATAAAATGCTTCATAGTCATTACTCAGCCCATACCAAACAAGCTGATGTAGACCCCATACACATCAGTGGCTACATAGTGCAGGGTTAAAAGCTGAGACCAAAGGTTTTATTCTCTGATAAATATTCAGAAACAATTAACCATCTTGTATCAGGTTGCTCAGTATTGGCACTCACTGAATATAAAATCTGGCATGACAGAATGGGCCAATATCTGCAACTTTTACAGAAAGGAAACTGCAAGAAATTAGTATGAACACCACCCAGACCCGGTTATGGAGATAGGACCTATAACAATTTTATTGGACTTTACAATAACACACAGACAGAACAATCAAAGCTAATTGCCCGGACATCGTGATTAGAGACCCGCAAAGACAAAATATGCCTCCTTATTGACATGGCGGGTCCCTGCAGACTGCAATGTTTCCTTGAAGATCTTTAAAAAAAACTATCAAAATACAAGGACCTTGAAATTAAAATCTCAAAAATGTGGCACATGAGAACATCAACAATTCTAGTTATAGTTGGAACCATCAGATTAATTGAAAAAGATTTAAATACTCATTGAAGGGATTCCTGGTAGCCCATGCCTTAAAGAAATACAACAAATTGTTCTCACAAGTACAGCTCACACCTTACAAAGGGCTTTATCTATGTAAAATATGTGTGATTACTTTTTTATTTTATTTTACATATTTTTTTTAAATTGCTCAGTGGAAAATGTCATGATGCTACTTCTGGCCTTAGGTCTCTGGTCCAGATCCAGAAAGAAATGAGTTCACACCAGAAATCAAAAGAAATAAAACAATAATAATAATAATAATCTTCTTCTTCTCAAGAAGTAGGCTTTGAATATAAACTTGAATTAAAATTATTTTAAATCTCTTAAAAAAATAAATAAATGATTCTTCTGTCACATGATTCCAGTGTCAGTGATTGAATGAGAACTGGTGTTTTCATCCTGATTTCACTGTAAACAGTTAATAAGGAAAAAGGAATCTTTAGAGTCAGGATCACCTGTATCCTGAAGGGACATGGCAGTTAAAAGAAAAATAAAAAAAAAAACAAACAAACAGTAAATGACAAAACATGTCTGAAGTGGTTTAGAAAAATGCTTCGTTTCTTGTTGAATGACACTCCAGAATTGTGTCCAACAGGTGTAGTTGATAGTCATCAAATCAGGACATTAACTGAGAATAGTTCATGTTAGATGATGCAGAAGATAGTCAATATACAGAAAGAGTTAAAATTAAGCACTGAACATTTTGTTGGCAATTGTCTTTATAAAGATATTAGAGTTATCTACATGGGAAAAGAGGAAAAAATGTCTTGCACAAATCTTGTTATTAGGGATAAGCTGTCTTGAAAAGCAGCATTCCAAAATCCCAGTACTTAGCTGGATTTTGAACACTGACCATTGGAAGTAAGAGAAAATCAACCCCTGTTTAAGTTTTCAAGAATTTTTAAAATAAGAATATGAATGTAAAGGTTTTGTATTTGAAACATGGAGCATTTTTTGCATGCATGGATTTACAAGATAATGATGAAGGATTTTTTAAGTATATGATTTCATGTGTACATTTAGTGATACAGGAGAGTACATAGTACACTTTAGCCTATCAAAATCCCACCCACCCACTGAATTATCTTTGAGCTCAAATGCGAGTGAAAAAGAAAAAAAATGTAAAAAGTTAAATAAATAAAACATGCGATTAATAAAGAAATGAAAGTTATTTTTTATTATTGTCAGTCATGTTTTTGTTCCAATTATTCATTTTAAGTTAAAAGATGATTTGGTGACTTATAAATATTCATTCTGAATTGTTTCATTTCAGATACATAAGTGGGAGAAAAGGCTAAAGTATAAACAAAAAAAAGAAAGTGATCTTTCAGCTGCTCTGCATTAAGCATACATCAAACCTCCATGTTTGTTATCCTTTTACAGTACAGACCCCCATCTAGCCTGACATGTGTTTCCGAAAAAAAAAAAAAAAAACCCTCCAATTTCCTTTGCTCTAAAAATAGAAGTATCAGTGATGGTGGGGAGTCAGAATAGTGATGGGAATTGAAGAATAAAGTGGTTTGAGGTCAACAGTGAATCCTTTCCAAATTATGTGAAGTTTTAACCAGTGTATGCATCTGTGTAGACATATTCAATTAAAAGTGAACAGAAAATGATACATACTTAATTATGTAAAAAGATAAAAAGTTTACTTAAACGGAAAGTTCTCAATAGTAATACTATCGAATCTTATCAAAATATAAATATATATACATAGATAGTTTATGAAAAACTAGGTAATCCGTATGGGTAAACCTAAGGAGGATAAAATCCAGAGAGCTCAATGTAAATCCATAGCAAATAATTTAAATAAAAACAGACCACTATACATAAAAGTGTAAGTATATTTGTTTGTTATATATAGTTAAGAAGGCACAGATAGCTTAATTGTTATATGAAGAGAAATAGTAATTGGTGAGTGGAGTTCATATTCTGCCTGAATGTGCTTGATATATTCACTTCACACTACTGCCCTTGGAAAAGCCATGAATCCATTTCAGACGTGAGTTAAACAGCAGGATATATTGAGCTCTCTAGCCTTGAGTAGCAGCAAGGCTAAAAGGATGATTCTAAATTCAGAACTGGGGAGAAGGATTTATCTAAAGAGGTCGTGTTTAGCTACTTAAATTGTAATACTAAGAAAGCTGTGCTAAAATTCTTGATTGCTTATCCAACATAGGTAATTCAGGTATATAATACGTGCACAGTTACTCAAGTTTGCATAAACAAATAAATACATGCATACACATAAACTTTTCTATATTAATATAACAATTTTGTGTCATTTATCCATAGATAACTGTTAAGACCATTAGCACCTCCACATTATATGACTGTTTGACTGAAATATTCATATATGTATATACAAAAAATATACACATAAATGCTTAGGTTCACACACATATGCACTTTTGTGTGTGTGTGTATATATATATATATATATGTATACAATAGTTTTAATGTATGCTATATTTATAGGATGAATTGCTCAATTCCAGGGAGATAGTGTATGTAAAGAGAAAAATGCACATTGAGGTGGACACTCAGTGGTGACAGTCTGTTTCATGCTGAAACACAATTTTCAAGCATGCACACACACACACACGTGTGTGTTCTCATATATGCATTTAGTATGCTAATATACCCATTTTGTGTCATTGGTAAATAACTATTACAAAAATTGACACTTACATATGTATTTGTGAGAATGTATGTATATGTGTGTCTCTGTGTGTATGTATATATATATATATATATATACACACACACACAGAGAGGCACAAAAGCTCAGTTTCACATGCACATAAACTTTTATGTATATATACACACACAAACATATATATATATATGTATATAATATCAGTCTCATATATGCACTTTAATATATGCTAATGTAGCCATTTTGTGTCATTTGTACAGGGTTTGAAAAAGTTCAAGTTAATTTATCCTATGTATAGTTCAAATTTCAAACATTAGTATATGTAAAAGATTCTCATTAAATTAATTTTAGTGTCTCCACCTATACTTACTTCAGGACATAGTTGCATATATCTGCATGCAAAACTGCCAATTTTTAGGCATTCATTAGTTTCAGTGATTGAAGCAAATAGTTAAAATATTCACTGGTGTCCCACATTTAAAGCCTTGTGTTAGATTAAATCTAAGCTATATAAATATCTACACAATTTATTCATGAGTTTTCACTTTTCTTTTTTTTTATAATGTTCTTTTGGAATGTAGGTGATTATGGCTCTCCACAGATTGCTTTTACATATTATCTGTCATTTGCTGTGACTTCTTAGAAATAGTGCACTCGCCTTCTGCAGTTTTCAATTTAAAGTTTTCCTTATCCTACCTCTTTCAAAGGTTAGAGAACTATGTCTACCCTACTATTTGACTCATAGTTGGGTTTCAAGGGAATATGCAAATATTAAGAGAGTGCTTGCTCTTGTCATGCAGGCTGTTGGTCATTGCTGGGTAGCCCCACTGTCAGAACCCTGTGTTAGACTAAGCTAATACCAATGTGTACACATAGATGGGAATGCACAAAATTTGAGTGTATGTCCAAAGGTGAACTGAAAGTTTCTCAGCTTAACCCACTTTCCAAAATCAATATTTTCATGTTTGGTCATCAAAATTGGGAAGTTAGTCAAGCTGAGAACTTTTCATCAATAGTTTTCAAATATGAATATATTTATTCAAATGAGTGGACATAACCAGTTTTGATAAATCTTAAATTTCATAGCCTTAATGTAATCTGACAATTGCTAGTGTACTGATTGCTGTTCTTACAAAAACCTGACAGAGGATACTGTACTGATTGCTGTTCTTGCAAAAACCTGGCAATCAGTACACTAACCTCTGTCAGGTTTTTGCAAGAACAGCAATCAGTACAGTAACCTCTGCCAGGATTTTTCAAGAATAGTAGAGGTTACTGTACTGATTGATATTCTTGCTAAAAAAATCAGTTACTATAGTAGAGAGCAGCAGTTTTCCAATGTTTTAATGATGGCCACATGGTATATTTTATACATGTTCATGGGCCAAAATAAACTTAAAAAAATAAATGAATGAATAAATATTATTTGGATATTATTTGTAATAAAAATGATATTTCAGAAGAGAAAGAATGTTTTTTACATAGGACATATTTTGAAGATCTTTGCCCTAAGCTAACAATGGATTTAGTCACTTTGATGACACAGCCTGGGTATATGAATTATTTTTATAAAATACAGGATTAACTTGAAATATTTTCATGAATTAACTCTAACAAAAGACCTTGGTAAACAAACAACAGTATTATTAAAATCAGTCAGAAAATTCCAAAAAGTTCTGGAATATTGTGTAATGATGTTGTCACTTGATTCTCTGACATAATTTCTGTGAAAATACTAATGGTGAGATTAGCTGTTTCCATGAAGGAAATATTTGACCTTTAAATGAACAGTTATTATTACTGTCAATTAAAATTTATAAAAAAACAGGTTTCTTAGAAAAAAAAAAAAGAAAAGATTTTTCAACTTCACTGTTATCACTCTTTTTAATATTGATAGAAGTTTCCTTTGTCACCTTTTTTTTTTTTAAGGTAGTGTCGTAAACCAGCATCATGATTATGTCATCATTTTTCCTTTCTAGGTTCATTTTTGTTATTGCAAGTGATGTGATAAAGTGATCAAAAATTCTTTGTTCAAGACTGTCTTTATTTTTTTAAAGTTTGGACCATTTTCTGGTTACTAACGAAAATTTAAAAATCTATATCAAATATCTTTTGAGCATTTCAAGCATTTATAGGCTATTATCAAAAATATTTTACTTTTGAGTTGATACAGTTTTGTCTGTTGGTATGTGTTGTTTTATTTGTTAGTATTTGAGTGTCTCATCTTGACCTTCAGTTCATTGAAGCATCATGTTAATTTTTTTATTTGTCAAAAATATTTTAAATGTTTTATTATTTGTCAAATATATTTTGTATTTTTTTGTTGCTTGTCTTTGTATGTTTGTACTTTTTCAAATATATATTTTTATAGATTTGTTTGAATTAAATTTTATTGATGCTTGGGTGTATGGATTTTATGGTGCAGGCTTCTAGTGTTTTTTACAGTTTATGTGATCTAGTATTTGGTATAATTTATAATGGGTCATGAAGGCCAAAAGTGTACAAAAGATTGGAGAGTTGATATTCAGATCCTCACCAGAAACCAAAAGGCATATATTTCTGGGAGAAAATGCTTTTAAATACATGTATTTCTGGAGGATAATGCTTTTAAATACATGTATTTCTGGAGGGTAATGCTTTTAAAGAAATGTATTTCTGAAGGATAATGCATTTTTAAAGGCATGTATTCCTTGACAATAATGCATTTTTCTATTTCTGGAAGGCATCTATTTCTGTCAGAAGATAAATTTTTGCGTTTTGTTTTTATAGCACAGACATTCATCTAAATATATTTGTTAATTATTTAAACATGAACATAAATAGGGTATCAAGTAAAATTCAAACTTACTCTGAACTAAATGAGCTTTCAGTCAGGAAGATAAATTTTGACGTTTTGTTTTTATATATATATATATATATATAACAGAGGTATAATTTATTTATAATAGGTAATATAGTTCAAAATATTTAACAATCTATGGGTCCTCCTTTATTTTGAATAACCTTTTCAAACCTTTTTGGCATTGACTTGATTAGGTTCTGGCAAATCTCATCTCCAAGCATTGAATTCCATTTGGATATGAAATTCACAATCAAATCCTCTTTGTTGCTCAACTGCTTTCTTGAGAGCCTGTACATTATAATGCCCTATACGTTTTCTATGGGGTTGAGGTCAGGAGATTGGAGTGGCCATATAACACTGACCCGCTTCTCATCAAAGTATTCCTTCATCAATTTTGATTTGTGACAGGGAGCATAAAAATGAGCTTGGTGGAGTCAATTTGCACCCTTTCAGCAGAAGGGAGCAGACAAGACTCTAAAATTCTCTTGTACTGCTCGCTCCTGAGGGTCTTTTCAATAGGTTTTAAGAAACCAGTTCCATGAAAAGAAAAGCATCCCCAGAACATTATACTGAACAGATGCTTGACAGTACTTACTGCTAAATTCAAAGAGCTTTCAAAGCTTCTTCGGATTTTAGATTGCTTATCCTTTGAATTTAGCTCAACTTTTGTTCCATCAAACAATAGGCGAAACAATTTTTAAGTAAAAAAAATCAGGTGAGTCACTTTTATTGAACAACACTGTATATATATAGGTATCTTAACGGGTTTGCAAAAATAGTTATTATATACATGTGTATGTGCACATGTGTGTACATATATAAAAAATATTTTCAGTATTCCCAACTAGTAAAATTTAAATAAAATGTTACTGGGCTTTTATTTCAGACATTTGCAAATATATCAGTTTTTCCCTGTTAAATATATATGAATACAGTTACATATAATGCATTGTGCATGTGCTTATATATGTAAGCAGATAAAACATACTTACGCACACAGATGAATTTTTTGATATCTTCTGGTATCAGTCATATCCATTTCTCTCTTATGTCATCTGAAAATGACTTTATAAGAATTTTTCTCAGCAATAAATTATTCCTCAAGAGTAAGCATCAGATTATAATGTTTATTCTGTGACTTTAGATATGTTTTGTTCAGAGATCAGATGTAATTCTTATGAGGGATTGTCCAGTAGAAATGTGTATAAGACCAATAAATCTGTATGGTCAGTATTAAAAAAAGCCATTTCATATACACACTGAAAACGTATGTTATGAGAAGAAAATTCATTGTAAATGCATGGCCATAATACTTTATAATACTCTTAGGATTGAGCTAAATGAAAAGTACAGGTGATACACATCATTTTATAGATGTGTTATTAGAAGAGTAATGTAAGAGAAAGTCTTGATTATTATGAAGGAAAAATATCACAGCAGCTTTTACAAATTTGTAACATACTTTTTAACAGATTTTTTAAAAATATTTTCTGGGCCACATGGATGAAAAATATTAGAACAACTCTTGATTTTATAAATTTTACCAGATTTTTATCCTATTTAATTATAGATGAAAGATATCAGAGAATTTATTTATTTTAGAAATTTTTGACAGATTTCATTATTAATATTATGGATGGAAAATATCAGAGTAGCATTTAATTATACAAACATTTCCTTATATTTTATCATAGTTTTTTATTATGTATAAAATGTATCAGAGTAGCTCCTGATTTTATAAATTTTGTGACCTTAACTATACAGCAAAACTAAAACCATATTAAGTGTAAAAAAACACACACACAGACTTCAAGTACTTAATTTGAGTTCTAAATCTGCTTGACTTCCAACTTTCCTATAGAACTTATTTTCAATTTTTAAGCTGTGCATCTAAAATTATTTATTAACTATATTAAAAGTAGTATTTTTAATTATTTGAACATCAAGAATATACAAGTGATGTTCAGGGTTATAATTCAGACTATCACATTTTTTTCATTTACTGATATTAAAACATTTTTAAAAAACAGCTTCTTTAAATTTTGTTATTTACAAATATTAAAACATTAAAAAATAAACTTCTTTAAATTATTATATTATAAATATAAAAATTTATTAAAAACTTTTTAGCTTATTCTTTGAATTTTCAATAAAAGTGAAGCATAAATGAAATGAAAAAATAGACAAAATACAAAAATTTTAATTACTTCCTATTGTTAATCTTATAAAAAATATCTTTCACTTTCTTAGAAACTGTATGATTTAATCTGAGTGTTTTTGAAAGCAATGTGAGACAAAAAAAAGAAAATGGCAGCTACAAACACCATTATCATGAAAAGGAGTGCCATTCTCATCAAAATAAGCAAGTTTTTATAAGTAATTTAAATTAAAAGGTTTTTCTTTGTTAAAAACAGAGCCAATTTAATCATCTGTATAGACATAAATAGCAATTTTCTGAATTTTGAGCAGACATAGTACACACACATACATTCTCACTCTCATGTTTCATAGAATATGATGGACAAGGAATATGTTGTAAGGTTTTATTCAGTTCTTCTAGTGCAGCATAACCAGAGAATCCTGGCTGTTTTTGGAAAATTAAATTACTGTTACTCTCACACAACCCAATGTAGGAAACAACACATGTTTTGTTACCATGAAAATTAACCCTTTCTCCCCATGAAGATGGCTAAAGAATTAGTCAGAAGTGCTTTAAAACTATAGATAATTCCTCTACCCAGATAGCCTTAAAAAATGTAAATATCTGAGAAACATTTTAACAGGGGACAGAAAGTGTGAAGGCACATTGGGATAGTTTTTAATGATGCCTTCCAAGAGCTAAGTAAAGTATTAAGAAATAGAAATATATTGTTAGAAAGAAAAAAATGAGTACTGAACTGTTAATTAATATCTGTCCTTCTATATGACAGTGAATGTTGGACAAAGGAGCAGAAGAATGCTGAGAATACCATGGACTGAACATGTGAGCAATGACAAAGTTCTAGAGAAAATAGAGACAAAAAAAACACTTATACTTCACATCAGGAAGAGAGAGTTGAAATTTCTGGGGTATATAGCAAGGAATGAGGGCTTGGAAAATTTGATACTCACAGGATAGATTGAAGGCAAAGAGGGATAGATGAAAACAACATATGACTTATCTAGTAAGCGTGAGTGAATGGATAGTGGATTAGGGTTTAGGAGAGCTAGCAAAATGACAACATTTATTAAGAGCTACAAAGGACAGGAAATTGTGGAGAGCCATGATTGTCAACATTCTAAAGGGACATGACACATAGGAGGACATTAAAAAAATTGGAAGATATTCCTTATCCATCCAATTAAAACATGCATAAAAAGGATTTCTGCACAAATATATATATATATATATATATATATATATATATATATATATATATATATATATATATATATGTAGTATCAAAACTCATTTTACAAAATTGGGGCATGTTCGTGTCACCAAAACAAGGTAGAATGTCCATATAAACCATTCATGTGGCCTTAGGTAAAAATCATATCTGCCTGTTCACAATATGAATATCCTGCCATTGTTAAACGGAATACTTCTTGGTTAACTCACTACTACACACATTAACGACTGACAAATGTAACCTAGTCTACATAGCACCATCTACTGTAAACTTTCTTTAAAATTAACTCAGAAATGAAGGATTTGCAACCATATGTATATATGGACTTTTGTCCTTGTCTGGGTGTAAGTAACCTGCCCCAAGAGCAGTTAAGTTCCTCTTATTTATAAATGAAGGAAAACATAGGGAAATGATGCAGATGACAGTTTTTTTTTATAGCAGAAACAGAAAGAAAACTACAAGAACTCCTATAGAAGGCAGTAAAGGAAAGCAAAAAGAAAAAACTAAACATCAATTTTTAGAAGAAAGAATGTATGGTTGTCAGCAAAAGGAACAGCCCAATGTACAATTTACAAATTGAAGATACCAAAATAAAGCAAATACAACAAATTAAGTGTGCTACACTGGAATCCAAAGCTGCATTGCAAAAGCAAAGAATGCTTTTCAAAAGACAAACAATATATTAAAAAGTAGGAAAATTTCATTTAAATCAAGAAAAGAGTACTTAACTGTCATGTGGTACCAGTTGTTCTATATAACAATGAATACTGGACAATCTTCTCAAAGAACGGAGCAACCCCGTACATGACATGATGAGAGGATGCCTGCTACTAGTTTTCTTGCTTTATGTCAACAGGTGAAAAAATGCATTGTAGGATATTGTTCACCATCTTCATGTTTGTATGTATGTGAGAACACAGACCTATGTTAATGCCCAATGTGGAGTATTCAAATAAGAACTGAGTACTCTTGATATACACTTTATTTTATTTTGGAAATGTTATATTCAGATTCAAATTAGATTTGTTTTTTTTTTTATTTACTCAACATCAAAATCTTTTGGCCAGACATGCATATTACAAAAGCAAAATTAAAAAGGTTGTAGCACATCTAGCTCACAAAACATCCCCAAGGAAAGTAAAAAATGCAACGTTAAACATGAAACATTGCCACAAAAGCTGAGTCATGTATACACCTTGACTGCTTAAAAGGACCCATTTGTGACACAAAGCAGTTACAAGTGAGTAGACAGGCTGTCACCAACACCACCAGTGGCTTCAGTAAGCCAACCTGACAAAAGCTTCAACACCAGGTCCTACTGACTTGTCTATTCCCAAGGTCATTTCCCTCACCCCAAAAGTGACATTACCCCTTGCTCTTTTATATGGGCCATACAAAGAATGTTATTTAACACCTTTTCTGTCTTTTCTTTCCATCTCTGTATTTTTTGTTTTCATTTGTTCTCATGCAACCACAGTGAAATGCAGAGGTTTGATGATGCTCAGGGCCAACTCTTTGATTCTATGACTCTAAGACTCAAGTAGAGGGTCCTATAGGGCCTAATACTGAGAAATGTGAGAAAGGAAGACATTTTAAATATTTAAAAATATACGAAACATGATATAAACAATTTTTTAAAATCAAATATGAAGTAAATTTTTATTTCACTCTTTTATTGAATGCCCTGCTGATATGAATGCTCAGAGCTGCCACACCCTCTGCTTCACTTTCTGCATGTTACTGTGTATCTATCTGCAGTATATATCTGTTGTGGAGTTATTTCACAGTGGAGTCTTGTATTTGTACTAAATCGGTCCTAAATAGTTTGACATACAAAACGTTAGGAACTTGATATAATAGGTATTACGCAGAGTAATCTTGTTGTGGTCGCTGACTACTTTCGTATTCGACTGACTGACCCTTGTTTCTCTTACTACTCCTACTTATATTAGGTGGGAGAGTCTATTAACTGTAGAATAGGTGTGTTTCACCATAACAATATCAGAAAACATGTATATCTATATCACCATACCTTCAAAAATTAAGCAGTCAGCAAATAAACTGATGGAATCTGTGTTTTGTTATACAAAATGAGTGCTGCTTGCGGACTTCATGCTGCAAGAACAAGATTGTCAAATGTAGACATGGTGAAACCCTGTACAAATCAAGGGAAGCTGTTCATTCAAAGATACCAGAACATTTGCACAAAAGTATCATCCTAAAGAATGGCAATATAATCCATATTCTGCCAAAATGGTAAAAGTATTTGGAATGATTTACCACATCCAGTATATAACATGAAAGAACCAAGTCAGGACTGTCATCTCTTTGGGTTCTTCAAATGGAATTTGTTTTGGAAGCATTTCCACACAGATGATGCTGTTGCATATGTGCAAATATCATTACACAATCTCTTGACACCAGGTTCTTTGAGAAATATACATGATGGTCCGAAAGTCTTGTCACACTCTACCAAAAAGTAATGAGAACAATAGAACAAGTAATACAAATCACATGTACTGGATTCAGTTTATTCCCTTTCATTGACACTGTCTATGGTCAATCATTATCTATCCTATATATCTTCATAATCTGTACTTAGCACTTCATCTTACATCCATACACCCACCTCACCTAGTAACGCTCTACCTTGAGTAGCTCTTGAGCCTTGTATCAAATGAACATTTAATAAAATAATATTTTGGATATTTGTATTTTATTTTGTTGTATTTAATGATATTTTAACATATCAATTTAAAGATTTTCAGAATTATTTGTTAACTGATTGACGAATTAATTTTGAGAAAGTTTCAAGATGAAAATATAAATTTATAAAAATAAAATTTACTTAAAAATGTTTTTATCTTCATTACTCACAGCCTGAATGTTCCTGAAAAGATAAGCAAAGATGTTTTATATCCGTGTTTAATAAGATGTGCCAATAAATTCTGCATGTAACAAATTTGCTGAATTGTAAACATCATCACAAACCGGATGTGCCTCAGAGAGGCTGTTAGCATCATAAAATTTAATGCAAAACCTTGCTTTTTGATGTTTTTAACAGAATATACATACATTCCAAACATACTTTGTCATTTTCACATTAAATCTAATTCCTTTTTTGTGGTTTTTGTTTTTGGTTTATTTTGCTGGGACAATGTACATGTCATTTTTTTTGTTTGTTTTTAAAGCAATATTGCAGAAGATATTCAAGTGTTGAATGACTATGACTATGTGCAGCCAATTAAAGCTTCTCTTAGATTTTTAGACTTTCTCTGATGTTATGCCATTGCTTACTGTCAGTTCATTGTATTGGTTTTGTCAAGTGTTAAAAAATTAATAGCAAAGATGAAGCTTGAAAGTGACCTTATCCAATAGAGCAGTAATTTATTATCTGATATGAAAATCCCTTGGTTGGGATCATTAGATTTTAATTAAGATATGTATTAAAAATAATAATAAATTAAATAAGGGAATGATTGTGGTTATTTAGTGCTCTTAATTGATATGTAATTAATTCATCTTCTTGTTTGTTTTTTTTTACCATAAATAGAGAGATGAGAAGAAAATTCCACAGAAAATTGAAAACAGTTAATATCACTAATAGACATATAGTTCATGTAATGGATAATGGCTCAGAATGAGTAATTGGAGAGCTGAGTTCAAATTCCAGTCAGGTTTATTACATTTACTTATGCACATATACCCTTGTGAAAGGTATGAATTCATCTCTTTCCCAAGCTTTGGGATGACTAGTAGGACTTGTAACTGAAAAAAAAATCACTGTTATTCTCAAAAAATTGTAAATGCAATGTTCACTTGAAAAATAGAATTTTTTACAATCCAAAATATGCTTGTCATCTTATATGCATTCAGTGCATTCAGATTATGATTTTAATTTTTGTTAAGTGGAAGATACAGATTTGCACCAGTTTTAAAATATTTTTTTCTTTAATTAATAGATTATCTTTGTGTTAGGAGTAAAATTATGAACAAAATGTTCAGTTCAAATTTTGAATAAACAGACTGAAGTCAGAAATACGACAACAGCAGAAATAGATTTACGAGATTTATTTCACATGAACGTGAGGGTTTGGGACAGATACCTTGTGGTATAGTTCATAAGCCAGCTTCGGATCTAGGTCGATCTCTCATAGTAGTTCACACAAGTTGGGTAGCGCTCCTCCTGCTGGCTGCTGCTGACTGCTCGGCCTGACCATGACAGGTCTCTTCACTGGCCACCTGTTGACTGCTGTTGTACTTCCATGTGACCCCTTTTATGGCGTTTTTTTTATGGCTTAACAGGCTTGAAAAACGAACTGAGTATAATTAGGAGGGAAGCATTTTTATTGGTCTAAAAATAGAAACATTTTAAAATGTTATTTTATTTTTCAACCGGAACTTGTGCGTCGGGAACATGTGTAAACGAAGATAATGGTCATTTTGTGACAGGGCTTTGTCCCATTCACATCCGGCTCTCGCTCTTGAGTATGTTAGTTTATTTGCCTGTAAATCAGCCGAGATATGTCTCATTTTATTTTATAACACTAGTTTAAGTTGTAATACTGTGTAATTGCAATGTTCATTGGATTGTGAGAATTTAAACACAGTTTACATTGAATGTTCCTAAATGATAGGTGATCTTGTTAGTTATTGGTTGTTTTAACTTTTAAGTAATCATTTTCCAGTTTCTGTTTACTGTCTTGTGTTATTGTAATTTGTCTTTTTCTGTGTCTATATTTTAGAGATGAGATATTGTAACTACTTATTCAAACTGTTGTTCTCATCTTTATTGTCATATTCATGTTTCAGCTGTTGTATGCTCCGGCCTTCTTCATGTGATATTTCTTGAAATTCTGAATCAAACCCTTTATTTAGTCCATGAGGGTAGATTGTTCTAATTCCACATGCCATTTTCAGTTAATTCCCCTTGGTAACTCAACTGTAAATTGTGTTTTTCTGTATTAGACTTTCTTTAGACATATGACAAGTGATTTAACGGATGAGAAGTGTGTTTATATAAGCTATATAAGATGATTTTTTTTTTTTTTTAACCTTTTCACTTCAAGCAATACAGTGTAACCCGGATATAAGAGAGTTGTCGGGACTGGAGAAGAAGTCTTTTATATCTGGGTTTTGTCTATTTTATATACATTAACACAGGATCTAATTTGGGACCAGAGAAAATCTCTCTTATATCCGGGTTACACTGTACAATAATAGAGTTGTAGGGAGTGAAAAAGTAGAAGACTTTAGCAAGAAGAAAGGACAATAGAGGAACAAGATTCAGAAAAATGGTGATTATCATTGCACTAATACTAAGGTTTACCAGAGTTCTTAAAGACAGTAACTACAGAGGAGGATTTCCAACAAACTGGAAAGCAAGAAGCAGCAAGACATTTATGGTAGAGCTTGGAGAGAACAGAAGCCAATTCTGAGGCACATTTCTTTAGGGTAATTATAAGGATACAGCAAGCCTTGTAGAGATATAGATTGGAGATGATAGAAGAAACTTTGGACAGAGTTATGTGCATATTACTCAATGGAGATTCCATTCTAGGGGGAAAATCAGACAAAGACACTCCTGAGAGTGGGGTTGGATGAGAATTTCCAAGCAAAAAAATTCTGCATTATCAGCAACAGATGATAACAAAGTATTGTCATCTACTGCTAATTGAAGAGAGGAGGGAGTGAAGATTTACTTTTGTTTGATAGATTCTTATTGAGTCACCAGTACTTACTAGAACCAAATATCTGAGAGGCTATATCATGTCTCTTTCTATCAGCAAATACTGATTTGCACCATTGAGGACAGGCTTACACTCATGACAAGCCAGATACAAAGAAGCATCTGCTATGATTGGAACTGTCATGTTAGTATGGCTGGAACAACTGATTCCTGTGGGGTATAGCAGCAGAAAAGGCAGAAGTGAACCAAGGAGAAGATTGCGGTTTCGCTCTGCTATTTCCATGCTGGCACAAAAGCTTCAATGCCAGCTTTCACCCAGGAAAAGACCTCAATGAAACCAATTCCAAAGAGGAGTCAAAAAAATCAGGATATAAGTCCCACTCGGTGAGTTGGTATTAAAAGATGTCTCGTTAATAGCGAGTTCTTGTCTAATAGATGAACAGAAAATGTCTACAGATACTATAATTAAAGAAAAAATTATTTTCAAATATCCAATCTCCAATAAGGCATGTGGCTTTTCAAGCATTTCATTAGTGTATTGAGGTTTTTATTATTCACTACAAAATAACATTTTTATAATCGAGAATAAACCAAAGATGTTTATTGCTATGTGCATGTTTTATGTGACTACGGATTGCTTTTTAATAGTTATTCCATGTTTTTTTTATAGACTGTGGGTATCTGATAGAATAAAATAAATTAATGGCGTTATCTCTAATCTATTCTGCACTGATAAAAGTTTACTTAATATTAAATCTGTACAGAAAATTGTTTTAGAAAAATAGATTAAGTTGGTGCTATAAATTTTTTTTATAACTGCTTTTTTATATTAATGTGAACATTTCCTTTTCTTAAGAAGATAAGAGAACTAGTAGTTTTTGCTTCCCACCCCTTTAAAAATTATCACCCCATACAAGGCAGTAAAGCCACTATTTCACAGGGGTTACTGGGTGTGAAAGAATAAGAAAAAAAAGAGAAACATTGCTAAGGAGTGAGAACAATAGAAGAGTTGTCAGTAGATAATGATTGACGCATTTAAATTTTTGAAGATCATGTATCACATCTGCCCACAAATGCTGGAATCCACAATATCCAGCCAGTATCCATTTTCACTCAGAACTTTCTTAATAAATTCAATTTTTGAATTTAACTTTTATAGCATATCACTAAGACTTGAGGGACCAAATTCTTTAGTTGACTTTTTGCTATCTTGAACTAAAGGAAAACCCACCAGGTATATAAGCCTGTAATGGTTGAATTCTGGTGCACCAATGTAAGAAATCTTTAATCTGATCTGTGTATCAGGGCATTCAGAAATTAAAGAACATCACTGGGATGTGCAATGCCAAGTTCAATGTATCAAGTACTTGATGGAATGCTCCTGTCTCAACATCATTATCAGTACTCTTTTCTGTATGATAACCAAAGTTAAGTAATGTTGAGCCTGATCAGTACATCAATAGTAACCTTGGGAATTCCAGGTTCTGTAAGCTTGGATGTGTGAGTGGTGTAATAGATAATGGCTCAGAATTCTTAATTGGAGAGCCGAGTTCCAGTTCAGTTCATCATATTCACTAATGCACAAATATCCTTGAATCCACCTATTTAGCTAAGAGTTAATTAGTAAGTCTTGTATCACTAAATCATTATCTTCAAAGCAAAAAATTCTAACAATCTAAAAATACTTTCTGGCTTTAAATAATCTGCAAAAGGTTGATAAACCATAAAAAATTAATCTTTAAGAGCATTGCATGAAATCAGTAAAACATGAATAAGCCAGGAAAGAAAAGCTTTATTTAAGAAAAAATTAGCATGAAAAATCATGAAACCTTTTTTGACACATTAGTTTAATGGATCTGCTGTTAGACTACTTCAGTATCATGCCAGAATCAGATGATCTTTGTCTATTTCTGGACATTGTACTAGTAATGGTGGATCTCAGAGATTTTATGGCATTATGGGTACAGTGACTGAATTCTCTCTCAACTATGCCCTATACTTGCAGCTTTTATTTCCAATCTAAAAATATTTTCTGGCTTTAAATAACCTGGTTGATAAGCTATAGAAAATGAAAGATTCAATCATTATAAAAACAGTCAACCTCATTATCAAACACACATCAACATAATTGGGGGCTTTAATGTATGCAAGTAAATTTTGCTCAAAAAACCAACAGATATATTTGCCATTGTCATCCCTAAAGGATTCCCCATAATGGTTCATTTTTATTGCATTAATAACTATTTCTTCTTTTGCTTAGAAAGAACAAAATATTTTTGA
Organism: Acanthosepion pharaonis; assembly: GCA_903632075.3. Classification (NCBI taxonomy): domain Eukaryota; kingdom Metazoa; phylum Mollusca; class Cephalopoda; order Sepiida; family Sepiidae; genus Acanthosepion; species Acanthosepion pharaonis. The sequence continues at coordinate 382,137 of CAHIKZ030001263.1, read as the reverse complement.
CTGTTAAAAACGTTTGGAAATTTACTTTATTTGTCTAGAAATGCATATTTGTTATTGAACAATTTCAATATTAATCTCCTAACCAAACCTCAAAAGTCTCTTATTTCATTCATTGCTGCTATCCTTAAATGGATGACACCATAATTCTACATATTTTTCAGGTGATTATCTCAAAAATACAGGAAAAATGAAAAAAAACTTTCTTTCAATTTGAGAAAACATATAGGAGTCTAATAAAGGCAACAACTTTTATAAATTATGGAGCTAATTAACATTATATTACGAAGTTTTTCAGTCCGCTGTATACAACTGTTTTCTCAGATCAATGGTTTAAAATGGTTTTGAGCACATGAAGCCTGTAGATCTTAGTGAGGACTATACTTCACTAAACCTTGCAGACTGGTACTACAAAATTACAAAGAAAGAACTTTTTTTATCCTAATGTTCACTCAATACAAAGCCTAAGAAACACTCAAGTAGAGGGTCAGTGTTGTGTTGCATGAGCATAAGAAAAGTTAAGAAGTGATGTTCATGGGGTTATTCAGGAAAGATAATGGTTTAACCCTAGACTTACAGAGATAGTGATTAGGAAAACATCCTGCCAGGAGACTGTTCCACAAAGCAGCAGTTCTATACCAAATAAAAGAAACCACATCAATTAAGAACTTTCAATAGCACCAACAATGAAAATGACATAATCAAGATGTTTACATATCACACTACTTCAAACAAAAGGTAAAGAAGGAAGTCCCCATCAATACTGGAAAGAGCAATGACAGCTACAAGACTTCAGAATTCGATTTTCTGGAAAAATTGTTTTAAGAGAAAGATGTTATAAAATTCAACTAAGAGTGGTACTGATTGTTCAGTCAATAAATATTGAACATTTCCTTATGAGGAAACAGCTAATACTACCATTAATGGCATTTTAACAATTTAAATTATACGCCGGATGATAGGCAATCATATCTATTTCTATTAGATTTTGGGGGTTTCCTTCCTAACCTTTTGTTTGAAGTAGTGTGGAATATCAACATCATGATTATATCATTATTTTCTCTTCAAGTTACATGTACTATCCATTTTAGTTGTTTCTCCTGAAGTGATATGGTTCCTTTTATTTGGTACAGTTCTTTGATGGTGGTTCTATAGCACAAGTTTCAAGGATGGTCTTTGCCAAAATCCTCAGTCTTTACTAGTTGTTGACTGACAAAATCTTCTAGAATGTAGAAAGAATAATAATGCTTTATTTGAATACTTTTCAGCTAAAAAAATCAAAATTAAATTTGGAGAAGAAAATCAGTCTAAAATCAAAAGATATTATTGAACTGTAAACACCCAAAACACTGTCTCACAGTTGTAACCACTAAACTATTTCAGTGCATTCTTATATTACTTATAATGTTGATAAAGAATCCATTAAAATGGAACCACAACAATGAAAGCACAAAAAACAAACAAAAAAGGAAAATTATTGTTTTGAAAGGTTCAGTGCCAACTGGCGGCTTTGGCCATTCCAATATTGTTGTTACTGGTCAGCTGGTCATTAATTGGCTTCTGTTTGATGGTTGGCTCTTATTGCACTCAAACATCTATCACTTAAACAAAAGCCTCGCCCCTGGCACCTCTCCACAACATTTGAGATTTGTGCTTTGCAAACAAAGAGTGAGATTTGATTAATCCAAAAACCAAGGCAACTCTGAATAATTTTCAGTTCCATTTTCACTCACCTGATTTTGGCAACCATTTTATTTTTATATTCTTTTTATCTCAATTTGAATATTAGTCTCGACCATTGTCCACCTTTGATTTCTTAATGTCTTTACTTGGCCTCCACAATTACAAGTTTGGAAAGAGGGGTTTGGAGTAGAGATGGTGTAAATTTCAGATGAGAGGCTGGATTTGTTATGCTCTGTTGATGGGGGCGTGGATGATGGCAAGGATGGTTTCTCACTTTTTCATTTGTTTATCTTAGTCTATTTGAAATAAGAATTGTTTTTTTGTATTCTATTTTTATCTGTATTAATCATCCATTCCTAGTTTGGATATAGTTGTCCAGATTATTTGTTTCTATTTACCAGCATGTATGTTTGTAAATCTATGGTTGGTTTTTATTTTAACTTTCTTTGTGTTTACTTACAAACTGATGAAAAATAAAATTGCAACACCTTGAATATGTTTCATTTTACTCAAGATTAATACAGCTAGATGTTTGTAAATAATTGCATATAAAGATGACTAATGAAAACAGTGCTGGCCAATACCCAGACTCCATCATAAAAATTCAGAATATAGAATTAAACTTCTATATACTGTGCTGTCCATGATACATTGTTCTCCATAATTTCCTATCCTTTGAAAGGAGCAGATAGGTTTGACTATCACTTGCTTCACACTCTTCCCTGATCATTTGAACAGGAGTAGAGGTTTATCCCTTGTTTCCTATTTAGGGTGGGGTTTCTGGTTCCTTCTAAAGTCTGTCTTCAATTCTTTACTTTTAAGTTCTCCGCTTATTCACATTTCTTTTCTTCAGTAAGAGTAGATAGATTTGCCTATCGCCTGGCCTATACTCCTCCAAGACTTTTAAACAGGAGTAGAGGTTTATCCCTTGTTTCCTGTTTAGGTTTGGGTTTGGGTTTCTGGTTCCTTCTAAAGTCTTCTCATTCTCTTTCACTCCCAATAGGCCCTTAAATATAATAATAATTCCTGTCCGTGTTGATGCTCCTGGGGGCTTTGTGTGTTACCAACATCCAGCATGCACAGGAATTCTCTGAAATGACTATGCAACCTCTTAAAGGTCTACAATCTGAATCCTTGCACACAGTAGCAACAGCACAACAGGATCATATAAGCCCCTCTGTGGCATGACACCTACATGCAGCAAACTATTTAAGCACTTTATTCCAACATGTGTCAGCACTTTATTCCAATATGTGTCACCCATCTCAAGCACAGATATAGATGATGCAGAGGTATTATTTTTGTATATTTACTGAATTCATTTTCTATCCATATCCAGATGGTAACTGTTTGAATGAGCTCTTTGCTATGGTCAGTCAGTTATGCACCATGCAGGATACACACTTAGGCAATCATGTATCTTTCGATATATGACTGACAAGGCAGATTTTTTCCTGCAATAGGTAACCATTTCTTTCTGCACTAGACTAGATGCCATCCAAGGCTATAGAACTGAGTCTTTCCTGCTATTTACTCATACCTGGTGGGGAGAAGAAGAGGATTCATATCTTTCCCAAGGTTATTAGCAAACATAATGGATTTGACTGGAATTCAAACTTGGCTCTCTGATTCCTCAATCCAAGCCGTTATCCATTACTCCAACATGCCACCTCTCTTTATAAAGCATATGTACCTTAGCAAAGGTACTAGAGGTGCCTTTGCTGGGGTACCTATATTTTATGAATCCAAGTGTAGTACTATTTTAGCAACAAGATCTCATCAGTTACAGATAAATTGGCATGGTGTAATCATAAGTTCTATGCTAACAGTTTCTTTTCTCTCACTTCTCTCATGTGGAACCCCTTTTCCAGTTCCATAATTTCCAGCCAACTTTGATCTTCAAAAATTTAAATTCAATATCTGTCACTATCTATATAACCATGATATATTTGGGAAGGATATTATAATAATCCTGAACTTATACTGACTTTAATTCTGATTAGCTATACTAATCCCACATATTTTTTACCTTCTTACATGTTTACCTTTTATCCAAGTAGGTTATCAGTTTTGTTATGACTTTAAGGGACCAAAGTACATTATTTCATTATTATGACTTGCAAATTTACAATACCATTTATGATACTTTTCCTTTATTTTTCTTATTCAAACATTTTAAAAATATTTTCATCTATTTAAAAGATATCAATTTAAAACACATTTAATTCACCAGATACATTATCTGCCATTCTGACTGCTCACTGAAGAAAGAACTTGAATAAATTCTGAATTTTGCTATCAATAAACCAATTTACCTTTATTACTTACCTACTTTCATACCAACCAGTTTTATAGCTTCCCTGCTTACTGACCTATGTCCTTACCTATACCAAAATACCAAACTAATTACCTATTGACCTATATTTTTTACCTACCTATCCCATAATTCATTAATTACCTTCTATACATACCTGTCCACCGACTTCTGCATCAGACTATTGTTTGTAGCTAACAGCTTTTATCTCTCAATAGAGAACCATTCATAAAATAGAAAAACTCCTCCCAGTTGCATAAGTCATTTGAACGTGCAACCAAAAAATTTGCATTTTCCATTTTTCATGTAAAGAAAACTCAAGAGGAACATCTGGTTAATTTTCTTCTTTTGAAGAAGAATTTTTTTCTTTTAGTTTATTTCCATAACAATTTGTACCATGTTATGATACTTAAAAAAAAGTATTTGGTAACATTAAAAAAAAACTTGTAAAAGCATTCATAAGGAACTATTTTTCATAACAGTTGCATTTTTTGGTTAATATTTCATACCACTCATAATCCATTAGAATTGTAGGGGTATCAAATGTACTGCAACTGCAGCAACAATGGGTGCATCTAGGACAAAATAGCCTTACATAGCCTGCCGCTCTTCAAGCTAATTTTGAATTGGGTTTTCCTTTTCTTGGACTGATTACCATCCAAGTTTAGAGAGCTCTAATCTAACTGAGGACTGAGAAGGAGAAGAGATGGTTTTGTTGCTTTTCCAAGGGCATTTTTGTAAAAGTGAATACAGCAATCACACAAAATTTGAACTTAGTTTAATAAAATAATTTTCTGCATTGGCATACATTCAACCATAATTTGAACTTTCCCAAGGGCATTTGTGTGAAAGTGAATCCAACACTCCTGCAGAATTTGAACCAGGCTTGCTGGAACCACTTTCTGCATTGACATTTCAGAGAAGAGAAGTATCCATGCCTTTTCAAAAGTAAACACAACAGACTAGTCTACCAGACTTGACCTAACAAGAAATGCATATCCATATATATATATATATATATATATATAATTTATACTATGTACTAATTGAGTATCCAGTTCAGTAGGAACATGACTTGAATGTGTTTGAACCAAATGCTTGTTATTAGTTTTATGTTGAGCTGAAACTGAATTTTCAAATTATAAATCTTACACCAACTTGTTGATCAGTTGACCCTATCTAGTTTTTCTGCTGTGTACTTAATCAGTATTTTTACCTTCTTGGAAAGCCTTATATTCCAAAATCATATATCTACTATGATAAAAATAGTGGTTTTGATATCTACTATGGTAAAATGAAATTGTGAAGTAAAATTCCTTGGATTTGATTTATAATATATCCTAGAAAGTCAAATAGTTAATGAGAAAAGACCACAGGATGCAAAACAGTTCCCATTATAAGTAAAAGATAAGAAAAAAAAAACATTGTTTTTAAGAAAGAGTTCATTATGGCAGACATGAAGTTAGAAAAAAATATGAACCCAAGTTAATTATCACAAACTCATTGAGTCAGCAAAAAGTGTCATGACAATTTTACATGGCAAACAGACCAAATTATTGGCAGAACTATAAAAAAAAGATAAAAAGTAGAAACAAAAAATAACTCTATAATGAAAAAATTCATTTGAAGATTTTTTTTAATTGCTATCACCCCAAACAAAGCAGTAAAGCCACTAAAACAGAAGAGTTTACATGATGTGGAAGTATTAATGACATAAACAACAATGATGAGCAGAAAGAGAAAAGAGTAATCAGGAGGACAGTAGATAGCATTTCTCCAGTTGACCTTGAAAAATGAAAGCTATTTTGCTTGTCTGAGAAATGGCCCTGTGATAGGAAATATAGAACCAATTCTGCATTGATTAAGGCCTGTAAGAGTTTCCCAAAAAGAGGTAAAAGTTTGATAGTTGGAAGGGTCAGGCGGCTACCCAAAGTTCTTAAAAATTGGAACAACAGATGATGACTTCCAGCAGGTAAGAAAGCAAGAAGCATAGAGACATTTATTATACAATTTAGAGAGAACAGGAGCCAGTTTGGAAAAGACTCCTTACAGGGATTCCATTGGGTCCACGTACTCTGTGGAGATCTAGGTTAGAGATGATAGCAGAAACCATGAAAAGAGTTATGTGCATATCACTCAATAGAGAATCAGTTCTAAGTGGATAGTTAAGCAGGGATGCTCCAGAGGAGTCAAGAGTAGAGTTTGAGGTGAAACAGGCAAAGCAGAGGATGATAACACCTCAAATTTATTGAAGAGTTAGGGAATAGACATTCACTTATTTTGTACTCTATTACAGAGCTGCAAGTAATCACAAGATCCAAAGTTGTTAGAGGCTATGCAGTACCTTGTTCTCTCAGCAAATAGGGACTTAGTTCCTTCAAGTAATTGTTTATATTTATTACAAGCAATAATGAATAGGTACCTGTTATGACAAGAGTTGTCACACTGGTATAGCTTAAAATAGTAGTTCCTGTGTGCTATAGCAGCCAAGCATATTGGTGTGAACCATGGAGAGGATTGAGGTTTTACCTGATATTTCTGAGAAGGGATGAATGCATCCATGCCAGCCTTGACCCAAGAAGAAACCTCAGTAGTGTAATTTTCAGTTGGGAGGTAGAAGATGTTAGTCCAAGGGGCATCATGAAGAAAATCCCAGAATGAGTCCCAATCAGCATTCTGGTAGCAGAAAGAGGTCTTATGGATAGGAGGTTCCTGTTTAATGGATGATTGGCACAAAGTATCAATAGCTACCACAGAGTGGTCCAAGTTACCAAGAGGGCATGCAAAGCTCAGCAAGGCGAGGAGGTAAAAAATAAATCAACTAGAGAAGCCTGTTGCTTGGTTTTGCTAGGGAAATGAGCAGGGTAGTCTACACTTTGAGTAAGGAATTTAATGTCTGAATACCAGCAACAGATGGATGGAGATTGTACCAGCTAAAATGTGAAAAATATATAAAAAAGGAGGATAGTAAAAAATAAAAAAATCATTGAATGCAATTTATAATAGTTCATGAAAGGATTTCATTTTGATGGCAGGATAATTGTGATGTTGGTAATAACAAAGATCTCCAATAAAAATGATCACTTTCAATAAAAAATGTAATGTAATTTTGTGTTGTCTAACACCAGTAAGTAGTTAAAAATAGAATTATTTTGATTAGAGAAATGTTTGTTTTAATCTTATTCACCTCATGCAAGGCATTAAAACCACTAAGACACAAGGGGGTTACTGGGTGTGAAAGAATTATAAAGCAGAAACATTAAGAAGCAAGAACAATAGAAGGGTAATCAGAAAGACAGTAGATAACGATTGACATTACATTTCAAATTTTGAAGATCAAAGTTGACTGGAAAGTATGGATCTGGGAAAAGGTTTCATGAGTGAGAAGTATGAGAAAACAAACTGTTAGCATAGAACTTATGTTTACACCGAGCTAATTTAACTTTAATTGATGAGACCTTGTTGCTAAAATAGTACTACACTTGGATTCATAAAGTCTAGATACCATATAAAAGAGCACATTTGAACAATTACCATGAAAGTATTCATAGAAAAGACACGGAGATTTCTTTGGATTTTATCAAGATTCTCTAGATATATAGCAGGAGAACCAGACCATATGTGACAGTAATATTCAAAGCACAAATGAATGATAGACTTATAAATATTTATGATAGATTTTGGAGAGAAATATTGTCTATTACGATCCAGTGAACCAACTTTCCTTGCAGCTGATGTATCAATAGATTCAATATAGTCTTTCCACTTTATGTTAACTGAGAATGTTTATCTGGAGGTTAGCATCAGCCATGCTGATGGAAAGCAGAATGAAGTCTCTCAAATGATTAATAGAGAGCAGTTTTATTTTGGAGGTGTTAAAATTAACAAGACATTTTTTCCCTAGTTAGCAGTAGATTTTAGTTCATTTTTGAGATCAGCTACCAATTTTACCATATCAAACTGATCAGAGTTATTATTGGGGCAGGATTAAATGGTTGTGTCATCAGCATGGAGAACCATGGTCACCAATGTCTCAAAGAGGCACAGCATATAAAAGATGAGATCATCATTCTATGATCATTAGTAATCAGTAGAGATCAGAATAAAGTATACAAGTTCAAATTTCACTGAAGCTTTTTTTTTTTATTATTTCTGATCTACTTTGATCACTTAAAAATTATAAAGAGTGATTTGAGAATTGTGATAAATGGTAATATTAGTTGCTTCCTTATGAGGAAACAGTCAGCATTCATCGACAGTCAGTGCTATTTTAAGTTGAAATTTGTAAAATCTTTCTGTTAAAGAAATCTTTCAGGAAAATAGTTTTCTCAAGTCCAGAAACTTGTTATTGCTCTTTTCAGTACTGATGGGAGCTTTCTTCCTAACCTTCTGTTTAAAGTAGTGTGGAACATCAACATCTTGATTATGCAATTATTTTCCTTTCAAGTTACTTGTGCAATCACTTTTAGATATTGCTATTGTTGAAAGTCCTCAATTGATGTGGTTTATGCTATTTGGTGAAGTTCTTGTTTGCTATAGAGCTAGTCCACAAGGTTCAAGGAAGTCTTAATCCACTTGAATCTACCTTTAACCATCAGTCTCTGAAAATGGTTTTATAGTGATGATAGTTTAAATATTTCTGAATAGGTCTGGTACCATGCATAACATCCATGTGAAAGTTTGATCTGACGAGGCTATTTAAGAACATGACTCAACATTTTAGGCTAATATTTTTGATTGGTAGCAACTTGAACTGTTGGGTGAAACTCCTCTTAAGATAGCCTATTCTATGTTCACTTTCTTTATATCTCTTAATGCTTTGTTATAACTGATCCATACATCAACATATTTGAAGTGTTTACTATTTATAAACATCATATCCTGAATTTTTATGATAGATTCATGGTATATGCCATCAATGCTTTCATTCCAATTCCAGATTATTTTCTCTTTTGGAAAAAGGGACCTGAGAAAATGAGTGTGTGAGAATCTCAAGTGGAATATTTTGATGCTGACACACCATTTTCCTAGGTAAGCTATTCTCTCAATATTATATTTCTACACAGGCCTCGTATTTTCCCTATTTACCAATATACCAGCAAATGCACTGACCTACCTTGTTCTCTTCTTCACCCTAACCCAGTTCCTTGATCAGCTTTCTTTTCTTTGTTATACTTTTTTTTTGTAGTTGATAATTTCGACTTTGTCCACCTTTATTGTCTGTGGATTCTCAAAAGAACTGATGCCAATTAGTAATTCTTAACCATTTTTAGAATTTTATCATTTGTTTTTTTCTTTTTTCATTATTGTACTTTATTTCATGGGCATTAATTAATTAATCACTTTGTTGGGATTTATTCATTTACTTTTTTCAGTAGGCCAACCAGTGGCTGATTAGTCTGAGTAATGAGAAGAGAAGGTTGAAATCTTTTATTAGAAACTGTCAAGAATAGAATATGTTCTACCTTTTCACCAACATCTTTATCAGCAGCAGCATCATCATTGACATAATCAGTTCAAGTTGTAATAGCATTGTGAAATTTTTTTTTTATTAAATAAGTAATTGTCAACCATTATTAATTTCTAATAAGCAGTCTTGCATCTTAATTTTAGTTCCTTTTTATTGCAACTCCCATAAAAATTCTTTTAATTATTTAAACTCCAAGCAAGGCAATAATGCCACTAAGATATAACAGAACACTGGGAATCAAAGAAATATTGTAGTGAAGAGAAAGGACATAAAAGAATACATTTCAGAAGGGCAGAAGATGGCAACTGGCATTGTATATAAATTTCTGTAGATTGTAGATGACAGGAAAGCAAAAAACCAGAAGGGATTTCTAAAGGTAATAAGTGCGAGTAACAAAACTATTAGAATAGACCATATGGTTACATCTAGTAAGTTCAATATTAAAATGGTGAAACCTAGTAGCCAATCTAGTAGTACATTTGAGACACAAAGAAGGAGAGCTAATCAAAACAATTCTATGAAAATGTTTATGGAAAAGATAGAGGGAAGCCACCTTATGGCAGTGGGAAAGTGACTGAAGTTGATATGCCTAGTCAGATGGATTCTGATAAGAAAAACTGTTTAGACAACACAGGGAACCAGCTTTCTTAGCAGTAAACCTAGCAATTAATCCAATATAAACTCCACTTCATTTCAGTAGAAAATGTGAGCCCAATAAGGCACAAATAGTTGCTCTCTTGGAGGTTAGCATCAGCCATACTGATGGCAGATAGAAAAGGTTCTCTATGAAGATTAGTGGTTTCGAGTTGGAAGCATTAAGATTTACAAGCTATTGCTTGCTCCAATTAACCACTGATGGCAGATCATTTTCAAGACAAGCTGCCAGTTTCACTTGTTGGACCAACTAAACTTGCTACAAAGCCATGAGTAAATAGCTGTCATCAGCATAAATAACTACTTGGGAATTAATGACATCAGGAAGGTCGTTGGTGTAAGAAATATTATGATTATGCATGAATAAATCTGAATGATTTTCCATTTGGCCTTTTCAGTATAAAAATCAACCCTGATTAATTTTGGACTAGAATTCTTTCATCTTAATTTTAGTTGCTTTTTATTCCAGCTCAAACAAAACATCACAAATGAACATTTAATTTTATTTATTAGCATTAATGCTCTATCAAGAACTCCATAATCAAATCAGGAGAATAGAGAGGGTAATCAACCAGTTCAAAGCCACAGCTGCCAATGAAACCAAGGACTTGTATACTGAAGCATTGTCCTGATGAAACTAGACCTCTTTCATCAGTTTTGCTGGGCATTTGGCTTGGTTAGGCTTTTGTAACTGCCACAGCAAGTTGGCATAGTACTCTGCATTGATGGTGTGACCTTTTTGAAAATAATAAACACAATGCCTTTTGCACCTCAAGAAAATTGAGGCCTTCATCTTTCCTGCAAATGAAATATCCTTGGCCTTATTTGAAACAGGTGTAGAGAGGTGTTTCCATTGCATAGATTGGAAATTTGTCTCTGGCTCAAAGTAATGAACCCAACACTCATTCTGGGTTAGGAAATTTTCAAGGAAACCACCTGGATCTATCCCAAACAATGGCATATTTTCCCATGATGTGAAAAAAAGGTCAGAAGACATGGCACCTACTGAGCAGAAATCTTTGTCATGCCAAGTTCATTGTGCAGAATATTCTCAACTCTCTCACAATCTATGCTAATAACATTGGCTATTTGATTTATCCATCTGTCATCCATCACCATGTGGTGAACACAATCAAGGTTTCCCTCATGGGGGACATCTTCAAGATTCTCCCTTCCCCTCTTAAATTGAGTTGCCCACTATCATATGGTTGATAGCACAGTGATGCCAAATTTTGTCCATTTTCTAAAGAAGTTGCTACTAGTGATTTTTGAAGTCGTCTTTGAAGAGTCAGATGTCAATTTACTTGGAAATAAACAAATCAGTTATTAATAAGAAGAGTTGAAATTAAGTCATGCAAGATTTCACAGCTCTAGCATCACTCCTTCATAGTTAGTGTACAAACTTTTCAGTCCACCCTTGTATAATTATAAAGACTGCTGGTCTTAGAGATGTTGTTTTCCAGAATCCCCTGTTTAACTAAACAGTCTTTGTTATTGTTATTACCTATACTATTTATATATAGTAGCTGGCCACTCAAATTCAAGGATACCCGTCTAATAGGGTGGCTAGCCAATCCCTATTGCAGACGTTCGCTCAGGCACATTTGTGTTTGCTCAAGACCCACAGAGCCCACCTGTTGTTTATACTGCAACAATGTTATTAGTTACAGTTTCTGGGAGAGAGCATCTTATCTAGCGTGATCAACAATTTGAACAAGGCCAGCACGCTCAAGCCCACGGCCATGATGACTTGTGGCTTTGTGCTAGCACAGCTATCAACAGCCCACAAGAGTTCCATCTACCCAATTTCCCTCACAAGGCTTGGGTCAGTCTGCGGTATGGTTTTCAGGCACTTTCCAAAGGTGCTACATGCTGGGATTGACCTCAATCCAGTTCGATAACATCAGGAAGTTGCCTTCCTGACAAATCGACCTTGGTGAGATTCGAACCTGGGTCTCATGGTCAGTAAGCGAATGTTCTTCCTACTCGGCCATGTGTCCACATTATATATATATATATATATATATATATGTGTGTGTATATTTTATGATGAACAATCCTTAATAATCTGATACCTTTAAATTGAAACACTGATTCTCATTTGGTCACTGAAGTTAAGCCTGGTCAGTACCTAGATTATTGTCCATTTGAGAATATCAGGTGAACCCATGCTTTGTATATGGTATTCTCAGCATCCTTCTTGTTGCCTCAAGTTTTTTCTTCATCCCTAAGGAAATTGTCCAGTAGTCACTGCCATATAGGAGGATTGATATCACAGAGTTATTTTCTAAGAAAATTTTCCTATCTCTTATTACTTTCCTTAGTCTCTATAAGACAACTTTCTAATTAAATTTTTCTCTTTTTTAATACATTATTTAGCTTCTGGAATGTATATTGACATGCTGGTGACAGTAAGGGTTAACTTGTGACTTATCAGGAATTGAACCTGAGACCTTCTCAATAAATTGTAGGTGGGTTTAATTCAAATAAGACTCTTTCAGCCAATCAGGGGCAGACTTGGGATTGTAGCAGGCACTACTTAAGAGACACACAAATTTGTTCAGTTGTAAAACGTCATTTGCCTGGGGAGGTGCTAACAGTCTGAGCTATTGGATTAACTCTGTGTCAGTGCTCATTTCACAGTAAGTTTATCTGATGATCTATGTTTTTTAATTTGCCAAGTACCCTCAAATGTCACTGCTGAAAATTTCTCCACTTCTTAGAATATTAAGTGATCCCTTGAGTTATCCTGTTTACTATATCAAGATTAACATTAGCATCCGTATTGTGCATCTTATGTAAGTCATCATTATAATTATTAATAACAATAACTGGTAAGTTAATTAAATAATTATCATTTTGCTGATAGTACCTTCTCATTTTTCACATTTCTGTACCATGCTCAGTATTGCCTTTGGCTACCAACACTTAACGACATGAGTTAACATGTCCATCTTCTTAGTAGTCTGTGCTAATTCAAACTGTCCACACTCTTACATCATGTAACCAGCTTAGCCCATGTAAACGGTGTCCGATAAAATAAGTTCCCATGAACCATCTTTCCCCTTTTGAAATGGGAATGAAGAAGAGATGAGTGACCAATGCAGTCACTGGGTAGACTTCCCTCTTGCTTTACAAGGATTATTCTGCCCCTTCCCTCAACTTTCTTTTCCTTTAGTACTTCAGCCTTGCTGGTCTTCTGACTATTCTCCCAGAATGCATTTTCCTCACTGAATCATCCTGATGAGGTGTCTTTGGGGTCCTCCCATTATCTGGGTTTATAGCCAGTGGAGGTGTTAAATTTGCTAGTTTGGATTGATTTTCTCTAGTGCCTAAATGATCACCTTGGACTGGATATAGCTGAATCCCCACAGATGCACTTGGGAGTGCCCCTGTTGTTTTCTTTAACTTGATCCAGTTTTGTCGATGCAGTTCCCATCTATGTTGATATGGTATGGCCAGGTATACAGTTTTTGTGTTCACTCTTTTCCTGTGGGATGATAGCCACCATCTGAAACTGCTCTTTGTTCACACTAACAAGGCCCATTTTTTGTATGGCCATTGCATCTAGGAGTGGATGCAAATTATCCCTTACAATCATAAAATTCATTTGTCAATTTTACACGGCACTCACTCAGTGGCTTCATTTCTGTCCCATTCCACAAGACAAGGGTCTTGTCAGAGGGCTTCAGATTTCTCACATGTATGTGTTTGGCACTTAACAAGTTTACTGAAGCTCTACTATCAAAGCTGAAACATAATTATTTCCTCATTCACCACTTGAATTCTCTCATGTTCAAGACTGCCAGCTTTCCCCTCAGTTACTACTATATCCAAATGCTCAAAGCCTGACTACAGCTACTATCTCCACTCACTAGCTGTATGGACACTGTCTGAACCCGTTTCTTCAATGACTTGCATTGTGTCACAAAGTGATTCTTGCCTTAGCACTTCAGACAGTTTTTCCATAAGTTGGGTATTGTTCCTTCCCTGTTTCATGACAAGAAGTACAGAACTGGCTTTCTTTTCTGAGTTTTGATTTTTCTCCACACACTCTTCTGCATCTTTGTAGCGAACGTCTGTATTTGTTCTGGTCTTAAAACTAATGACTGTTGAGCAGCTTTCTGCATAAATTTCAAATGTCAATGCACCTCTGCAATTCTAACGCTCTCACTTTTAGCAGTTTTGCTTGTTTTTGGAGGTTCCATATACCCAAAATAATTTGGCCACATAGTATCAATGCCATGCAGTTGTCTCAAAAGTCACGTTTTTATTAGCATCCACAAAGCAGTTATAAAAGCTTCTATGCTCTCAGACTCTTGTTTCCTCATGTGAAACACAAAATGTACATGACAGTTTCACCAACTGCATACCTGTTGAATGCTTCAAGGATTTCTTTGAGTGTATACTGTTTGTCTGGTGTGGGGAAAATGAAAAAAACATTATTTACCTTTAATGCATCATCGCCCAGCATGTGGTGAAGTAACGCTATTTGGTACTGTCATTGTTGGCCTGCAAATATATGATAATGGCATAGTTATGCCACTTCTGCTTGAAAAGTTTTGGTTAAATTGCCATTCAAACACAGACTGGTGTGGCCATATGTCTGCTACTGACCGTTAAGCATGCAATTCGTTTCCAGCTGATCGGAGGTTTTGAAGAGCATGGAACAACCTCTAAATTGCTGTTGTTCCCTGTTTCACTCTGATTCGGGTGGTAGAACCTGTTAGGGTCCCAGCTATGGGTAAATACTGAACCCTCCAAACAAAAACAAAACACTATGAAAGTATAAAAATACATTTTTATAGCAAAAATACAGGCAATACATTTACTAACAATACATCAATCAACATGAAAGAACTTTTTTATGATATTAATCAATATAATATAGAAATCAAACTGTATTCCAAAATATAACTTCCACAACTGCCTAGTAATTATGTCCACACAAACATGTATATGCACAAAAGATGAGTATCAACTGTCATATGGTGAAAGCAGAATAACGTATATCATATTTTTATTACTTCAGAGTTCCCAAGGAAAAAAAAAATTTTGGCATTAAATGACCCATAAGGAGTATGGATCATTTAAAGTAGCTCCTGTGAGAGTCCCAGCTATGAGCAAATTGTGAACCTCCAAATGAAAACAAAACTCTGTGAAAATATAAAAATACATTTTTATAGTAAAAAATACCATAAATAAATTTTAATCTAAAATAAATGACCAACAATACATATTTATAGTAAAATTACCAACAATACATTTTTAAAGCAAAATGACCAGCAATACATTTTATAATAGAAAGACCAACAATATATTTTATTGCAAAATGACCAACAATACATTTTATCTGAAATTATAAAGTTATGTTCAAAATATTAAATCAGCCATGGTGGTTGATATGCTGCTAAACAAAATCAACCAATGAAACAACAAACATGAAAGAACTCTTCATGACATTAATCCATATAATATCCTACAATTTCTTAAAGAAATCAAATTGTATTCCAAAATATAATATCAACAAAACAACATAAGACACACATCACTGCTTCTTGTAATTATGTCCACACAAACATGTATATGCACAAAAGCTTTCAGAATACATGGTTCAAGGATATGTATTGTGAAAGCAGAATAACATAGATCATTTTTATTACTTCAAAGTTCGAAAGAAAATTAAATTTCAGCATTAAATGGCCCAGAAGGAGTTGATATGCAGTTAAAGAAAGAAACAAAGAAATGAAATCATATGGCAGTGAATGCTGGACAATTTCCTCAGAGAGGAAGGAGAGACTTGAAACAACAGAAATGTGGTTATAGAATGGTTCTAAATGTAATTTTAGAGAAAATGGAAACAAAAGTCTCACTTAACATGCAAAAGAGATAGTTAAAGAAAGAAACAAAGAAATGAAATCATATGGCAGTGAATGCTGGACAATTTCTTCAGAGAGGAAGGAGAGACTTGAAACAACAGAAATGTGGTTATAGAATGGTTCTAAATGTAATTTTAGAGAAAATGGAAACAAAAGTTTCACTTAACATGCAAAAGAGTTGAAATATCTTGGGTATATAATGAAGAATGAAGGCTTTGAAAATTTGATACTCACAGGACAACTTGAGTAAATGGATGATGGAACAAAGGTTAAGAGAGATAACAAAAAGATATAATTTATTAAAAACTTTTTTCTTTTCTTTTTTTAAGCATTTCACCCCCAAGCAAGGGGGAGTTTCATGAGCATGCAAGGTGTTACAGAAAACAAGAGTAAAGAGGTGTATTTGGTGAGAGGATAAAGAGGAGGACAGGGGAACAAGACCAAGGTATCAGAAGATGTCAATTGACATTACACTTGAATATTTGGGAAATGAGAAAGAGAGTTCCACAGATGGGATGTGTGAGAGAAGAAGCTGTTTGAGTAGAAGAGATGGTTACATTTAACCATTCCGACAGTGAAAGAGTGAGACCGAGATACCAATCTAGTAGCTCACTTTAATTCATGCAGTCTGGGAACCAGAGAAAGCAACTTGTTGGAATTTTTGCCGTGAAAATACTTATAGAAGAAACTGAGGGAAGCCACAGCACATCTGAGACAAAGCAACTGTAGACTAGATGCCAGATCACAACCTATCACATTGCATATCCATCTCTGGATTTTGTCAAGGACTTCGAGATGAACAGTGGGGGCATCAGACCATATATGACAGCAATATTCCATGCAAGGCTGGATGATTGATTTATACATTTGAAGGATGGACTCAGACAAGAAAAAAATTTCTGGTATGACACAGAGAACCAGCTTTCCTTGTGGTAGATGAAGCTATTGAGTATTTGTTCCATCTCATATCAGCAGACAGCATGAGACCAAGCAGGTGCAATGAGGTGCTCTTGTGGAGATGGACATCAGCCATTCTGATGGGGAGACAGGGAGGGTTCTCTGTGGTGGGTAAATGAGAGCAGTTTCATTTCAGAGACAGACATTTACAAACCAGTTTCTGCCCAGTCAACCACAGATTGGAAGTCATTTTTGAGAACAGCAACTAAGTTAGTTTTGTCAACAATACCAGATTTACTTCTGAGGCAGGAGTAAATAGTAGTGCTGTCTACATCGATGCCTACTTGGGAACTGATGACATTGGGAAGGTTGTTAATGTAGATCAGGAAGTGTAGGACCCAAGATAAAGCTTTGGGGAACATTGGTGTTTGTGATAAAGGAGCTGGAGGAGGACCCATTTAGGATGACATTCATTACACGGTTTGAAAGGAATGATTGTATTAAGTCAAATAATCATTCTGTAATGCCATATCCCTGAAAACCCTAAACCCTCCAAACCCTATGAAATACTTTTGAGATATTTAGAGCCATGGCTCAAGCTACTCCGTTATTGTGAAGTACTTGGTATCCAAATTCATTTATAGCCATAAGCATGTCAGCAGTAGTTCAAGCAAAATGGAAACCACATTACTTGTCAGAGAACAGATTAATGGAAGTAAGGTGCTTAACCACTTCAGCATTGATTAAAGCCTTAAAGACTTTACCAAAGAGTAGTAAGAGATTGATAGGATGGTAGTTAGATGGGTCAGAAGGGTCTTCAGAGTTCTTAAAGACAGGCACAACAGATGAGGGCTTCCAACAGGCTTGAAAGCAAGAGTCTGTGAGGCAGTGGTTGTATAGTTTGAAGAGGACAGGAGCCAGTTCAGGAGCACATTTCTTCAGGACAATGGCTGGTATCCTGTCCTCACCACTAGCCTTACGGGAGTCTAATTTAGAGATGATGTCCAATACCATCATTGGGGTTATGTGCATCTCACTCAGTAGAGCCTCAGTTTTGGGGGGAAAATCAGGTGTGGGTACACCAGATGAATCTAGCATTGAATTGGATTAGAATTTCTGAACAAAGCATTCAGTCTTGTCAGCTGAGGAAGTCAGGATCTCAAACTGGTTGAATAACGGCAGCATTGTGCGTTTGCTGTTGTTCAGCATGCTCTTGCAGAGCCGCCAATAATCTTTAGAACCAAACTTGTGAGAAGCAATAAGTTGTTTCATTCTTTTGGCAAAGAGTAACTTTGCTTCATTGAGAACATGCTTGCATTCATTACGGGCAGTGACAAATAGATGTCTGTTGCAATCAGACATGTTGCTATGCTACAGATGGAAGTAGCAATTCCTGTGGACAATAGCAGTTGAGAACCAAGGAGAGAAACGTGATTTCAGACGATATTTTCTTGCGGGGGAAAGCCTCAATTCCAGTTTTTACCCAGGATGAGACCTAAGATGCACATTTTTGCATGGAGAGATTAAAAACAACATTCCAGGGAACATCACAGAGGAAATCTCGGAACAAGTCCCAGTCTGCTTGTTGATAACAGAAAGACATTCTGTTGGTGGGAGGTTCTTTACTGGGGGAGGAGTAGAAGGAAATATTAACAGACATGATGGCATGGTCAGAGTTACCAAGATGACAGAGCTGCATGGCACAACAAGACTGTTGGAGATAAAACAGTGATCAAGAAAGGAAGCCTTACTACTTGTGTGAGAGAAATTGAAAATTACTACTTGTGTGAGAGTGATTGAAAATTTAAGGGTTTGTATGCCAGGGAGATCAGCTATGGAGTGTTTAAGCCATTTGTTATGGTGGGCATTAAAGTCACCAAACACAAATATGTATGCAGACGAATGTAGAGAGATAGCCTTGTCTATATTATTGAAAATGCTATAGAGTATACCACAGTCTGGGGAAGATGGAGTGTGATAGAGAAAGAAGAGATAGCTTATAGAATTTAGGAGAGATAGATGGTAACACATGTATGAATGATCTGGAGATACAAAAGAGTGGGAGATGATCACGTGTGTAAACTCCAAGGCTGTGGATGTGGGTTATGGAGTCCTTTCTAAGGAAAAGAAAGGAACTGGAAATCAAGAAGTTAGAGGAGGGGTTTGATGAATTAAGGTTGGTCTCGCAGAGAAGTAGTATATAAGGAAACTTCTCAACGATGTACGATTCTGTACTAGAGAAGTTGGTTTGATTACCACGGATGTTGAAAAAGGAAATGTTAAAGGGTTCAGTTGATTTTTTTGAGAGTTGGTTTAGGTTTATGCCTTTTGATTATTTGATGTCATGTTGAGAAATGTTGGTAATGGAAGTGAAAGGCCTAAAGTAATAGTAGCTGATTGTCATCATATGTGATATGGACAGAAGAATAGCAGTAATTTTCTTAGGAAAGGCCATCCTTGGTATGACGATGAACTACATCCGCGTCCTGGGTAAGACGATGAACTACATCCGCATCCTGGGTAAGACGATGAACTACATCCGCGTCCTGGGTAAGATGATGAACTATGTCCAACAGCAAGGCCTCTGATCAGGAGGTTTTGAGGTGCATGGAACCACTTCTTAATTGCTGGTGTTCCCAGGTCCACCCTGACCTGAGGTGGTAGCACCTATTAGGGTCCCAGCTATGGACAAATAGTTAACACCCAAACTTGTGTAAAAATAGGTTATAATACCCGAAATACTTTGTAATAAAAAAAATAATTACCAAGAATAATTTTTGAAGGAAAAATTATCTACCAAATGAGAAATTTAAAAAACTTTTTACAAAAATAAAACCAAGATTGTAAATTTCCTAAAAGAATTTGGATTGTACTAAAAAATATGAGTAATTGAAAAATGGTTCAAATATATATGTATACATACACACTTTTTTTTACCAAACTATCATTATGAATCTATTTCAAAAATTTTGTTGGCATTAAATGACCCATTGCAGTTGATATGCCATAAAACAACCAAACAAAACCTTAGGAAAGGAGATGTCTTGTCTGATCCTGATGTCAAATATTTGATATAATATCAAAATTCTATCTTACTTTGTAATGATTTTTATAATGCAAAAGACTCCTTCCAAAATTTACACAATGTTTTAAAGAACAGGACAAAAAATTTTTTCAATGAAAATTGAATTTTTAATACAATTATCTCTTATTTCTTTAATTTTAAAAAGATTTTTAAAAAATGTTTAAATTGAATTTTAAAAA
Organism: Acanthosepion pharaonis; assembly: GCA_903632075.3. NCBI lineage: Eukaryota > Metazoa > Mollusca > Cephalopoda > Sepiida > Sepiidae > Acanthosepion > Acanthosepion pharaonis. Next base: position 361,979 of record CAHIKZ030001263.1, on the reverse strand, counting down.
ATATTTTAACATTAGTTAAATGCAACATCAACCTTTCAAAATGTCCATGTGAGATTGTCATTGTCTAGCGCTTTGAAAATTGTATAATTTGGACCAATCAGATTAGCCATGGTAATTAAGAAATGTAATTTTTGTGTTTATAGTCAGACAGTAATTATCAAGTACGGAAGACCAACCAGAAAACAATTTAGTTGCATTATTTGAGTTCAGCATTGTTCTCCGCTGTTAAGCCCTTTACTTTTGCAAAACACGTATGGAGAAGTTAATTTGAGTTTTCAATTTCAACTGAGAAGGGTACCTACAAGTAGCAGTATCATCTTATGAAATTTAAACTTTAAACTTTAATTTATATGATCTTATTTTTATATTAATCTCAGTTATGACATTTTTCCATAAATGAAATATCAAAATTAATAATAAAATGAATGGAAATACAAATAACACAGTAAAATGTAATAAATGTACATAAAATTATAGTATTTTATGTACACTTCTGATAAAATTTCATAAGAAAGATACCTAAATTAATTAGATACCTTTTTCTTAGGAAATTTAATCTCACTATTAACAGTCTTATTTTTGAATTTCTTTATATTTTCCATAAAGCATCGTAAACGTAAAAATGAAAGCTGAGTACAAAAAAAAAAAAAAATTAGAGCGCTGAAAGTTTTCCTTAAAAGTAACGAGGTAAATAATTTGTTCAGTTAAATAATTTCACTTCCTTCCATCCGTACAAAGAATTACCCTCCCGTAAGTTATCTAAACGTCATGAATGTGCCTTTTCAATCAATCATCAAGCGACCACGAAAGGTTATGACCTGCTTTTGTTTTATTTTCAAATTACATTTTTTTCGTAGAAGCTAAGTTAAGCTTGGTTCAAAATATTTTAAATAAACAGTATAATATCTGTTTTTATTAAAATCAGTTTTGAAAAAATGATAATTGATTTTTAAAAGAATATCAAAGTAAGATTTTAATCTTTTTTATCAAATCGAAAAAAATGATTAAAAATGATTGATTATCTGTCCTTTTTTTTGACTAAAAAAAAACAATATTTTTAGCGAAAATTTCAGACGTGCTAGGAACAATTAAAAAATGTAAAAAAATACTCCAAAAATACTTGGATCTTTCCTCTTTAATAATAATAATATGAACATTAGACGATAAAATTTTGTTTTTGTCAAGTTTGGCGTCTTTTTCATCATGCTATGCTCTTTTGTTTACATTTTCGTGGGTGAGTTGTCCCCCTTTCATTCTCACGATGTGTCTTAATCGTGTTTTCAAATTGATTTTCTTAAAAACAACTGTGTTTTTCCCATTTTCAGCACCGTTAGAACCACCAAAAGGTAATTTTATGTAGTCCTGTGAAGTTTTGTTGAAATCGGCTAAAAAATGTAGGAAATTCGATCCAACATATAAACGTTACAGACACACACACACACACACAACCTGCGTTTTATAATAAGTAAGATATATATATATAATATTTGTGATGAAATAGACTGATCAAATACTGATGAAGACTGTATTAATTATCTCCTTGGGAAGAATTCTCTTTCCTTTTTTTTTTTAACTACTTCTCTTTTTTGGTCTCTCTCACTCTCTCTTATAGTTTTAATCTTTTTTCCTTTTTTCTATTGTTGTTCTCACTCACTCCTTTCTTTCTTGAGGTTTTCTGTTGCTGAAAATCTGTCGTATCTCAAATATACTGTATGTCAGTAATTATCTATTGCATTATTATCAGCATAGCAATTTTACTGATTGATAATAAAATCAGATGGTTTGAAAGTCATTACCAGTAAATCTGAATGTAAGTCAATAAATAAACATTCAGAAGTTTGGGTTTAAATCCCCAAAAATGATCTCAGGAGTTAAGAAGAGATAATGAAACAGAATAACAATTATAAAATAAATAATTTCAGTACATCATCACATGACAATACTATTTAAGGCATGATCATAAATTCTCACAAACCACTTTTCATCAAATACGGGTTGAATTTTTTTTTAAATCTTTGAACTAATATGGACAAATCAGAATATGCCTTGAACTTTAATTTTGTTTGAGATTAATGGACAAGTCAAAGCTTTTACTCCTGTACTTACAGATCACATTTGAATGATTGTAACATTCATTATTTTAATCCTTCTTAAGAGATGGTAGCATGAGATCAAAATCTTTGATATTTGGGTAGAAAATTTGCTGAAGATTCTTTTCTATTAGTTTATTCTAAGTAATTTCTATTTTTGGGAACCAATTGTGATATTTTGAAGAATAAAGCTGATAAACAAAAACAAATTATTTATGACTAATCATAATAGGTTTTAATATACAATGTTGACTGAAAAGCATTTTTCAGATTGCAATGAGCATTTAAAAAATAGAATTCAGCTGATCCATCAGGTTAATTTGGTGCCATTTACATACATATATATATATATATATATATATATATATGAATTCAGTTTATACCAAGTAAGGTAGTAAAGCCACAAAGATACAAGGGGTTACTGGATGTGAAAGAATTAGAAAGCAGAAATATTACTAATAATCAAGAGCAACAGAAGAGTAATCAGGAAGATGATTGACATTGCATTTAATATTTGCAGATTAAAGTTAACTGGAAAGCATGGAGTTGGAAGTGAGAGAAAAGAAACTGTTAGCACAGAACTTATGGTTACATCTAGCAATTTCAACTCTAAATTGATGACACCTAGTTGCCAATCTAGTGCTGTGCTTAAATTCATTAAGTCTAGATAGCATAGCAAAGAGTTCATCTGAACAATTAGCATGAAATATTTATAGAAAAGGCTGAGGGAAGCAACTTTCCAGCAGTGGGAAAGTAACTGAAACTGATATATATATATATATATATATATATATATATATATATATATAAAAATGGCATCGATTGGTGATGAGATTTTTATTATTTTAGCTACTTTTAGTAAGAGGTTTAATTTTGATTGCATTTGATTTTTTTTTTTTTAAAAGATTTAAGCATTTATCAACTGGGACGTTGATGTAAATTGATTTTATATGTAGACTGGCTTTATGTTTCATAGTTATATTTGTTTTCCTTAGTTTTTCAAGTACATTGCCTGAATTTTTCTTATGTGATGAGCTGATTGTTCTAAGGAGAAGGGGTTAACATTTTTCATTATGGCTTTTGACAGGTTATGGGGGAGTGCTGTCAATAACAGAAATAATGGGGTGCATTGGGATGTCTGTTTTGTGGGTTGATAAATGCTTAATTTTTTTCAAAACATTTAACACAATCAAAAATAAACCTCTCCCACCAGCAGGTAAAATAATAAAAAAATCTGCTGTCTTATCACCAATCAGTGCTATTTCCATTTTAACAATAATTTTTATTAGCATAATATAGGATTGTGTTATAAGTAATTTCTGTTTAGGGAAACAATTGTAATATTTTCAAGATAAATAAAAATAGAAATTATTTATAATAGAAGACACATATCTATGTATATGGAAAAAAATTGAGATCTTGGCTTAAAATTTTGGCATTTATCTGTAAAAAATAGAAATTGGGTGCCACTTTTGACTCACCTTGTATATGTATGTGTTTAAATCAATAAAGATGTCACACACAGGAAAAGTCATTCATGACATTTTATGTAACATTTATGTTACTCCTGCAAAAGACACTCAATGTGCTACATATGCACAAGGGAATGTAAGACCTTAGCAGGACTAAAATGCCAGATCTATGCTGCCTCTAATTCAGGATGGATCAACTGATAACATTGCTTGAAATCAAGTCACAGCCATCATATATATATATATATATATATTACAGTTCAAAAGTTTGAAGCCCCCCCCTCAGAATGAAAATGGAATGAACTTGACAGAAGAATGAAAAACAAATAAAATGAGCTCTTAGTGTCATTGAAAAAACAATGGAATTAATTATTAAACATACTTTGAGAAACTTTTATAACAAATCCAAAAAATTTGTGCTGCAGTAATCAAGGCTAAATAAGGATATTTTGATGGGAGCAAAATTTAATCATAAATTGTTTTTTTCTTTTTGTCATAATAAAATTTCTAATAAAAATCATGTCTCATTTGTTTTACCATGTATAATGATTTTTTCTTATTTAAAGTACAAAAATACTTTTGAGGCCAATTTAAAAAATTGCCAGGGGTAGCCAAAAACCTTTGAACTGTAGTGTATATATAGTCAAAAAAACTAATAAATGTTCAGTCAACTTAACTGTTGACCAAATGTAAAATTTTGCATTACACTGCTCATCATAGTCTGAGGGTTAGCTGATGAGCGGTATTGTGTTTCATATTTTAGATTCTGTCAAGAGATAAGTTGATTGGATATTTATTGATTATTGTCACTCTAGTTATTTATTGAGCACTTTCTCTGCAAAATTTCTTCTAGCCTCAAAATATTTTAAATTCTTGTAATTCTTAATTATTACTAATAGGTATTATTGATTTGTGTTATTATTTTTATATATTTACAAACACATACACACCCACACCCAAATATCTGAAGCTAGTATAATAGGTGGTCACTTGTTTCTGAGTATGTCTGTCTGGTGGGTGGCTATCTCGTCCATGTTGTACAAACACCTGATCAAGAACATTTGTGTATTTGTGGAATGACCACAGTCAATCTGTGATTTATACTGTAACTATGCTGAGCATAGTTTTTGGGAGAGAGTGCATCATCTGGCATGATCAACATTTTGAACAAGGCCAGTACACTCAAACCTTCAGTAATGATGACTTGTGACTTCGCAGAATCATTGGATGAACTGTTTTGTCTACTCAATTTCAGTCACAAGGCTTGAAATCAACCTGTGTCATAGATTTCAGATACTTTCTAAAGGTGCTGCACACTGGGATAACCTCTCCATGCTGATATTATCAAGAAGACATATTTTTGACAAATCAACCATGGTGAGATTCGAACTTGAGTCTCACGACCAGAAAAGGAAGTGTTCTGATCACTCAGCCATGTGTGTATATGTGAAGCTAGTTTTGAAGCCCTCCAACTACCAAACCAGACTACTGTATTAGTCAAACTATGGGATTTAGTACACTAAACAATAAATCTCATCTCAATCTGTTTAATTTTATAGGCAGCCTATAATTTTATGCAAGTAGTTAGCAGGTAAGTTACATAATATTTTCTTTTATTATCATGTGAATACTTTAAATTTTGTTAAAAGAATTCACTTAAAACTCTTTGCATATTTTATTTTTCTGAAACAAGAATAAGCATTCAGAATCCAGATCTTGGAATCCTAACCACTTACTTTTGATGGAAGATGTTTCCTAAGCCTGACTTAGTTTGACACAAAGCCATGATATTTGGTTATCAAGATACAACCAGACTTAATATTTGCTGCATTACTCATTATCACTGTATAGAGTGGTATCAGGTGGTTTCTTTAACAATCATCATACCTTTTTTAGGACACCTGCTAAATTTGTCAAATAAAGCATTTAATGTTATTGGCACTAATCTTTTCCTGCAAGGGTACTTAAGAAACCTCTTAATTCTTTGAAGAGCCACTTCTTGGAAACAACAAAAAAAAAACCAACCCCAGCCAAAAATTGTTCTTTGCCCACACCCATTCTGTATCTTGTAAATGCCAAAATGAATCTTTACAAGTAAAAAAAGAAAGAAAAAGAAATAATTAATTATTGCTTATATCATCTTATATCTCTCTGATGTTATCCATTTAGCAAAGTGAATCTGGAAAAAACTCATTTTGAAATTATCCATCTTTTTTTTTTTTTTTTTTTTTTAAGCCAATGTCAGTGAATAAAAAATATTTTTACAAAAATGAACATGCTTGATATTTGATTAACAAAGAAGCAAAGTGAAAGTATATCAAAGTTTATAGGTGTCATTATCATTGGAATGGGTTAATAATGAATGGGAAGGGCATGAATCTCTCATCCCCGTATTTATGGATTAAATTGTAGAGTAGACTTGAATCTCTTGCTTTGAGTGAAAAACAGTCTCAGAGGAAGAGTTTCAAGCCAAAGAGAAGACAGTCGGAAACCACTCCTTTATCTTACAAAAAAAAAAAGAATATGACAATTTAAAAATAATAAATAAAAGGAATCCATGGAGAATCATTATCACATATGTCCTGAAGAGTTATTTAGAAAATAGTTTAAGAAAGGGATTTTTTATAGTTTAATTTATAAAAATATTAAAAATATTCTGTTCAGCTATCTAAGTAGCTGTATATTCGGGGTTGTTCATCTTCTGAAGACAGAATGCATGGTTGTTAGCAAAAGGATGAGCCCAAAATGCAAATTACAAATTGAAGATAACAAAATTGTAAAAGTATAAAAATTTAAATATCTGGGAAATGTTTTAATCAAGGATGGAAAGTGTGACACAAATCTTTAGGTGCCTTATAATAGCCAGAGATGCCTTCCAAAAGTTAAGCAGAGTATAAAGAAACAGAAAAAATTTGACAGAAATTAAGAAAAGAGTGCAGAATTGTTACATGATATCAATCTTCTTATATGGCAGTGAATGTTGAACAATCTCCTCATGGATGAAGAGGAAACATGAAACAACAGAAATGTATTTCTACAGTAGTATACTGAGGATACCATAGACTAAACATGTGAGCAACAACAGAGTTTTAAGGAAAATGGAGACAAAAACGAGGCTTATACTTAACATCAGGAAGAGATAGTTGGAATTTCTAGGATACATAATGAAGAAAGGGGGTTTGGAAAATTTGATGCTCACAGGACAGATTGAATGCAAGAAGAACATAAGAAAACAACATAACCTACTTAGTGAGCTTGAGTAAATGGATGATGGAATTAGGTTTAGGAGAAATAACAAAAAGATAAAATTTATTAAGCGCTATGAAGGATAGGAAACTGTGGAGAGCCATGATCATCTACGTACTGAAGGGAGAAGAAGGGCCTCGCTTGAGCTGAAGTTCAATATCAGGAAGATTTTATACAAGTCAATAAAAGACAGTTAATTAAGGTTCTAAGAATCCACATTCCCCTATCATCATAAATATCTACTGGCCTATATTGTGTCATAATGAGAGGGCAATTTTTTTTTTCACCTTTGGCAAGTATTTTTGAACTGCACTACAAGAAATTCCAAATTAAAGCATTTTTTCCATTCAAACAGGCATGATCTTTTTCCCTTGCTCTTTTTTTTGTGATGATTAATCTGTCTGTCCTTAAAATGTGGAAGCCAATAGCTGACTCATCATTTGTCTTGAACATAGAATGTTGATGGAGAAGTCAAAGTAATTGATTTATAGTTGACTAAGGTCAACAGATCCTAATGTACTCATTGACACAACATAACAGGTAGGTTTAGAGATTTTGTGTTGGTGTATATATGTGACTTTATTGGTAATGTATAACTGTGCTCATGAATTTTTCTTGCCAGAATTATTACAAAACAGGGTTGTGAAATATTTTTAATTATGAAAAATTAACAATTTATTTTAATAGAAAAAAGAAAAAAATATGTTATTTACAATTTTAAATAGTGGTTTACCCATTGCAAATCTAGCTTGCAGTCATATCACATTGAAATACCAGTTTCCATAAAATCACTGAAGCTAAATAATATTAAGTCTGGTCAGTACCAAGATGAGCGACTGCTTGGGAATACCTGGTGCTGTAAGCATGGATGTTCATGGCTGTATAATGGATAATGACTTGGAATTGTTAATCAAAGATCCAAGTTCCAGTTCCTTTTCTGTTGGTTATATTTATTCACTTACATGGAAATAACCTCTTCTCCACCCAGGTAGGAGTTAATTAGTAAGACTTGTATCACTAAACCATTATTTTCCCCCACAAAAAAATTCTTACCATCTAAAAATATTTCCTGGCTTTAAATAATCTTCAAAGGGTGTTTGATAATCCATAAATATGAATCAAGGAATTAATCAAAATACGAATATTATCCTTGTATTTAGCATTATTACACCATTATTCTCCACATCATTGTCATGGCTGATATTTTCATTAAGATTAGCATTATCTACATATATACACAAAATTCAAATGCAACCTCTATCCACATGTATGTGTAACACTGTTCAGTGTACAGATACTACACTCTGATCATGTATTTACCTACCCAGTGCAATATAGAGGTAGGTACATGAAATATAGTCTGATTGCTATCAGGTTCGCATACATACATGCCAAGAGCAAAAATTATGCTCAACTGCTATGATAACTGTCACATGGAGGTCCTTCTATGGAAGGATGCTTAAAAGATAAAGAAATTACCTGGAAATATCAGGAATGAGTTCTTGGAAAACATAACCTTCATATATACATATATATATATATATATATATAAGGGCAAGAGAGATATGGGAAGGCAGCCACTTGTGAATAGTTGGTGGAAGGGAGGAGGGAAAAATTTAGCGAAGTGAGAAAAACTGCTAAAGATAGGAATTTATGGAGAGCCTTGATCATCTGTGTTCTGAAGGGATGTTGTACATAGAAGAAGAATCCATAGTGTTATCAGCAGTAGCAGACAGTATGGCTTTGCCTTTTTTTATATGAGGATACATATCCCAAGATTCAGCTTGTTTAACTTAATTTACATTAGTAGTAGTAGTAGTAGTATACATCTATACTTCAGAAATCTGTGATCACAAATAAGTTTGTTCAAACAACTACATACCTAATGATCATGACAGTCTAGTAACAGAAAATTATATATATACATAGCACGGTAGAGTAATAGATTGTGTCTAAGATAGAGGTATTGGAGAGCTGAGTTCAAATTCCAGTCAAGTTCATTACATTTGCTTACATGCTAATATCCTTTGGAAAGGTAGGAAACCAACTCTTCTCCCCCCCCCAGATAATAGTAAGACTGACTGGTTTCTATAGCTTTGAGTGGCAATCATTCAAGAAGAAAGAAAATTTTATTTAGCTCTGGCAAAGTTCATGCTATGCAGTTAAGGAAATGATTGTTTGCATCGAGTCGATGATCTTGACTATGGTTGACTCCAGTGCGTGTGTAGTAAAAGAGATAATCAGCTACCTCGAAAAAAAGTTTGTGTTTAGTGTGCGATCTGCCAAAGAAAAATTACCAAACAGTAATAAGCAAAAATCTGCTTTAAGGACCAGATTCTATGCTAATGTTCTTCCCTCCCCTGAATGGCATGACCAATCAGAAGGATCTCTTGGAGAACAAAAGCCGTTGCTTTTCGTTTATGTGAGAGATTCGGGATTTTCTTAACTTGGTAGACGAACCCGCATTTTTGCTAGTGTGAAGTGAAGGTTGGATATGTGACCCCATTTTGTCATTTCTATGTTGCCTGTTGGACTGTTACGATGGACTATCATTTAAACTGTGATTTGGCTACAAGTGTTGCAGTAGAGAGACAGAAGAAATCTATTGCAGACGTTTATTGCTACTATAAATTGAGTCTTTTTTTTCTTTTCTTTACAACTATAGCTTGCCCACTATATACTGGAGTCATTGCAGTTCAACTTCTAAATTAGTTTGCCTTAATCTCATACTATATTTATAAAGATAGCATGTCACCATGACATCCATTAATGTATATATTAAAACTTGATTCTTTATATTTAAAAATAAATAAATTTTAAAATTATCTACCAAAGATAATAATTAAATTTCCTTTAACACAATATTTCTACAGATGCACCACCAATTTTCCAGCAACTGCTGGCCTGGCACCTCTTCTAATCTGGAAAATATTATGATAATTCGAATTTTACATAATTGCCAGATTAATTCACAGGTGGTGTTGTGTGTGATTCTTTGCCTTGAACATTTATCAGGACTAAAGCTTATTCCAGACCTCATTTAGAACTCATATATATGATCTTTTGCCAAAGATACTGGAAAAATAGATTATTCATTGTGCCACTCCAGTAAGTATCTGACTCTCCCTGCTATACTCTGTCTTTACAAAAACCAGATCAAACCAAAAATGGAGTATTGCTGTCATATTGTTTGATATCCCACCCATTTCTTAATCAAGCTTCACCAAACAAATCCAGGCCTTTCACGTCATCACCACCATGACCTTAGTTAACTGACCCACCAATATATCAACTCCAAGCTTTACTAACTCTACCCTCATTCAAAATCACCACACCTTGCCTACACAGACATTCTGTATCAGCAAATAAAAAAGAATTTTATGTTACCATTTTTATGTTTTTCTTTTCACCTCACCAGCAGTACTGTTGTTTCATTTGTTTTTCCATGGTATCATTCTTTTTCTTTCTATGTGCCATGTTCTTTCAGGACAAGCAATCATGGCTCTCCACTTCCCTCTATCCTATGTGGCTCTCAATAAGTTTCATTCTTCTGCCACCTCCTCCAGATAACATTCTGTCATCCACTTGCTTAAGCTCACCAGGTATGTCATGCATTGCTTTCCCTTGTCATTTTTTCCTTCTATTTGACCTGTGAGTATCAGATTCTCCAGGCCCCCCTTTCCTTATTATGTGTCCCAGAAACTTCAGCTGCTTCGTCCTTATGTTAAGTATAAGCCTCCTCCTTCTTTGAATCCTCTTCAAGACCTCTCATTGCTCACATGCTCAGTCCATGATATCCTCAGCATCCCTCTGTAGAACTGGATCTCTATCGTCTCCAGTCTCTACTTCATCTTTGAGGAGACCATCCAACATTCGCTGTCATAAAGCAAGACAGATGTCACATAAGAGCTCAGTACTCTTTTCTTTATTCCCAAAGAAATCCTCCTGTTTCACAATACTCTGCCCAGCTTTTGGAATGTGTCCTTGGCCATCCAATATGTCTACAGATCTCAGTATCACATTTACTGTACTTTGTCTAAACACTTTCCAGGTATTTAAACTTCTGCACCTACTTGTTTTTAGTCCCTTCTTCTCACTTTCATTCACCACCTTCTGCAGTAGGTTTTGTAATTTCTTTTCTGTGTCTGCTATCTGTGTAACACATATTATAAGAGTGCTCAGATCTTAATACTCAATTTTGCTAATTTCTTTAACACTTTCCATTTGAGTTAAAGTGACTATTTGAAAACCAAGAGAAACTGACTCTAACAAACATTCTCTTCAATTCATGGATGATAATGGTTCTCTATAACTTGCTATCCCCTGTAGTTCCTTGCAATATTTGTTATTTTACTATCCATCCCACTCACTGTTCTGCCATCCATTTATACAAGTCTGTTAGGTAGGTTAGTCAACATTTGACTTGCTTGCCTTCAGTATTTCCTATGAGTGCCAAATACTCCAAGCTTTCTTTCCTCATTATATATCCTAGAATGTGTTGTTTTCTGATTCGAAGTATAAGTGTCCCTTTTTTATGTTTTCCTTAAAACTTTCTTTATTGTTCACATGATCTGTCCATGGTATTCTCAGCATATTCTCTGTTTATAATAAATAGTATTAAATAATATTTACCGACCTGAATATCCTAGAAATTTTGACAGAAAATATTCGACCTCTGTTTTTGTGAAAATTTCTTAGACATTCAGGCTGGTAAATGTTTTTTAATACTGTTTATTATAAACAGAGCATTTACTTAAATATTTGTATCTATAAAAAGAATGTATAAACGTAAAAATTTCTTAAAATAATTGTTGGACTTTGTCCATTTCCTAATATATTGTAATAATTTATTTCACCAGAGAATTTATTATTCTCTGGATCTTCAGACTTTCAAGTTTGAAAAAATGACATTCAAAATTTACACTTTTGAAGGGCAGTATTAATCTTATATAAGATGACATAGAGGGTGATGACTGATAGTCCAAGAGACATGGTCAAAATTAGGGAGGGAAGAGAGAATTTATTTTTATTTTTATGACAATACTTAATATTGAGGAGAAGTGGGGTAAGGACCAGACATTGACCTATTTAATCAGTCAATTCACCAGAAATGATATGGAGAATAAAAGAAAGAGAAAAAGAAAAAAAAAGTATGGAGTATTGCTATCATATTGTTTGATCTCTTATAAATTTATATTATTATATTATATTATAAGTTATTATATAATATGTAATATATTTTTAAATATATTATATAATAATTTATATATATATATATATATATATATATATATATATATACACACACACAAACATATATATAAGTTCCATCAAATTTTTTTTCAACATTTTCAAATTTCCAAATTAGTTCTTTTATGTAATCAATACATTTGCCAAATTTCATATTTATTCTAATTTTATATTTTTTCCCTGAGTACTTTATTATTATAAATTATATATAATTATATATAATTTTGATATATATATATATATATATATATATATATATATATATATATATATATATATATATATAAAATTATAATTATTTACAAATTTGAACATAGTATATTTAATCATAAATATATGAATGTAATGGAACCTGTTCTCATCTATAGTGTATACATTTTTTTAGAGATATAGATATATTAAAAAAAGATAAATTAAAATTCAGCAAGTATTTTTTTAAATCAATATCACCTCAAACAAGGCAGTACAGCCACTAACACACAAGGAGGAAATAGGAAGAGAAACATTAATAATGAGTAGAAAGAGAAATCAGGAAGACAGTAGATAGTGATTGACATTGCATTTTTGCAGATTAACATTGGTTGGAATGCATGAAGTTAGGAGGGAGTTTCACAAAAGAGAAGTGGAGGGTAAAAAACTGTCACCATAGAAGATATGGCTACATCTAACTAGTTCAACTGTAAATTTGTAAAGTCTAGTATTGAGCTTAAAGGATGTAGATGAGTGATCATTTAGGACAACTTTCATTTCACAATTTGATAAGAATTACTGGATTAGCTCAAAAATATGCCCAGAGATACCATAGCTTTTCAGCTTGTGGAGAAGGCCTGAATGTCAGACCCTGTCAAAGGTTTTTGAGTTGTCCAATGCTACAGCTTGGGCTTCACCATTTTTATCTAAAGCATGTTAGAATCTTTCTGAAATTATCATTAGTATATCAGCAGTTGATCTTGAGAAATGCAAAGACATATTGCTTGTCTGAGTAAAGGCCCTGTGATGAGAGATGATGAACCAATTCAGCATTGATTAGGGCTTCTAGAATTTTCGAAAAAGAGGTAGAGGGCAATTGGCCAATAGTTGGATGGGTCAGATGGTTCACCAGGGTTCTTCAGGATCTCGCTTTAGAAGAATAGTGGAGGAGGTAGTTGAAGAGTCAGAGGTGGGGGGGGGCAATCTAACTCTCGTTTTTGTCTTTGCCACTTTTTACTTTTTTTTGGCTTCTACCAAGGAATTAAGAGTGATTTGCCAGTCACTAAAAATAACTTGTCATCCTCAAACAAATACCAAGTTTCAAATTATATATATATGTATATATATATATATGTGTGTGTTTGTGTGTGAAAATATATAGAAAAATAGGAAAGAACACTTAGGTAAATAATCCGGAGTTCTTTTAGTATTTTTGTTTTTATTTTTAAAAAACAGTGCTCCATACAGAAGTAGAACTTAAATTATAATTATTTTTTAAAAAATATGATTCCTTCGCTACATAAGAGTTCTCATGTTTCAAAAACAAGATCCAAAAACCTCAATATAATTATTAAAATTAAATTGAATTAAAGTATCAAGCCCTGTTTCATCCTCAAGCGAAAATTTAGGAATAACCAATCTTGAAATTTATGGATCTTTATAAGCATGATCATTCATAAAATTAATTATGATGGAAACAACTGGAGTGACCATTTCAATAAGGGGCATAAGAGTTAACAATTTGTATCCATATATCAGTCACCTTCAGAAAGAGGTCAAGCTGAGGCAGGGCTGGGGTGTTCATTTCAAAGCGAATAGCTGTTGGCACCATCGTATGTCGTTAAATGTCTAAAGAATTTTTATATATATATATATATATATATATATATATATAGTTTAATGATGCAAATTTAAAATTTAAATCTAGTCTAAACAGTTGGGGTTGGGGGATGAAGAAAGAATTTTGATAATTAATAGCAATAGGAAAGACAAAATACATATGTCACAATGAAGGTTAGGTGAAAAAAAAATCACAGTCCGAACCAACAGACAACATAGAAAAAATACAAAAAGAAAATAAAATTCCAAGAATAACAGACATTTAAACATCTACAACAAGAAGATGGCACAAGGCAATGTAATTTACATAGACTCTACAAATGCTTCATCCCAATCCATAACTTTTACTTCTTTATGGACACTGTAGACAAACTTATTTTCAATGGTGGGTTTGGAGAAAAAAAATGGATGAACAAGTTTAGGTTTCCAAAGAATCTTGTTAAGGACAGGTGGTTGAAGGTGGGGTGCCTACCTCTCATTTTCTTTAAAAAAAACATATAATTATATCTTTGTGTGTGTATTTAAAAATAAAGTAATGGTTATAATATATAGGGAACATTTTTCAGAGATGTTTACATAGAAAAACATAACCCCCAAAATTTTTTATCTCCAATATTGCAAATTGTATGTGGATTTTAAAGTCAGAACTTAAGGATATAAAAAAAAAAGTAGACGTGATATATATTTTTTGAAAAATAAATTCCTATAAAATAACTATCACTCTCTATTACACACACACACTCATATATACACTTTATTTAGCAAAGAATTTGTCTTTTATTTATTATATTTGATTTTTTTTTAATCTAATCTCTGTCATCTGAAGACAGACAAAGCCAGTTGTCAATGGCAGACTATTTCACAAGGTAGTACCAGTTAAACTGTTTCTTCCAGAAAAAAAAAACATTGAAGAAAATAGGTAGATACATACATTTCATTCAAGAAATATATATATATTGGAGGCATGGTGGAGTAATGGATAGTGGCTTGGATTGAGGAGAGCTGAGTTTGAATTCCAGTCAAATCTATTTCATTCACTTATGTGCTAATACCCTTGGGAAAGGTATGAATCCTCTTTTTCTCCCTCCAGCTATGGATAAATAGCAGGAGAGACTGGGTTCTATAGCTTTGGGTGGCAACTCGTCTAGGAGAAAGAAAACAATTCAAAACCTGCAGGGGGTAGGGGTCGTTTAGGGACCTTGTGGCATGTAGTGCATCAGTTCTCTGTAGTTGAACATTCAAAAAGTGTGGTTAGAGTTCTCTGTAGTTGAACATTCAAAAAGTGTGGTTAGTTCTGCACAAAACCTTTACCACTATAATCAAATCTCATATGCTGGTGTTGGGTTGTCAGCTCCTAGGAACTGATCTGCTTGACCTCATATGTTGAATTTGATGGGAGAGTTGAGTATATATATATATATATATATATATATATATATATATATATATATATATATATATATATATATATATACTCAACTCTCCCATCTATATATATATATTATATATATATATATATATATATACTCAACTCTCCCATCTCTCTCTCTATCTATATATATATATATATATATAATTGACAGTGTGGTTCTTTCTGTATGTTTCTTTATCTATATGTCATACCAAAAAAACTGCTATATAAACTTAACAAGTGAATCTTGCACTAATTTGAATATCAAACCTGGAAGTAAGCAGGCAAATGATATATCCACTAGGCCAATGTTCTGCTGTTTGAACACTGATGTTTTATTTATCTACTTCCCCACAGTAGCAAGATGTGACGTATTGCCTGTTTAATGTGGGATACCATCTATACAAGCCAAGGGCAAAAAATGTCCTGTCTCTATGACCACTCTTATGCGGGAACCAATATCCACCAACCCTCCCTCTTTAGTTCAGTGAAGAAGATTGGAAATCCCAGGATCAGGCTTCTCTCATAATTTTAAAAGGAAGAGAGAACAAATACTGCAATTTGATCACAGAATCATCTTGTTTGACTCACCTCTTTAGAGCGGTAGGATATTGTTTTGGTCCAGGCTAGGACCAAGGAAGAACAGCATGAACACAAGAATAAAAATAACGAAGGTATATTACACAAAATAATAATACAAGATGTGGAAGGTGTTAGTATGACTGTCAGTCTGGTTTGGAGTGAACTACTATTGGCTTGACTCGATTCATCCCTCTCTCTTAAGAGGTGTAGTATACATAATGTTAGGAAGAGTTCATTCTGTAGTTATAGGTAAGGACCCATGACAGATATAATACAAGATTACTTTTAATATAGGGTGCCTATATGCCTCCATATAGGCCAAAGACAAAAACTGCTTAATCTCTGTGACTGCTGTCATACTGACATTGGTATCTGCCAATGTTCCCCATTGAGTGCAATAAAGAAGCAACTGATGCTGGGTTAGAATTCACAGGACCAGGCTTCCCTCATAACTTCAAGAGGAAGAGAGAACAGATATTACACTTTGATCCCTTCCTGATCTTAGGTAGAATTGTTGGGGAGTGATGTTTTAATCCAAGGCAGATCACAGAGACACTCTGAACTGAAATGAGTGTCAATCTCTATATAAGTAATCCTGTCTTTTTTAATTGTATTAGATTGCATATAAATGTAAAACTAATGTTTTATCACTTGTTATAATACCAGTGAATATAAACTGGTCTGTTGTCTTCAGAGAGCTATATACAGACTCTGTGAAACTTCTTTACAATTCTTCTCAATATGTGGAAATAAAAGTCTGTAATGGAGACTGGATCTGAAAACTCCAAGTCTATAAAATCTGTTCTCTATCCAAAAAGCCATTACTTCAAGTCAATATTTTTGCTGACTCGGACTATTTCAAAAGAAAGGAAGGTTGTTGATGTTTATATCTGTAAAAATAAACAAAAAAGTGAGAATTATTAAAAAAAAAAAAAAGAAAATGAAAAGAGTTCTGATGTCTGAGTAGATTTTTTCCATTCTTTGAGAAATACAAATTTAGACACATCAGTAAAAAGAAAAAGAAGTGGAGAAAACAAGTACCATCAAAGCACAGATTGTGGCAGCAAACTCTAAATAAAATAAAAAGTAACTGTATATTTTGTTGAAAAGATTTGATTCTTGATCAAATATTGAAAAACTTGTCAAATCCTTTGCAAGACAAATGATGTTCCTTTGACAAAACAAAAGCCGCCTCATCTCACAATGAAATATTTTTTTAAGTTCACTGGAGATTTGGGATTTCATGTCATTGCCTGAATGCTTATGTGGGCATATTTATATGAATAAATGTGTATATAAAAAAATATATTTAATAAGGTCACCAGATGATAGTGAATCTGGAATTAGGCATATACCAGGTGTAGCAGTAAAATTGTTCAATTGTGAGGTTAAGCTTTGAACCGTTGTATCTTAGATATTATTAAAGATATCTTACTGAAATTCTCCATGGTTTCTATAACACTACTGGACTCTTGAACAATAAGAACATATTTAGCTCTAAATTGAAATGATCCCTCTTCCTGTTGTGACCTCCTGGTTCAGTTTTCCTCCCTCTCTTTTTTTAAAATTATTCACCATTCTCTTGATGGTCCTTTAATAGACTTTGAAGATAGAAACCAGAGTATGAATGTTGGTACCTTTACTGAAGGCCTGAATGATCTATTTCCTCTCACCATTGCTCAGTTGAGAAGATAGTGGTGCTGGCTCAAAAATTTTTAATCTGTTCTCTTTCTAGCTTTCAAAGAGTTTTTCAGTTATTATGACAAATGGTGGTATAATGGCTAAATATCTCATCTAAAAACCTGGATAAAAAGAACTCAATTAGTTTAGTGATTTTTTTAGATATTAAACATTTTGTAGGATGGAGAATTATTGCGTACTGTTACATGATTTGGACAATTTTACTGTTACACCCAGTATAATGTGAGACATTTTAAACTGATCTTTTTTTCTTTTTTTAAACTTAGAATACAAAATTTCTATAACTATTAGGTTATCACATTTAAACATAAAAGAAGAAACAACTGCTTCTTTGATCATAATTGATATATTTAATCAAAAATATATTTCCCTTCATTATTGATAAGACAATCTTATCTATTTGGTATTCCTGTTTTACATTCATTGGATGAAATATCCTTCAGGTTTGGGGGGGGGGGGCAAAGAAACACTTAATATCAGTTTTAAAAACTTCTAAAGGATGTTGCAATGATTTGAAAAGATGAAAGTCAGATGGAACAAGGTCAGGAGAATGAGGCAAAAACTTCAATATTAATTTTTACATCATTTTTGCATTAAAAAGATTATGACAGGAGGAATCAAGTAAATTCTGGAGCTGTTTTTAGCATCTATGTCTCTCGGACGTGGTCATAGTAATTTTTTTTTTAAGTTTCTTTTATGCTGGTGTTCTTTTCCCTGTTCACAATTTTGATGAATCTGTATTTACCCACCATGTCTTGATATGGTTTTCGAAGACAAAATGGTGACAATTCTCCTCCAATCTCCAGCACTTTTCTTAGTAAGCCTTGCAGACATCCAGATTTTTTGATGAATCTGTATTTACCCACCATGTCTTGATATGTTTTTTGAAGACAAAGTGGTGATAATTCTCCTCCAATCTTCAGCACCTTCCTTAGTAAGCCTTGCAGACATCCAGAATTTTCAGGATTGGATAGCCTCCTTTCTTGAATGCAAAACTACATATTGCCAGAGTTACTCAGGAAAAGTTATAGCACTTATGATGATTGTCTAAGCTTAACTTAAATGTGGCTCAAGGCCAAAAGTACATTACATTGCTGGATGTAGTCCTGCTTTGGGGACTGATTCTCTTTTTTTCAATGGCTGCTATCCATTGCCATTTTCCTTGAATATGATTATGGAGAATTCACTTTTCACTGCTAGTGATGACTCTACCTTGGAAAGGTTCTGTAGCTAGTCTACAGTTTAATGGTGAGCAGAGGGGGAACTCTACAATCACCTTGAGAAGCATTCAGATTATGAGGGAGCCATTGACCAAGTTAGACACATTTCCTGGTTCATGAAGGTGTATTATGATTGATGTGTGATCTGTTTCGATAATGTCTATGTAGTTTACTTAAGATTACAAAAACTTAATATTGACAGGACTTGCCTGTTCATATCAAGATGAATTTTTGTGAGAGAAATTTCTTGAATGAAGCTGACCAAATCATTGTTGCTATGTCTGACATTTAAAATTTAATTTCCATAGACAGAATAAAGGTGTCTTGCTGATTCTCTAAGTGAATGGACCATTTTGAATTCATACAGGATATTGATCTGATATGGATCAAATCTAAACTCATTTTAAAAGGGTAAAATAAATACAAATTTACCCACTTTAATCTGTAAAGAAAGCAAAAACAAAACAAAATAATATAAGATGAATGGTTATTTTAATGTATTAAAAAAGTATCTGCAAAGTGGCCATGTCAAAAATACAACAGGACTTTCTTTCAAACTTAATGTTTTTTAAAATATGATTTCACTAATTTTTATACCTGAAAAAAGTATATTTTAAGTTTTCGTTTGTTTAGTTTAATAACTTTAGATTCAGAACAATGTTATATCTTTTGTTTTTGTTTTTATTCAATATGATATCTTTTGATGATGACAACATTCATTTTTCATATCTTGTATCTATATATATTTTCCTTCTAAAACAAAGTTGATGAAAAATAAGTTCTATTTATAATTATCATACAAATTAGCAGAATTGTGTTGTCTTAGTAAAAAAAAAAAATCTGAGTGGCTATTGGATACTGCTAAACACAGACCCATGTACACACTAATGTAGTTATTGTAGTGTGTGCTAGAAATATCTCCCACATATACCTCCCATGAAATGTTAAGACAGATGAAGACACTATTGCACCTAATGTCTTACCATTATGTGGGAGGTATTTCTGTTGCACCTTGTATATTAAGATGTGAATATTGGGATGTGTGGGTGTTGTAATGTATAGTGGCTCAGAATGAAAAATTGGAGCTGTGTTCAAATTCCAGTCAGTTTTGTTGCATTCACTTATATGCAAATACCTTTTAGAAAGGTATGAATCCATCTCCTCCCCTATAGACACATCACATTGAAACACCTGCTCCTGTATGACTACCAAAGTTAAGCAATGTTGAGCCTGGTCAGTATTTAGATGAGTGACTGCTTGGGAGTACCAGCTGCTGTAAGTTTGGATGTGTGGGTGGTGTAATGGATAATGGCTCAGAATTGTTAATCAGAGAGCAGAGTCCAAATTCCCATTGGGTTTGTTAAATTCACTTATGTACAAATACTTTTGGAAAAAGCTATGGGTTTATTAGAAATACTTGTATCACTAAACTATTATTATATCTTCCTTGTCAAATTCTTACAATGTAAAAATATTTTCTGGCTTTAAATAACCTGCAAAGGAATGATAAGCCATAGAAAATGGATCAATCAATGAGGTCAATGCTATACCTGTCTGCTTTACAGGGTTGATGCAACTGGTTACATCAAGGTGCCTGACATGGTGTTTGAAACATGGATTAAATGGGGGCTGACCATGTGTTTTAGCAAAACCCTGCTGCCTTTCACATTGTCCAGGAGTGTCCAGCATGAATAAAAACCATTTAATCTGAGCATGCTGTCACTTCTAAGGCTATACTTAAAGCAGTTTTACTGAATAACCTTTTACTTTTTTTTAAAGACCTTGTTAGAAGTATAAAATTTAATTATAGCCAAAAGATTGGTATAATTAAAGAGAGAAACACAAAATACACAGATATCAATATGATATATGCAGATAGATTCAGTGTGGACATGGCAATCAACACTGCATGCTGAATGTTAATTTCATGCCATAAGCAATGGTTTAGACATTCATCATGCAGTGTCGATTTCTGTGTGCACACTGTATACATCTACAAAAGTTCTAACTCTAAATTAAGGTCGTTTAACTCTAGGATGTGTCATGGCAGTAAAGCTCCGATTTGGTAGAACTAAAGAATGGATCTTGTTTAAAAATTTGCCATGGAAATAGAGATAGAATAGCAAAGATTGTGACATTGCATCTGTGGGGAAAAAGAATGCAGGGTTTGGACATGATGGTGAGGATATTTTTCTTTTATTTTCCTCTCAGTATGTTAAAGTCCAGATGTAGACCAAGATGTGATCTGCTAATACATGCATGGAGACATAATAGCAGATTGAAAGGAGAAATTGAAATTGGAAAATCATTTTTTAATTCCAGCTGAGTTTGTTATTCCATTTATGGATTAAATAGATGGGCTTATTGGTCTCCCTAGCTATGGTTGGCAACCAGTTTAGGAGAATGATAACTCTGGATTCAAAACTGCATGTAGCCTTGGTATAGTACTGATATAATGGAATAACCCATTACCCCCATGAGTGACTACACTATAGGTAGTAACTACCTATAAGTATCTGTAAGTCAACAGACTACGGCATCTAGCTGGGATCTGTTGAGTATGACTTGGACTTACCGACTTTGCAATAGTAGCACTCATGACTGGATTGATTTGCATCAACCTTGTGCATAACTGTTAACTTTATTCTTATTGTATTGTTTGTTTTTTTTACAGTAAACTTTTACTTATTTTATCCACCATGTTTTTCAAGTATATATTCCTATTTGCACAGAATATAACAAGTACATACTATGCTGTCATCAAAATGGAGTTCACAATGACTAATGTGGACTATGGTCAACATACAACTGTTGATATTATATTTGCATATAGGAATACTTATATCAAGCTGTCAATTCTTTTATTTGCTTATTGGGTGACTAACACAATAGTTAGTTCATTTCTAGTACCATTGGTCTAGGTTCAAATCTAGGTAAAGTAATTGCTTCATTTCTTAAAAGGTTAGTATTTAACTCTCTTCTAGTTCTTTAAATAGTCCAAGAATTTGTAATGTCTACAATAGCCATTCATAATAAACTTATGTCTGTAAAGATTATATATTATTGCTTACCTGTCTTTTTGTGAAGTTCTGTTGATTTTAATGCAAATGCTTACATTTAAAGTCTTTCTTGGAGTCTCCTTTGTTTTGATTTGTTGGTTCTTCTCAATCTATTAATTCACTTCATTGCTTTCAGGAA
>CAHIKZ030001263.1:262500-337500 GCA_903632075.3 Acanthosepion pharaonis | reverse complement strand
TATATATATATATATATATATATATATATAATATGGTGAATCAATAAGTCTATTAATTTTGGTCATTTTAGCCTCCGATAGTTGTACTCAATAAACTTCTTGAAATTTTGAACTGAACCCTTTATTCAATCCACTGGGGTAGATTGTTCTCATTCTGTTTTTTATGCTTACAGATTTTATATGAATAAATTTGCACCAGTTTCATTCACATTTGTGGCACTTGTCTGTTTCTTCTATGGGGGTAGATTATATGATTTTTCAGTATGACACAACCAAATATGTTTTAGTCCACTAGGCTGTGTGTCTCTTGGACTCCCAGTGATGTAATTATGGAACCTTAAACGTAATGTCTGTACTCAGGTGGTGAAATTTTCACTGGATAACGTTTAACCCATGTAATTAATATTCTCCTCCCTGGTTTTTTGAGCAGAAGAGGTTTATCTCTTGTTTCCTATTTAGAATTGGATTTCCAGTTGCTTCTAAAGTTTTCTCATTCTCTTTCACTCCCAATAGCCTTTTGTGTCTTAGTAATATTAACACCTTGCTTGCGGTCAAATGATTAAAAAGGAAAAAATATTGCTATTGAATTAAGTGCATTAATTAAAGAAAGGACATTATCTGGAGAAATATTAGTTGTTTAGAATAAATATTATTTTATTATTAGCTACAGATATATATTTATATCTATATCAGTATAGCAGTAAGTATGTATATCCTTGGAGAGAGAGAGAGAAAGACTTGTGTTTGTGAAAGAAAGACAGTTCAAGTTTATGTGTATATTTTACATCTATATATTAACTGTGAATGTGTTGGTGGCATGAAGGTTAGCAATATGGAAAGTAAATGTGAAATGTGAAAGTAAATGTGAAAGGCCAAATTCAAATTCTGAAGCTGTTGGATTTACTATGTCTTAGCGTCCTTCATTAAAATACAAATCCATGTTTTCTGCCTCCAGTTTTGTATAAAATAGAACAGGCTGGATTCTCTAATCTGTGTCCAGCAGGTATTTTTTGAGAAGCAAAACTCTGAATTTAAATGTGTGCAGAAAGCAATGAAAAATCATTACAATATCTTTCCTAGATGAATCACAATAAGAGACAGTAATGAAAACTAGAAATTGCAGTAGAATCAAGATTGCTGACATCCTGAAGGAATGTGGTTTTTAAAAAAGTAAACACTACAAACACAGTTTTTACATACACATCATACACACACACACACATATATATATATATATATATATATATGCCGATAACTAATTTATCATTTCGCTGGACCAACCTTAATTGTTTTATGACCCTTCGCGCAGAACTCTTCATTGCCAATCCAAGAAGGAAATTCGGATTACCAACACACAAACAGAAAATGTCTCATATCGAGAATATTTAACATTGAACATGAGGAAAAATTAATTATTTTAATAATATGTGGAAATCTCCACTTTTACCTGAAAGGCGGTCATGAGACCAGAAACGCGTGTCGTAAAATTATGTAAAACAAAGCATAATATTTTTTCTAAATAAATCCACATTACAACCAAAAACGTTTATGCACCTCTCTTCTCTTCCTTTTAATATACATACTTTTCTCGTTGGAACCACTACAACATATTTCTTTTATATATATATATATATATATATATATATATCACTTTCTAGATAGTCCAAAAAGTATCTCTGAGCCCTTGAAGGTGATGAATTACTTATTCTCCATCTTCCAACCTCTTTCCCACAGACGGGATGCAACAAGCCTCTCACAGCTCTGTTGCTACTGTCACATAAAATGATCAGGCGAATAACATTCCCTGGACCCACTAAGTCAAATCTTCATAGCAAAGATACAACAGACCATTTACATAGTAGCAAACCACCCTCATTCCCTCTGTATTGCATCAGTGAGAATTAAATTCTACTGGAACAGACCACAAACCACTGCTCTGTGGAACTGACTCCCAAAAGGATGTTTCCCTGATCACTATAATCTTGACCTGTTCTAGTCTAGGGTTAACTGTTATCGTTCACAAATGGCCTCCAATTGGAACCCTCTACTGTGAGTGGCCCAGGGCCTTGTAAAGGGTGAACACACACACACACACACACACATATATATATATATATATATATATATATACAATTGATTAAAAAGAACCAATCAAGTGTGTCTGTTTCATTTTTTTTTTTTTCAATTCTTGAATAAGATGTAATCAAAGTTATAGATAAATTTTTTGAAGTTCATTCTGTGTTGTGGTTTTGATCAAGTACTTTTAACCATCTCAGTCATTTTCAAGAAACAATGTGGTGTCTGTGTGGAAGATAGAATTTCTTTGTCTAAATCCTAGCATTCTTTGAAAAGTTGAAAGTTTGAAATAATCTACAGTCGGGTTATGTATATTGTTTTTTAGAATAAGCCCACACTGAAGAGAATGTTATTTTATATATATATATATATATATATATATATATATATATGAGAGAGCCTGTAACATAATGATATGATTAAAGAAAAATACAAACTTAGACTTCACATATATGCACATGACTTGACTTTGAAAATAAAGATTAAGGAGGGTCCTCCATGTATATAGCTGCCTTCCATGTGGTTAATTGAACACAATAAACTGCACTCGTGGTAGTTTTATCCAACACTGCAAGTTAATAAAAAACAAAAACATTAACCTAAAAATTTGAGTCCTGTTCTTGAATAGCCTTCTCAGATTGAGACTTTCATATGGATGTCATGTATATATAATACACAGAAGTATATCAGGATATAAAAAAAGTATTTATTTTGCACAACAAATATTTTTCAAACATAAATCATCCTTTGTTAATGCACTCAGTTCAATTGTCAATATTCCTATTAACTGAATCAGATTAAACATGATACAGTAAAAATTTCAGATCAAAATTCAGTTAATAACTAATATAACAGACTCTCATGAATGCATACAAACACACACACACACATACATACATACATACATATATATATATATATATATAATATGATAAAGAACAAATAGGAAAGTCTAACATGTTTCACATTTATTAAAGCTTCATCAGAGAATGAGATAAGAAAGAGAAAAATTTGGGTATTTTTACCTTTGTTTTTAAAAAATCTAATGTATGTTTATTTGAAACAATTGGTATGTATGTAAAAATGTTCCCAAATCCGCATGCATGAAACCATCAAACATACTGTCTACTAAACACACACACACACACATACATACATACATTATCATCTGAATATCACATAGACAAACTAAAATTATTATACACTTACACACATAAAGCAATATTTACATTTTTTTTTCTGTTAGGCTTGGAATCTGTTAATTTCTTGGAACTTCAAATGTTCATGTTGTCTCTCCTTGAATTCAAAATGCTACAAATTTGTTTAACAAGTTGAATGCATGTGAAATATGATTAACCAACGAAAATCAAACAACACAAAAGTAAAAATATCCTAACTTCATTTTTCTTTTTTCCTATATCTCATTCTCTGATGAAGATTTTAATAAAAGTGAAACATGCTATATTGATAAATGTTTCCTATTTATTCTTTATCTTATCATTCCGTCAGATTCTGATCTATATTTGATCCCAACTGATATATATATATATATATATATATATATATATATATATATATATATATATATTAATTAGTAATATCTTTGCTCTGTTTAACCATATTGAGCACGATTACGTTTACAACTCATGTATAAATTTGACTATTATTTATTTGCTTGTCTGCATATACACATGCTTATATCTGGTCATTTGATTTATCTGTCCCTATATATATATATATATATATATATATATATATACACACACACACACACACACACACACACACACGTGTGTGAATATATATATATATATATAGGGACACGCACATATTGCATGTATTCATTTATGCTTTTTTTTTCTTCTCTCTCATTTTCATTAATGATGCTTCATTAATTCTTATTTTAATCCCCAAATTTAATCTCCAAATTGTTACCTATTTTCTCTCTTATTTCCTAAAATTAATCTTAAAATGAATCTCCTATTTTTGGAGGGGTTTTCCTCATATTTCTCCTAATCTCTAAATTATCTTAACTCTTGCTTTTTTTCTCATTCCTATTCTATTTCCTTTTTTTCATATATCCTCTCCTTATTACTTTCATTTTCATTCTCTTTTATTTTTTTTTTTACTGCTGTTTTCTTTCTTTTTTGCTCCTTTTTTTTTCTTTTTTTAGCTTCTGTTTTCTTTCGTTGTTTTTACTCCTGTTCTCTTCCTTTCCTCTTTTTTTTTTTACTCCTGTTCTCTTCCTTTCCTCTTTTTTTTTTTACTCCTGTTCTCTTCCTTTCCTCTTTTTTTTTTTTTTTTTCACTTCAGTACCCTTTCTATTTTTGCTCCTCTTCTTTTCATTTCTTTTTCTTCTTTTTTTTTTTTTTGTTCTTTTTGGATGTTACTGTTTTTAGCTTTTGAAAATTTTCTCATTTTTTAAAAGCTTTATTTCACTTATTTCTTATCTTCTACTTACTCTCCCTATTCATTTTACTATTTTGGGAAAGTTTACTGTTAAGCTTTTAACCCTATCTTGATTGCCTTTCTATTCACTTTAGTTTGCTCCTTACACCCCCAACTTTAAAATCATACTTTCCACTATTGGATTTTTAATGTTTTGTCTTTGTCTTGAAACCACTCTTCCTTCCCCCTACCCTGTTTCACTCTCTGTTGATTTTCCCATGTTCTTTGTAATCCCTAGTTTTTATCCAATTTGTAATTTTTTTTTTATCTAAGTTGTTTATCATCAACAATTTCACAGCTACTTTTTTTTTTATCAATATCAGAATTTTAAGCCATCAGCTTAATGTATTTTCTTTTAATATCAGATTTTCTTCTTTTTTTTTTTTTTTTTTTTTTAAAGAAAAAGAAAAATTCTCCATAATTTGTAAATAATTAGCTTTACCTTTTCAGGTGAATAGATAAATGTATGTGTGCATATTATTCTGTATATCTATAAACACATATCTGTGTGTGAAAATATGAATTTGATAAAGGACACAAACATTACAAAAAAATATTATGCTTGCATAAATGTGTTATAGGCAACATGTACAATTTGTATATGAAAATATATATATATATATATATATATGCGAGTGTGTATATATTCATATGCACACACTTATATGTATTTATATTTAAACATACAAATATATATATATATATATATATATATATATATAATACACACACGTGGGTAGCCTAAAAGTTCTCACTTCCAAAAGTCTGACTAAATAAAAAACGAAATAAAAAAAACTATCAGAATTTGATTTGGAACCCCTTTTAAGTTTGGTCCCCAAATTTGCAGCATCAATCACTGATCTATATATATATATATATATATATATATACACACACACACATTGAAGCTCTAAACTAGCCCCCAAAATTTTCAGCATCAAACTCTTATATATACATGCACGCACACACACTGAAGCTCTAAACTGGCATTTCTATCAAATGTGGCACAAAGCATTAAATTCAATTTTGGTTAACTGAATGCTAAAGTAATAAGAATTGAAAAAGAAAGCATGTCTTTTGCTTCTTTGGGGAAATGGGATTATTAGAAAATGAAATAATCAAAAATGATAGAAATTGACTGCTGCAACCCTTTTAAAATATCTACTGAAGATCCCGAAACAAAGATCTAAAAAAAAAAAGAAAATGGAAAAAAAAAAAGCAAACGTGATTTCACTGACTGTAAAAGATAATCTCCTAACGGATCCAAGAAGCCAATTTTTAAGAATATACAAGATTTGTTCTCTTAAAATATTGGCAATATCAATAACAAGAATCGGTTTCTATTTTGATTTTTTTTCTTTACTCAAAAAAAAAATATTTGATGCAAACAAACATCTGAATGTTATTAATTTATATTCATCTTCACACACATAGAAAAGTACATGTGTTTGTTTTTATATCTGCATCTGCGTATGCATATATTTAGGGATAGACGTGGAAAACAAAAAAATAAGTTCACTCGAAGATATCAATTTCTGTCTGTAAATGCCTTTGTGATATGAAATATTTTGACATTTTTGTGGAATCTCTATTTGGAAATGCTTGACCATTTCTTAGATTAAACAGCTCAAGCTCATTCTATATATGAAAAAGCTGGTGAACCAGAAGTTGGTTCTGATTGGAATATAAAGACCTATGCACTAAGATAGGAGAGCCTTACACTATAAAAAGAGTTGTAGCTGATGAATAGTCAGTATATGATTGGTAGCAACTGGGTTGCCAATGAAAAAGGGGTATTGATGTTGTAAGACTTGAAACCCCTAATGATCCTCATCTAAAAACATCTCTGATGATTTGTGCCAGAGAACTGAAAAGATGTCCTTCATGAAATGCATGAAAAGCTGAGAGATTAGAATGATTGCTTTCTGACTATAAGACCATGATCAATTTGTCAGTGTGGTATGGATTAAACCCCTTTATACATATTCTGTTTTTAAGTAAGTTCAGCTCAGTCACACTCTATACTAAATTGAATTGAGCTTCAGATATTATACCTGTGTTCATCTTATTACAGTCAGGAAGGCGAATTCTTGATGTTATTGGTCTAGGAAGACAGTTCCAGCATGTGGTAACTTTGGAATGTGCCTAAAATATTCCTTGTGAGTGAAATTGTGTAGACAGAAATGTTTGGAGGCTGTTGATGGTTGCGTTAGCACAAAGTCACAAGTTATTGTGACAGAGGATTTGAGTATACTGGCATTGTTCAAATGGATGATCATGACAAATGGTGAACTCTCTTCCAGAAACTGTAACTAAGGTCTGCTCAGTATAGTTTCAGTATTAACCATAGTGTGTTGAACAAGCACAAATGTGCCTGAGTATGCATCTGTGACAGGGACTGATTAGTAGATTCGTGTACTCAGAAAATGTGCGTAGCTAGCCATTTATTTATATATATATATATATATATATATATTTAAAAGATATTTTTTGTAGGTACAAAATTTAATGATCGAAATAAAAAGTGTAAAAAATTTAATATTACAAGATATATTAAAACAATATTAAATAATAAAAAAAAAAAACATTCAAGTTGTACCTTTCTCTGTTTTAATTTTGAATCTCATGGAAGTTTGATGAGCGAGAGCGAAACCGGTTAAAACAGCCCCTTTGTTGTTGAGTGTTTTTTTTATTATTTAATATTGTTTTAATATGTCTTGTAATATTAAATTTTTACACTTTTATTTCGATTATATATATATATTTCATACATGTTTGGTTGAATAATACTGTTCTGTCTATCCAATTTTTTATTAACTCTTCCAAATTTATGAATTAGTTTTTTTTATGTAATCGGTAAATTTACCAAATTCTTTTTTTTTTTACTTGAGTACTTCGAAATATTACTACATTTACTGTCTATGATTTCATTTTGGTAAATTCCAGTGTTCCCTTATTTGTTGGAATCAATTTCAAGTTACTCAAGGTGACATCATTTCTAACAGTGAAACTGAACTTTTACATGTATTCTAATTTTCTTTTTTTTTTTTTTATACACATGTCAATATATATTCATCTATGGAGAAACATATTATTTAATATTGGCTGATTTGCTTGTATTACAACAGCTTGAAATTGATTCCCCAAACATGAGAATGCTGGTATTAGCTAAAAACACTTAAAATTTATCAATTATATAAACATTCAGAAATTTGAAAAAATTAATAAACAATTGGATAGACAGAATTTTTTCAATATAATTCAACCAAATATGTTTGAAAAAATCCTTGCCACCTCAATACATCTTATATATATGTGTGTGTGTATATATATATATATATATTATATATATATATATACCCAAGTATATGATTGGTATATATGGAATGAATTCCAATAACCAACAAATACTATTCTTAAGAGTGCTCAATACAAAGTACAGCAGATATAATTCTTTATTTAAAAAAATTTATAACATAAATATGTTATAAAATCACTACAAAAATAGCCATTTTGTTTCAACACTCTCAGTGTCTTATCAAGTGATGATGTTGAATGTAAAATAAATGGTTTTAAAAGTTTCGAATTAATTAACAATCCTTCACAAGGGGAAAACGTTGTTACAAAAGCAAGATGGATCAAACAAAATACAAGTATAGGAAAATTCAAAAAGCTTGACAATGAAGTCATGTTATAATAGCTACATATGCAAACTATTTTAACAAATATCTTTGATTAATTAACAAGAACCCATGTACTAGGGATAAATTTTTCTTGCACTGATGAGACAACTATTTATCCCTCTCTTAATAGTAATTCGGTTCAGTTTGATAAGGTTATATTGAAAACCAATCTTAATAATAATTTATATTCTGTTGTTAACTGGGGCAAGCAATGGCTTGATAATTTTAGAACTTCCAAAATGAAACTGCTTGCTATTAATCATCTAAGAGAATACTTTCTGCCTTCTATCAGCATGACTGATGCTAACCTCCGTGGAAAGATGACATTGAATCAATTGCTAGGTCTACTGCTAGATAAGTTGGTTCACTGTTTTGTGCTAGACAATTTTTCTGACCCAAATCTATTTTACATATTGTTGTGTATGATACACCTAATTTACATAAGTGGAGTACCGACCATATAAATATGGGTTGGTACCGGAAGACGACGGAAGATTAAGAGATCGAATCCAGAGACTCTGCCCGACTGCGACTTAGTCAACCCATTCTGCAGGAACAGTCTTCCCAAGAATATACCAAAACTACCTGTAAATATTGTGTACCTTTTTTCATTGTTTCAATACATTTTGTTACGTACATTTTGTGTTGTATTATTATTATTCCATGCTTATTCAAGCTTCAACACATATGTACAATTCTACCATTTGTCAATGATTTGAATATTGCTGCCATATATAGTCTGGTGCTCTTGCCATATATTTAGAGATCCTTGATAAAATCCAAAGACGAATCTGCAATGTCATTGGTACTGACCATTATTTTTTTTTTTTGTTTTTTTAATCATTTTACCCCAAGGAATGAAATAAAAACACAAGGGGTTACTGAGTGTGAAATAATAAAAAAGAAAAAAATTACTAATGAGTGTGAGCAATAAAAGAGAAATCAAGAAGACAATAGATAATGATTGATATTGTATCTTTTTGAAGATCAAAGTTGGTTGCAAAGAAGTAAGCCAGAAGAGAGTTCCACAATTGAGAAAAGAAACTGTTAGCATAGAATTTACCATTACACCTGGCCAATTCAACTATAAAATGATGAGACCTTGTTAGCAATCTAGTACTGTGCTTAAAAATATAAAGTCTAGATAACATAGAGGAAATTTCATTAGAACAATTGAAAGTATTTATAGAAAAAGCACAGCAAAATTGCATTAAAGCAAGGGAAAAATGACTGATGCTAGGATGCCAGGTCAGGACCAATAACATTGCAGATTCTTCTTGGGATTTTATCAAGAATCTCTAAATATATAGCAAGAGTACCAGACTATATGCAGCAGAAAATATTCAAAGCATAGATGCATGGTAAACTTATAAATATGTAAGATAGATTCCAGAGGGAATTCGTTTCCTAGCCCTGAAATTATTATCAATGATCAAATATTATCAGTTGAATTGATATCTAGACTATGGCCAGAAACCTATAATTTGCAGTGGATTTGAAATTTTATAGTTATGACCTGATTATTGGGGATTAATAGGTTGAAACTGGATAAGGGATCAATAAGTATGAAACCTAACACATAGTTATTATATAAATTTTTATCTGAAATTTTCAATGTGATATACATGATAAATATGTATTGTAAAATTAAGCATGTTGAAAAAAATTTGTTATATAAAATAAACGCTTTTTCATTATTAGGTTTATTGA
Organism: Acanthosepion pharaonis; assembly: GCA_903632075.3. Taxonomy (NCBI): domain Eukaryota; kingdom Metazoa; phylum Mollusca; class Cephalopoda; order Sepiida; family Sepiidae; genus Acanthosepion; species Acanthosepion pharaonis. The sequence continues at coordinate 327,583 of CAHIKZ030001263.1, read as the reverse complement.
TGAACTGACATATTTATAAAGAAGAAATATTCACAAAAAGAAATTGTTAAGATGAAAAGATAGAATTGGAGAAAAATAGTTACTTAAAAGGAAGAAATAAACAAATGAAAAGATAAAATAAAAATACAGAGGAAGAAAGAAAAGATAGAATCACAGGAAATGAAAGAAAAAAGAGAGAGAGAAAAAAAGATAGAGAGAAAAAAGGAAACATATGTGGTGAATATGAAATAAAAATAACTCTCTTTTCTCCACTGTTTTCTAAATTCGTGAGCCTATGTGAAAATTTATTTTAACCAATAGAAAATGGGATTGACTTCTTGGCTGAAGAAAATACCAAGGCAAAGTTCAATGAGCCTATGTGAAAATTTATTTTGACTAATGAAAAAGGGAGTGTCTTACAAACTGAGTAAAAAATAACAAGCCAATGTGAAATCACTTTTTGATATAAATAGGCAGAGAAAGTTGAATCAAGGGAGAGAGAGAGGAGAAAGAAGCAGGTGGCAAAAAATCCAGAGTTCCACACATCTGAATAATACCAGTGTCAAATTACATGCTGATACATTATCAGCCGCTAATGAGAGAAGGGCTATTTCAAAGAACTCTATTCAACTCCAAAGTTAAGTAACTTAAAATGTATCTTTTCATTCATGTTGAATACAAGTGTATAACTTTTATGTGAAAAATGAACTCAATTTGTTTTAAACATTTTGGAATATTACTCTGTGTCTGATGATTTAACATGAGCATTTTCTCTTCTTGACAATTCATCGAAACTACAAACTTTAAATATTTGATTCCTTTTCCTGAAACAAGCGACTGACAAATTCAAATGTATAAATTGGTAAATAAATTCCTTATCTTGTTTTGTTAAATATAACACGTGTGTTTCCATGTCATTATTCCTCAAAACTTCACATAGAATGAAAGAAAATGAAAGAAAAAAGAAAAGATAGAATGATAGAAAAAAGAAAAGATAGAATCGCAGGAAATGATAGAAAAAAGAAAAGATAGAATCGCAGGAAATGAAAGAAAAAAGAAAAGATAGAATGATAGAAAAAAGAAAAGATAGAATCACAGGAAATGAAAGAAAAAAGAAAAGATAGAATGAACGCTAGAAAGGGAGATAAGAAAAGATAGAATCGCAGGAAATGAAAGAAAAATGAAAAGATAGAATGAAGGAAATGAAAGAAAATGAAAAAAAGAATGATAGAAAAAAAAAAAAGATAGAGAAAGGAAAATAGAAAAAAGAAAAGATAGAATCGCAGGAAATGAAAGAAAAAAAGAAAAGATAGAATGATAGAAAAAAAAAAGATAGAATCGCAGGAAATGAAAGAAAAAGAAATAGAATGAAAAAGAAAGGGAGATAAGAAAAGATAGAATCGCAGGAAATGAAAGAAAAATGAAAAGATAGAATGAACGCTAGAAAAGAAAAGAAAGATAGAATCGCAGGAAATGAAAGAAAAAGAAAAGATAGAATGAGGAAATGAAAGAAAAATGAAAAGATAGAATGATAGAAAAAGAAAAGATAGAATCGCAGGAAATGAAAAAAAAAAAAGATAGAAAAAATGATAGAAAAAAAAAGATAGAATCGGGAAATGATAGAAAAAAGAAAAGATAGAATCGCAGGAAATGATAGAAAAAAGAAAAGATAGAATCGCAGGAAATGAAAGAAAAATGAAAAGATAGAATGATAGAAAAAAAAAAAGATAGAATCGCAGGAAATGAAAGAAAAAGAAAAGATAGAATGAACGCTAGAAAATGATAGAAAAAAAAAAAAGATAGAATCGCAGGAAATGAAAGAAAAAAGAAAAGATAGAATGAACGCTAGAAATGAGAAAAAAAAATAGAATAGAATGAAAGAAAAAAAGAAAAGATAGAATCGCAGGAAATGAAAGAAAAATGAAAAGATAGAATGATAGAAAAAAGAAAAGATAGAATCGCAGGAAATGATAGAAAAAAGAAAAGATAGAATCGCAGGAAATGATAGAAAAAAGAAAAGATAGAATCGCAGGAAATGAAAGAAAAATGAAAAGATAGAATGATAGAAAAAAGAAAAGATAGAATCGCAGGAAATGAAAGAAAAATGAAAAGATAGAATGATAGAAAAAAGAAAAGATAGAATCGCAGGAAATGAAAGAAAAAAGAAAAGATAGAATGAACGCTAGAAAGGGAGATAAGAAAAGATAGAATCGCAGGAAATGAAAGAAAAAAGAAAAGATAGAATCGCAGGAAATGAAAGAAAAATGAAAAGATAGAATGATAGAAAAAAGAAAAGATAGAATCGCAGGAAATGATAGAAAAAAGAAAAGATAGAATCGCAGGAAATGATAGAAAAAAGAAAAGATAGAATCGCAGGAAATGAAAGAAAAAAAAAAAAGATAGAATGATAGAAAAAAGAAAAGAAAATCGAAAAATGATAGAAAAATAAAAAAAAGAAAGGAAATAAAGAAAAAATGAAAAGATAGAATGATAGAAAAAAAAGAAAAGATAGAATCGCAGGAAATGAAAGAAAAAAGAAAAGATAGAATGAACGCTAGAAAGGGAGATAAGAAAATACAGAATCAGAGAAAATGAAAAAAAAAAAAGGTAAAGAATGAATGATAGAAAGAGAAAAAAGGATCACAGAAAATGAAAGAAAAATGAAAAGATAGAATGAATGAAATGAAAAGGAAATAAAAATTGAGAGAGATAAAAATAAAGAAAGTAAGAAAAATAGAATGAGAGACACACAAGAAAGAAAACAATAATTAGATAGAAAAATGAAAGAAAGGAAAAAAATATTTGAAAGCAACACGTAAATTTATTTTTAAAAACACAAAAAAAAAATTAAATGCAAAAGAAATTTTAAAATATCTAAATTTAAAACAACAGTAAAAACTTGCTGAATTTGCAAGTGAATAATTTCTTGATTTTTATGTCCACCTCCTCCACAACTGCCCTTTTTTTCAAGTTTTAGTTTGCAGTGTAGACATGTGCCTTAACAACTACAACAATGATAAGGACAAGTGATTAAAAAATACCATCTGCTTTGTCATAATTTATTCATAAAAACAATTTCTGTTTGGTATGCTACTTTTATTTTTACTCATTCAAATTACTTAACTATTTTTTCACATGAATAATTAAAAATATCCATTATTTTATACATCAATATTTTCTAAGTTTGTCAATTTAATTATTTTATGATCTGTTTTTTATTCTCAGACATAGAGGCATCATTAGTAATATTGGTTGGTAATTATACTGTTTAGCACCTTTTGTCAGAGGAAGCTACTATTCCTTTCTGTAGGTCAGTTCTTAGCAAACTGACCTAGTAGATTATTACTACTACAGTGAGTTCAGTCCCCACTAAGTGTCATATACATGAAAGTTATGATTGAGAAACTAGTTAACATACACTTTTGTCCTTATACCCCAAAACCTTATTAAATAAGTACCTATACTTTCGATATTATCATTAACTTACTGGAGAGCAATGGTTAACAAACTAGTCTCACAGATAATTTCCTACAGTAGAGCATCTGAACTTCAATGGGTTCTTCACACTTGTGACCTTGAACCAAACTAATCTGAACCTAATAAATAATTGCTGGCTATTCATTCCTTGGTACAATCATCTGCTAATCCCTGTTTCAGGTGTCTGCTCAGACACAATTCTTTCTTGAACACCCACAGAGCCAAGCTGTGGTTTATACTGCAACTAAGGTCCTTTCAGCCTATTATACTGTGTGGACATTAGTTGCAGTTTTTGGGAGAGATTTTATAATCTAGAATTGAATAAGGCTAGAATCCTCAAATCCTCATTCATAATGACTTGTGATTTTGTGTTAACACAACAATTGACAGTTTCTGAATGGATTTTGTCTATTCAATTTCATTGACATAGCTTGGATCAATTCAAAATGTTGCATGCTGGGATTGACTCTTGAGGCTAATATTATCAAGAAATATAACTATTCAACCATTGTATGATTTGAACCCAGGTTGGAACACGAACACTCTAACCACTCAGCCATGTGCTCATAAGCTTAGCAAATACTTGTTTATTTTACCTCCAAACCACAAGTCATTACTTTTCTTTTGGTAAGAGAACTAAAGAATATTTAAAACTTTTTTTAGTTTTTTTTAAATATGAATTTATTAGAAATTCCATCTTTTATTAGTGTTTATTTCTCTTGAGTTTTTTTTTGTTTTTGTTTGTTTGTTTTTTCAGTTCCATTTTCATTTAAATTTAAACATAAAAATTTTAAAATGGAAGCCTCCTTCACCTTAAAAGATCAAAATGTCCCTGTTTAAAAGAAGAAATAAATAAAAGCATGCCAGGAAAGATTAAAAAAAAAAGAAAGTGACAGGTCTTTTAAGTGACCTTTAACAAATTGAGTTATTTGAACTTTAGCCCTTGACCTTAGAGAAATGAAACATTTGCCATTGCATTGTAATGAGCCCCACCTTATCCAACATCTCTTTGATAAACTACCTCCTGTGATTCTCCCCTTTACCATTTCAAATTGTGAAATTAATGCACTCAGAATTTTCAAGTAATTGACTTCTCCCATGTTTAGTCCCCTAGCCTCTTAAAATCTCTTTATTTATTTTCATTTTTTCCTTAATCAGCTTTGTGGTGAGGATGATGTGGTAAAGTTGTTTTGAAATGTTGAAGGGTGAAAAGAGGAAGATGAGGAGAATGCAGGGTGGGGGTAAGGGTGATGGAAAGGTGGTGCAGAATAAAGGAAGATATTTAACTAACTGTCTATCTTTCATTTCATACAGACATCTCTCGATTACATTTAAACCACTCACCTTTTATCAGAATTTTTTCTAAACCTATCAAATCTTATTTCTTGCAGACATCTCCAATTTCATTCGAACCATTCACCATTTACAAAGATTTCTGTCATGTACTATCAATTTCTTGTTTCTTGCAGACATCTCTGGGTTCATTCAAACAGTTTGCTAACAACAGTTCTACAAAAAGTCATGTTAGCTTCTTCTATAGCAAAAGGATCCAAATTTCTGATACACTTTTGAATTATTTTAAACATATGTCACAATTGGAAGTAATTTCCTGAAGGTGTTTCATAAGTTCAACATCAGGAACTCCTGCATCTTTCAGGAGAGTACTCATTTTCTCATAACTTGGATGACTAAATTGCTTGTAAAGTTTTTCTGCTACTTTTCTTTTTTCTTTTATTATCCTTATTTCTAATCAGAAAAATACTTTTCTGAGACCTGGAGTGGTAAGAGGAATGTAATAATGCCCAGAGTTAGTGCAGAAGTTGTAACTTTTCACCAAGCAAGGACACACTATCATTTTTAAAATTCAGAACAGTATTAGCTTTCTTCATCTTTGCTCAATAAAAGAGGTATTTCAAACTCTGTCTATACTTCTGAGATGAGGTATTATGTACACTATTTACATTATTCGGAATATTGTCTGAATCATTGTCGCCATATTTATTACAACGTTTTGGTCGTTGTATGCTCATATTGCAATTTTTGGTTGAGATCATAGACAAAGAACACTATTGGAAAATTCGGAAACTTAAGGAATCTGCACATATGCTAGTCCACAAAAATCTCCTGAGCTAACCAAGCATAGAAATGAATACAATATAGGAACCAGTAATAAGGAGTGCCAGAGAAAAGTGATAATGATAGCAGCAAAAATTGCAATATGAGCACTGGTGAAAATGGTTGTTGAAGACATTAGGTTTATAATACCCAGAAATTCATACCCAGATGTCCTCAGGGACACATGTCACAGTGGTTAAAGCCGTTGGTTAGATCCAGTGACAGGTTCCAAAGAGTGTGAGTTCAATACTCAGTTAAGGCAGTGGAGAACTTGGGGAGGGGAATTAACAGGAGATAAGTGATAACTGACATCCATTAAACATGGCACGTGGAACTAGAACAGTCTACCCCAGTGAGCAAAATAAAGGGTTCAGTTCGACATTCCAACCACCTGAAAAATGCCGGAGCATACAACGGCCAAAACGTTGTAATAAATATGGTGACAATGATGAGGACAATAGTCCGAATAATGTAAATAGTGTATTTCAAACTATACTACATCAGCACTAATTTCACTATTTTTTCCTGATAATATACAGGGTAAATTCACTTTGCCTACACTTGAAATCCATGTTCAATCTCCAAATTTAAATGGAGCTTCACTATCCTCTGCTTTCATGTTTCATTTAACTTTTTCTGGAAAAGTTTCTAGGTAACAATTATACCAAGTCAGGAAACACACAGTCATCTGCAAAAAAACAAAATATTGATAATATATATATCAATGTTGTGTTTCTTGCAGACATTGTTGATTCAATTTAAACCATTTTCTTTACGACATTTCTCTCTTATACTATCAATTTATTCAACAGAATTAAAGAAAAACTTATAAAATAATGTTTTTTGAGTGATCCAGGATGAAGAATTATTGTCTGCAACCTTGAAACATTTCTAGTCTCTCACTAGTCTACCATTACTACTATGTCAAATATTACATATCTTAGACACACCAATTAAGTCCTTCGTGGCTAGAACCTGCCATGTTCACGATGACAAATCATTCCCATTCCCTTTGTGTTCCTTTGGTAAGGAGTAAGTTCTACTCTGACAACTTCTTCCTCAAAACTGTTACTTTGTGGAAGAGACTCCCAAGTGGTTACTTCCCTGACCAGTACAATTCTGACCTCTGTAAGTCCAGGTTCAACTGATATCTATCCTATATATCCTCATAATATGCATTTTTTACTTCCTTCTGTCACTCTCACTCGGTAACTGTCTACCTTGAGTGTGCCTTGTTTGGATCAGTTATAACAAATTTGGTATATGAGAAAATTGAATGTAGAATAGTCTGGGCAAAACCAAAACATTAACATGAAAACATGAGTCATGTTTTTAAATAGCTTTGTCAAATAAAAAATTTCACATGGCATCATGCATAGTACAAGACCTGTTCAAAAATATCTAAACTGTTAGCTGTACTTAACCAATGTCTAAGATCAATGGTTTAAAATAGCTTTGAGCGAGTGAATATTGTGGACTGGTATTACAAAATAACAAACAAAAAACTATACCATAACAGAAACCACAGCAGTTGAGGACTTTCAAAATAGCAACAGCTAAAATGGATAGAACATGTAACTTAAATAATGACATAATCAAGATGTTAACCCATCCTGGGTATGACGATAAACTACATCTGCGTCCAGGGTAAGACGATAAACTACGTCCAACAGTAAGGCCTCTGATCAGGAGGCTTTGAGGTGTGGAACCACTTCTTAATTGCTGGTGTTCCCAGGTCCATCCTGACCTGGGGTGGTAGCATCCATTAGGGTCCCAGATATAGGCAAATAGTTAACCCCGAAACTGGGGTAAAAAGCATTATAAAAGTGTAAAAATAGGTTTTAATACCAGAAATACTTTGTAAAAAATTATTACCAGAAATAAATTTTTGAAGGAAATGAATATTACCAGCAATACGTTTTTGGAAAAATATTGCCAGCTATATGTTTTTGAAAAAATAATATTACCAGCTATAAGTTTTTGAAAAAATATTACCAACTATACGTTTTTGAAAAAATAATATTACCAACTATACATTTTTGAGGAAAAAAATATAAACAAAAATAAATTTTTGACAAAAAAAATATTACCAAGAAAAAAGTTGTCGGCATTAAATGACCCAGTGAGGTTGATATGCCATAAAACAAACCAAACCAAGACGTTAACACCTACTTGAAATAAAAGGTTAGACAGGAAAGACCCATCAATACTAGAATGAGCGATAACAGCCTCTGGAAAAAATACTTTCCTGAAAAATTGTTTTAAGAGAAAGATTTTATAGATTTCACCTGAAAGCACCATTACTGGCTGCTAGGGTAATGAATGTCCAATGTTTTCTAGTAAATAAATTTCTAATATAGACCATTACCATTGGGTGAACTAAAATTAAAAAATAAAAATAAAGTATATTATTAAGTTAAGCTAAGTATATAAGTACTTGTAGTCTATGAAATCTGGGTAAACATTAGTTTACTATATACAAATTTGCATCTAAGACTGTGGAGTTATTTTTGTGCCATTTTTGTTTTTAAAAGCATGTCCTTCAAATACTGTTAATTTGATCTTGAGAAAATTTTCTTCTTTCTTTCTTTCCCTCCTTAACATTATTTCTCTTTTTCTTTAATTATTTTTGTCTTTATCATCTAAAGCCTTATTCTCTCACACTTTCATATTCTCAACTTCAGCCTTTTCTACTACTACCTAATGTTGCCATGCTCTGAATTCTTTCTCACCCCCAACAACCGCCATTATCTTTTAAACTCTTCCCAAAACAAAGAAAAGCTGTCAGAAAACAACATATACACAGGATCTGTATTTTTATCCTCATTTACTCTTAAGGGGTCATTTACACCATGAACTTTCTGACCTATTTTTAAAGACTTTTATCTCAAACTTCACCTGACATTTGACTGACTATTTCCTTTTGAAGGGGGGAGAGAGAGAGAGAGAGAGAGAGACATATACACACACACAGCTGTTTTTCAAAAACAGAAAAATAGGTATTTTCTAAATTTCTATAGATATATTGTAATCATTGTATATGTTTGGCTTGAACTAATTTCCTTATCTTGGTTGTATGCTTTTTGCTTTTTTTTTTTTTTCTCTCACAAAATCTCAGCAGTCAGTTATGTTTTGGAATGTTGTCAAATTTTGTTCGGAGAAAGCATGCACATTCCTCATACATGTCATGCCTGGTGCTTATGTCTGAACCAAGAACATACAAGAATGAAAACATCTTGTTTAACAAAATTCAGGCAATCTTGTGTTTTATTGTTTATTATATTTTTTTTTCTATTGTAGAAATATTTTATGCTCTGTAACAAATATCCAGCTTTTGATGAAAATTAAACAAATTAAATGCTGATAACCTGTTGAAAGGATATAAGGATAGATACAAATGGATATAGGAACCAGCTTTGTTTTCTTTTTTACAATGATGTTCACTCTACACAAAGCCCAAGAGCCACTCAAGGTAGAGGATTACAAAGAGGCACAGGAGATGAGTGGGGAAAATATTGGTTGATCCTAGATTTGAACATGTTAGTATTGTAGTAATCAGGGAAGGATCCTCTTAGGAGTCAGTCCTACAAAGCAGCAGTTTGTGAGAAGCTTGTCAAGTGAAACTTATAACTCACCAATAGAATATGAAGAGAATGAGGGTGGTTCACTACAATGGGTGTGGCATGGCGGGTCTTAACCATGAAGGTTAGAACTGGTGGAACTAAGAAATGTTCTTTGGCTGAAGACTTTCCATTAAACTAGGTGATAGAATAGTGAAAGGCTTGTGACATTTCATCTGTGAGAAAGAGGTTGTAGGGTGAAGGAAAGAAAGATATGAATAGACATAAGATGGGCTGAGATAAAGAAAAGAAAAATTCAGACATTGGAATGAGTTGAGATAGTCAAAAAGATATGAAGAGACATAGAAACAATCAGAGTTGTAAAAAGGAACAATATGATCAGACATAGGAAAGAGCTGAGATGCAGAAAAGAAAGATAGGATAGCAAACAGAAATGAGCTTAAATATATGAAAAGAAAGATAGGATCAGACACAGAAATGAGCTGAGATATGGAAAAAAGTTAGGATCAGACATTAGAACAAGCTTAGATATAAAAAAAAGATAGAATTGGACACAGGAATGAGCTTAGATATGGAAAAAAGTTAGGAACGGACACAGGAACAAGCTTAGATATAGAAAAAGTTAGGATCAGACACAGGAAGGAGCTTTGAATTTAAAAAAAAGGTAGGATCAAACACAGGAATGAGCTTACATATGGAAAAAAGATAGGATCAGACACAGGAACGAGCTTAGATATAGGAAAAAACACAGGATTGAATACAGAAACAAGCTTAAATATAGAAAAAACATTAGGATCAGACACAGGAATGAGCATAAATATGGAAAAAGATAGGTTTGGACACAGGAATGAGCTTAGATACAGAAAAAAGATAACATTGAAGGCAGGAACAAGCTTAAATATAGAAAAAATATAGGATCGGACACAAGAATGAGCTTAGTTATAGAAAAAGTTAGAATCGGACACAAGAACGAGTTTTGATATAAAAAATAAAGATAGTATCAGATGCAGATAAATATAGAAAAAAACATAGGATCAAACTCAAGAACAAGCTTATATATAGAAAAAATGATAGGTTCAGACAGAAACCAGTTGAAACATGGAAAAGAAAGATACAAACAGATATAGAAACAAACTGTTCCAAAATCTATTCATATCTTTCTATATCTAAGATAGAGATATAAACAGAAATAAGAACAAGCCGAGAGAGAAGGAAAGCTCAATACACGACACAGAATAAGAGAGACTGATGGAAAGGTAGATAGACAAATATATACAAAGAGAGATTGAAAATCAGTATATATTCAGCATAATGTTCCTCTAGAGGGAAAGACATTCCTAATAAAATCCTTAAGCAATAATATTTACTCAGTTTTTTTAGGTGAAAGTGTGTATTATATAAAACTAGTTTGATTGATTGATTCATTCATTCATTTTATTCATCTTATCAACCCTTTGCAAGTTATTTAAAACCAGAAAATATTTTTATATTGTAAGAATGTTTTTTCTTGAGAAAATAATGATTTATTGATACAAGCCTTACTAATTAACCCATAGTTGGAGGAAGAAAAGGAAGATTCACACCTTTCCCAAGGATGTTTGTGTGTAAGTGAATATAACAAACCCAATTGTAATTGGGATTCAGCTCTCCAATTAACAATTATGGGCCATTATCCTTTGCACCATTACACCACCTGTACATCCAAATTTACAGCACCTGATATTACCAAGCAGTATCCCGTCTGTCCAGATTTGTTGTTGATTAAATTCAGTGTTCGTATGGGGAAAGCCCTTATCTAGTAATTTCACTTGAGAAAAATATGACTCAAAATGAATTTAAAAAAAAAAAAACACAAGAAAACTAAGAAAAAAACTAGTAAAAACTTAATAATAGGAATGCTTCATCTAAAATAATATTTGGCCAAATGCTCAGAGGTGGAACTAAAAAACAATATGATATGGAGTAAAAATTTAGATAAGAAAAATGTAGCTGTAGTTTAAATTTAGTCATGCAGCTTCAATCTTCTTATCTCAAATTTCGTATGAGTTGTAAGACACTGGTCCAGTAAGATAAGTATATAAAAGTAAATATAAAATGAACAAAAAGGCAACAAAAATAAGATGGAAGAAATCCAGAGTGTCAGGTGTAAAATTATAGCAAGTGTGGATGCCCTCTGGTTATAAGAGTAAACAGATATAGCAACAAACTGAGAGAAGTCATTAAAATATTTATGTAAATATGCTTGTTCAATATATATGGTCACATGGCTGAGTGGTTAGACTATGAAACCCAGATTTGAATCTCACTATGGTCAATTTGTCAAGAAGGTAACTTCTTGATGTTATCAGCCTGGGGGAGGTGATCCCATCATGCGGCAACTTTGAAAAATGCCTGAAAACCATACCTTGGTTTGACCAAAGCCTCGTAAGTGAAATTGGGTCGCTGGAATAATTTAAGAGCTGTTGATGATTGTGCTAGCATGAAGTCACAAGTCATCAGGACCGAGGGTTTGAGCATGCTGGCCATGTTCAAACTGTTGATCAAACCAAATAATGCACTCTCTCTGAAAAAGCTGCAACTAAGGTCCACTCAGCATTGTTACAGTATAAACCACAGGTGAGCTCTGTGAATACTGAACAAACAAATGTGCCTGAGCAGGTGTCTGCAACAGTGTTTGGTTAGCTGCACTAGTAAACAGGCATACTTGGATACGAGCAGCAAGCCATTAAACGTATATATGACAATTTAGAAAGTTTTCATTTTAACATGCTTTGCTGATCAAATCATTAGAAAATGGCTTTTATTTCAATCAGATCTACATTAACAAATGTGAATGTGATTTAAATTAATCATATGAATAAAAATTCTTTATTTTAATTGTATATTTTTTAATTAGATTTAATAATTTTAATTCAGTTTTTGTTTAAATAATTTAAAATCCCTTTTATGTTCATATAGTTTTTTCTTTGTATTCAGTCCCTGTCCCATGATCGTAACATAGCTTCCCTGTATTTATTCTATAAATATTTTCATGGTAATTGTTCTAATGTACTTTCTTCATTGTGGTTTCATTGTTAAATTTTGTTATTTTTATGCCCCCCCTCCGGACAAATTGTACATTTGAAACTAGTTAAGACTATATAGAGACTTTGAGGTATTATGGTGGTTGTACTGTAGTAAGAATGTGTTTTGATGTAGGCAATACTGTCTTGTTTTAGTTCAGTAATTGTGGTTTAAAAGAAATATTACTTTCCTTTTCGGCACCTTGGCTTTACAAATGCAAGCATACTACAAGATATGATCCTTTTACTGTTGAAATGGCTAGATGTAAGTTCTATGCAGATAGTTTCTTCTATTACACTTCTCACTTGTGGAACTCACTTCTGGCTTCTTTCTTCAGTCAACTTTGATCATCAAAAAATTTAAAGTAATGTCAATACTTCTGCCTTTTTAATTCTTATTCTTTTATTGTCTTCTCTCCTTTATAGTAGTTTTTCTCATGTTCTCTAACACACTTGCATCCTAGTGGCTTTTTTGCCTTGCTTGGGGTGAAATGATAAAAAATAAATTTTAGAATGTTAATATATATTGAAGATTTACCCATGACTTGTTTTCTCTCTTTTTTGTGATCTTTTTTCTGTCTGTTGTTGTCCATTAACTCTTGTACTATTTACCCTGACTCACACCAGACAGTAAATATTGTTTACAGAACAGATAATTCAAGAATCTTTTAAATGATCCTTTACTTCATTCTCCTCTTGACACAGTCTTGCTTTTTCAGCACTTGGAAGAAAATTCCAAGCAAATAGAGATTGCAAGAAATTCTTAATGTTTCTACATAAGCAATTTGTCATGTTAAATACATGAAACATAAGCTCCAGCATACTTATCTTAAGGCGATGATGGGCTTTGGAAGCACATTTCATAAGAAATACAACTCGAAAGAAGACTAAAGAAAAACAAAAATCCCCTCAAAAGTTAATTTAAAATAAAGCTCTGTTCATTATGGCTGTGGCATGGAGACTATCAGGACATGACTTAATCAACTACATTTGGATTTTAAGAAAGAAAAGATAATGTCAAATTGTCTATAAAATCCACTTGCTATTGGTAAGAAAATATGGTAGACTTTGTGAATGCATAAACATGTCTTTCTGATTTTTTTTTTCATTTATGTTAGGATACAAGAGATAAGTGTTGTCACTTTTTATGTTTGTCTTTAATGTTTAGATTAGAGATATGTTCAGCAGAGATAAAACTTTGCTAAATCTGAGATGCAATTGTTGAAAATCAGAATGTAGGGACTAGAACTTTCTGATAAATGCAGAAGTTTCATTCTTTATCAACAGTATTTTTTTCCCCTGTCCTCACCTGCAAAAAAAAAAAAATTGTTGCTGAAATGATTCTAAGATTTTCTACAAATCATGATCAAAATTTGTTTTTTAAATCCTGAAATCCTTAAGAGTTCATCAATCTCAAGTTACAAGTTGGAGACACTAAAATCAAGCAAGTACCAAAATTTAAATATTTGGGAAGTGTTTTAACAGAAGACAAAAGATGTGACACTAAAAATCCGAAGATGTCTTGGAACAGTGAAAGCTGACATGTATTAAGAAACAGAAAAATTTTGTTAGAAACAAAGAAAAGAGTACTGAATTGTTATGTAATACCAGACCTCCTAAATGGCAGTGAAAACTGGACTATCTTCTCACAGATGAAGAAAAGATTTGAGGCCATAAAAATGTGGTTGTACAGAAGGATCCTGAGAATGGACTAAAAATGTGAGCAACGACAAAGTTTTAGAGAAAATTGAAACAAAAAGGGCACATATACTTAACAACAGGAAGAGACAGTACAAATTTCTAGAGCTCATAATAAGGAAAGTGGGCTTGGAGAATTTGAAACTGACAGGACATACTGATGTCAGAGAAAAGCAGTGCACAACCTATTTATGGAGCTTGTGTAAATGGTTGGCAAGGAAGAGATTAGAAGAGACAGCAAAAAGAGGAACTTTACTAAGAGATACGGGAAAGAGAAATTGTAGAGAGCCATAATTACCCATGTCTTGAAGGGGCATGGCAAATAAAGCAAGAAGAAATCTTTAAACTAAAATTTTCAAGATAGCTTCTGTCACTTCTTGTCTATAAAAAATAATTTGAGTGCTATATTAGCTGAATGAGTCAGTGTAATTTTATCTTCTGTTGTCTTAATTCCTGTTCTTTTATTGTTCTCTCTCCTTAATAATGTTTTTCTTTTTCTCTTATTCTTTCACACTCATACAGCTAAAAGAAAGTCTTGTTTGCATTGGCTTGATGATCCTGACTGCAGTCAACAAATGATTATGAAATCATTTTATTCTTGTGTTACATGCAACTCTAAGCCTCTTTGCTTTCTGTGGTAGTTCACTATAATTCTATTGTCACACATTTTTCTGTAGAATACCATATGCAACTTAGCTAAGTGAAGTCTTGGACAACTTCTAGCTTTGTTACACTGTGAGAGGAATGGAAGTCAGATGATATTTCGGCTTGATACAACTTGATGATGAATCTCAAAAATATTTTTGGTCTTTATCTGCTGGAAGATTGCATCTGTGCAAGTGATTAGAATCTGAAAACAGGATGTTTGACCATCTGTATGCAGGTTTTTCATGTGTACCTGGAGTTGTGTTGATTTGAACAGGTTGCTGTTTTTATATATTTGGATACAGAAATTGTCTGTCACCCATGTCCTGCAAAGGATGTTTTAAAGGATATTAAAAATATGGCAATAGTTGAGTGGATTAAAGCTTAGTTCATGAATTTGGTGACATAGTAATTGCAAGTTCAATCCCAGGGCTGTGCAGTGTGAACTTGGACTCAGTGGAAATGTGATATGCAGTACTAAATAAGAACTAGACAAGATATCTCTAGACATGGTCAGTAGAATGAGAAAAATCTACCCCCATAGGTTAAATAAGAGTCCAAAATTCTCTGAAGGCTAACCAGCATGACAAGTAGACAATGATGGTCAGAGGGCAGGACAGCTAAAATGTTGTGAAAATAACAACAAAGACAAGAACAATAGTCTTCATATAAGTAATATAAATAGATTTAACTTTGCTAAGTTTGGCCACTGTGACTGACTTAATAAGTGTTGTCTGTCAGATAGGTCTTTAAGGATAGTGGATTCAAGTTCAAATCATGCTCAATGCTACTTTATTTCTGTTGCATGCTGCTGAGGTTAGAAAATGTAACAAGAGCAAGGAAAAAGAAATATTTATTTCCCCAAATACATCTCTCTTGTTATGAGCATTGTCCTATCTGTGATAAAACAATACCATAGTTCATGGACAGGATGGAATAGCTGAATGGAATAAGAATAATAAACATGCTTGATTCTCAGAGACGTTTATAATGCAATGTTGTACACAAAATTCGATATATACACATGTCCCACGCAGAGAAATTACAACATATGCAACAATAGTGTGTAAGAAAGGGAAACCTTGCTTGTAATATATCCCGAAGGGAAAACTGGAGTTATGGTGGTTTCTCTATGAACCAGGTTAGGACATGTGGTTTTTCCTGTAAGGCCTACCACTGTGGGCAAGTGATGTCCTCCATCTCTGGTATCTACATCTGCCTTTGTCAATTAATCTCCTGACATCAATCACAAGACATCACATGATCCTTGTGACTATCTCAACAAAAGGGAGAGAATCACCATTTGTAACCCAATAAGAATATAAAATGGATTGAGTACAAGACCAATACAATTAAAGAAAAAAACTTATCTAAAATGAACACAATATGTTTTATTCTTTTCATTGTAGCAATCATATCTATATATTGTTTGAATTTAAAAGAGTAACAAGTTATTTTGTTGCAAAAAAAATCAAACAAAGATATGAAACATTAAAAAATTTTTTTACCAAGACAGGCATCTAGTAATTAAGCCTTTGAATCCTGACCCTCTGATGAATACAGATCACCCACTCTGGGCTTCTACTGTCCATGACTTTGGCCAGTATATTGGCTGCTCAGGTATATACAGTTTTATATAGTGGTTGGTATACTGGTTGCTCAGATTTAAAGGATTAAACAGCTTACAAATAACTCTGGAGTCAGGAAATCCTATCCTACCCCACCATTAGGTACATTATACCAATCAGAAGATATAGGTACATTTTGAAGGCAAAATTTTGTTGTTGCTGTTGTTGGAAGGCATTTCTATGGATAACAGGTTAATTACTTACCATGGACAATTTTAACAAACATATTATTTGACTTAGTCGTACCCACTTAGTGATGAAATTATAATGTAAAGAATGGATCGTGTGGAACCACACCTCTTTTCAGATATACAGGAAATGTATTATTTATGCTTTCCAAATGTTTCTTCTAAAAACAAAAATTACAGGGAGATGGGATTACTTAAAGAAAAAGCACAGGTATGATGAACAATCTAATACAAGATATATTATTAGAAATGTCAGGTGTAATGGTATAATTAGACTTTCCAAGTCCAGAAAATATTACAGCTTTGTAACATTGGTAAGAGTTTCCTTCCAATCTTTTGGTAATGTGGAAAATTAACATCTTGATTCTATCAGAATTTTCTCTTCTAGTCACATATGCTACCCATTTTTGTTGTTGCTATTGAAAGTTTTCAAGTGATGTGGTTTTTCTTATTTGGTAAAGTTCCTTATATTTTAGCAATGTTTTGGCTGTGTTTAAAACAGTTATAAGGTTTGAACTGGTTTCAGCAAGTATTTTCTAACTTGTCCACACACAGCTCAAAATTCATCTCAGGGATGTGTGGTTATCAGCAGAGAAAGTAGAACTATTGAGTTGAGTTCAAAATCCAGCCTGTTATGTTCCGTTCACTTTCTTACTGATATTAATGGTTATGGTGAAATTAATCTTTACCATACAGTAAACATTTGGCATTCATTAATTGAACAGTTTCTTAAAACAAATCTTTTTTCTTTTTTTTGTTCAGGAAATTTATCTTAAGTCCACTGTCATATCACTTTCTAATATTGATGGGCGTTTCCTTCAAAACTTTTTCTATTTGAGACTATGAAAAATGAACAGCTTGATTATATCATAATTTACTCTTCTAGTCGCACGTGCAACTCATTTATGTTGTTGTTGCTGTTGGAAGTTTTCAAATGATATTGTTTTTGTTATTTGATAAAGTTCTTTGTGATTTGGTATCTTCAGTCCATCGACTCTGATAATGAATCATCTTTGAGATTTACAGGATTAATGCATTTAAATTAATGTTTAAAAATTTCATACTGTTATTTTGCTTGCTTATATACATGGCCATTATTCTGTACAGTGTAGGACAAGAATGTTATATCTTACAAATCCCTGGCAAACAAGGGTGAGAACAAGGTAGAAAGGAAGATGTGATCGATGACAAGTAAGAGGTAATTGAACCAGAAATCATGAGAAAAAAGTCAAAGGAATTTTTATAGGCAAGAGGTATTGAAAATTTCTTGAACTGATATCTTTACCCAAATCTGACCAAATGACTGAGCATAAGCATTGTTTAAATACTCTTCTTGGTTAATCTGAGAACTTTTCATCACTCCTCATATATACATAGTGCAGAGGAGAGGATATAGGTCAAAGACATACATATTCTTTTGTGCCTAATAACTTGAGAGGGTCTAATAAGTTGGGGGGGGGTAGAAAATTCTTGTGAATTCTTAATTTGCAATTAGTCAAAATAAATCATAACCAATAGCACCATCTCCTTTAATGCATATAACTTAGCAAGGATAACAATAAGTGGATACAGGTAGTACAAACATTGAAAGAAATTTGAAATATACAGATTTCTAATTACACAATCAGTTAAGTATATATACATGTTAACACCTGGATATATATTCTTCATATATACAAGGGTATATCAAGTTTTTAATTAGTTGCTTAATTATTAATCAAATTTTGATCTGAAATGTTCACTATATAATGAATATTATTCACTGTTGATTTAATTGTCTTGACAAGGAATTGGCTTACATTAAAAAGCAAATATTTATTGTATAAAATAAATGCTTTCTCAGGTTATACACACTTATTTATGTCTGTCTATATGCGGTGGGTGCTGAAAATTTATTGACCTCGCCAAGAAGAGATTATAAAGAAAACAAAATCTAGTAAACATGATCAACAGTGTCAAAAAGACGGGTTTTTCTCATGACTGCTTTTTTAACTACCTTCACTTTTCAGTATTGTTTTGTTTTAAGTGATGTTTAGAATTGAAAGAAAACTTAGATAGGATGAAAATAAAAATTAATACAAATAGAACTAATGCAATACAATATTTACTATCTATCAACTAATAAAGAAATAAATATGAAAATTTATAAATTTATAAACATTTACTAAATTATTAAAATATGTGAACTAACTATTTGGAAATCCTTATTATTTACCATTTTATAATATTTGAATCAATTAGCAATTAACTAATGTCTTGTCAAACATTCTTATAAATAATATGATAAATAGTGTCAATAAAGAATTTAATAGTGTTTATTATTTTTGTTGTAAATTCTCCAGAATGAAGAACATATATAAATTCACTTTCATATTGCAATTCTAACCATTGTTTTCTAAAGCAATAAACATTAGTGAAGAGTGAAGGTAGTTAAAAAATATAGTGGTTTCATGGGAAAAACCATCCTTTTGACACTATTCGTAAGGCTGAGAACATTTTAGCACACATGTGTGTATGTGTGTGTGCATATATATATATATATATATATATATACTGATTTTCTCTGAGATTAAATGGATCTGCAAACACATCATTGTTTGTAGATCAGAATTTTTGTTTTTGTGTTTCATCAATTTAAGTAATTTTCTAAAACTTTTTGTATTTATTCTTGGATGTCAAAGAAAGAAAATTAATGATGTCACAGTAATCTCATAATGTGCAAAAAAAATTTAATAAACCCTTTTTTTTTCCTATAGAAATATTTAAGTGAAAGTTCCTCTTAAAAATTTACTGAATTTTGTCATGTGAATCCTAAAAATTTTGATGCATCTGTAAGGTTGGTTTAATAAGTCAGTTATTAGCTAAATGTTAATCTGAAATTTTCACAGGATCAGTCAGTTATGTGCTATGCGTGATACATGCTTAGGTGATCCTGTATCTTCCGATACATGACTGGCGAGGCAGATTTTTTTCCCACAGCAGGTTGCCATTTTTTCTGCGGTAGACCAGTCGCCATCCAAGGCTATAGAACCCAATCTGTTCTGCTGGCTCAATACAGAAAACCCACTTTCCTTGTGGTAGATGCAACTATTGATTCAATTTAATTGTTCCACTTCAAGTCAGTTGAAAATGTGAAGCCAAGAAGATGCAATGAAATGCTCTCCAGGAGTCAAATATGAGCCATGCTGATGGTGGGCAGGGAAGTTTCTCTATGGTGGTTAAATGAGAGCAGTTTTGTTTTGGAGGCATTAAAATTTACAAGACATTTCCTGCCCAAGTCAACCACTGACTGGAGGTCCTTATATAATAAGCTGAGCAAAGTGCTTAATATATATATAAGCTTTTTGAATAGTGTAGCTGGGCCATACTACTATTATAACTTGTATGTGTGTGTACATTACATGCACACACACACATATATATCATGTATCTGAAAACCATAATGTGATCTAAAAACCCACATCCAGGAACACAAAAGAGTCTTGTGATTAGATAGACATTCAAACTCTCATCTTACACTGCAATGACAAGGGATATAACTTTAATTTCACCAATGCCAGCCTTATTAAAAAAGAACATAACCCTTTTAAAGAGAAAATATGAGAACATATAACAATACTATCAACACACATTTAAAAAAAAAAACAAAAAAAAACTACATTACTTTACCATTTTTTTACACATCCATTATTCATGAATCTAACTTACCTCTAATATATAAAAATCAAGGAAGATATATAAGAAACATGCATGAGATAGGATTTAATGAAAAATCAAACCTAAACAAAATCTTTCAAAAGATCCTGCTGTGTCTCACTTTTACAGACTTTAACATCCAGAATGTTTCTATCAAATTCTTAAATATTATCTGTTACTTCATTACACATGACAGCTATCTAACCAATAAGAAATAACCAAACATACATCTCTCTGCTGTTTATCATTTCTATCTTGATCTCTAATGAAACATTAATAAAATGAAACATGTTAGATTGAGATGTGTTTCCTACTTGTTCTTTATCCTGTCATTTTGTCGGATTCCTGTCCATACTTGATCTACACACATATATATATATATATATATATATATATACATACATACACAGTGTGTCCCAAAAAATTGACATCATTTAAAATGTAAATATCAGAGTAACTACATGTCCCAGGCAAACGAAATTAAATAAGTTTCATGTTGAACAATAAAATATCTATTTGTTAAAATTCAAACAAGTTATTCAATGGGATGTAGATTTTATAACCAATTTCCCAAAGCTTCAATAAACATACCACCTGTGACATGACACCCATCAAATCTGTAGTCCAGCTCTTGCTAAACACTCTGTAGCATGTCATGCGTTACATTCTCCAATGCCTCAGTGATTCGCTGCTTAAGTTCCTCTATGCTTGTAGGAAGGGTGGGGTATATAGACCTGTCCTTTCACATAGAAAAAAATTCACACGGTGTCAAGTTAGGAGAATATCATGGCCATTTCAACAACACATTGTCATTATCACTGGTACAATCAATCCACCTTTCTGGTATATTCTCATTGAGATAAGTGCATGCAGTCAATTTAGTTAAAATTTGAGATCATCTGAGTGAGAATTGGCTATATTATTAGACTATAAAATGAAATAAATTTTTGGAGGACACCCCCATATATATATATATATATATATATATATATATATATATATATATATATATATAAAAAATATATTCTTAAGGTGTGCTATATTTATGGGATACAGTGCTCAATATCAGAGATAGAGCGTGTATAAATACAAAAGTGAACATTGAAGTTAACACTTAGATGTGACAAACTGTTTCATGCTAGGCGCAGTTGTCATGCCACAAGGATTGACAGGATTCAAACCTGTATCCTATACGGAACTGTCATATATAAGGACAAATATTTTCTATGAAAATTTCTCGGACATTCAGGCCAGTAAATGTTATTTAATACTGTTTATTATAAACAGAGCATTTACTTAAATACTTGTATCTACAAAAAGAATGTTAAACATAAAATATCTTTAAATATATATATATATATATATATATATATATATATATATATATATAAACACACAATGATAATACATAGTTTTAATTTAGGCTAAATTTACAAGGTGAAAATACTCAATATCTAGGATAACATAAGCAGTGTGGACACTGAATAGTGACAGTTTGTGTCATATCAGAACACAGTTTTCAGGCCATTTTGTTCAAACATGAAGCAGACTGTCGCCATTCCGAATTGAACTCTGTCCACAGTGCTTATATATAAGGCAGGTTATGAGCAATTGTTAATATACCTGTACATACCAGTCTTGAAATAGTAGTTATTATTTGCGGGTACAGGGTGAGTAGCAAGAAGTAAAGCTGGGCAACAACTGGTGCTGATAGTTATGAGAATGTTCAGGCCAGTAAGAAACAAAGGTGAGATGTTCAAGAAAACTAATGGGAAGGAGGGTAAGGTGCAAAAAAATGTTGTGCTTGAAGAGACACAAATCCAAGAGACTTGTGGTTCTCTATTTTAATTATAAACATATGCTAACTCTGCAAACACCATCTCTCTCTACCAGCCATTGACATCATCTGTGCCAATCTCCCCAAACTTAACTTTCAGGATGGAAGTGGTGGTGGTGGTTGAAAGTGTGTGGGGGGGATTTTATTGGTGGGACACGGATGGTTACCCAACCATTTTTGTGCCACCATTACAAAAACAGATCTATAAAAATATATCATCACTCATGTCTGGTAATAAAAGAATGAAAAAGACAACACATGTACCCACATGAATGTTTGCAGACAGATATAGGTCTTCTGTTTCTATGTGCCATATCCCTTAAGAATATGGGCAATCATGGCTCTCCACAACCACGTCTCCTTTGTAGCTCTTCATAACATTTGTCTTTTTGCTTAGTCCTCCTACTTTTTACTCCACCAACCATTTACATAAGCTCATTAGGTAAGTCATTTGCAGTTTTCCTCTCTCTCTTCTTGCCTTCAGTATGCCCTGTGAATGTCAAATTTTCCAGGCGTTCTTCCTCATTATGTGTCAAAGAAATTTCAACTGATTCTGAGTATAAGTTTCCTTTTCGTTTAAATTTCTTTGTTACTCACATGTTCTATCCATGGTATTCTCAGCAACCTTTTGTAGAAACACATTTCTGTTGTCTCAAGTCTCCTGTTCATTTGTGAGGAGACTGTCCATCATTCATATAGGAGGACTGATATTACATTGCAGTTCAGCAGTCTTTTCTTTGTTTCTAATGAAATTTTCCTATTTCTTAATACTTTGCTTAGCTTTTGGAAGGCATCTTTCACTATTTTAATGCAGCTTCAGATTTTGCAGCCACATTTTCCGTCCTCTGTTAAATACACTTTTTAGATATTTCAGTTTTTGCTTGATTTTATCAGATATAGGTAAAGAGTTAAATTAGTATATGTAGATTAGGTTTCCACATCAGGTTCATGAATTTCAGTTGTTATAAGGGATTTTTACTTTTAAAGATATTTATAGGAAAATGACAATCTTATTTAAAAAGTTGATTCTGTTTTTGGTTAATTGGTCCTATGTAAAATCCAAAATATTAACCAAGTACTCAAGACATGTTCTTAAATAACCACATAACATCCAGGCTTTCATATTAATGCCATGCATAGCATCCAACACATTATGAAATGTTTAAACTATCAGCAACATTTTAAACTTACAAAGTTCCTTTCATTAGCTGCATATTGTTTTGAAGTCAGAATTATCCTTCTTCTAGAGTGGTTGTCACCCAAGGCTGAAGAAATCAGTCTGTCATACTATTTAACCCATAGGTGGGGTATTCATACCGTTCCCAAGGGAATGTAACAAAACTCAACTGGAATGTGAACTCTCCTCTCTAATTTCTGCTTCTGAGTTACTATTCATTGCACACCACCTGCGCATCCTTATGCAATATGAAGTGAAAAATCAAAACGGATATGTCTCATAGGACAAAAATTGCACTGAATTAATTGATAGGTAGTGATTGGTTTGATTTGCATGAGAGTCAAAAAAGGGAGACGTAGGGGTTGGAGTGGGTGGCAGGAGATTGCACAACTGTAGGGAATGCAGTCAGTGTCAATACAGACCTGCTGATATTATATTTAACAAGAACATACTCATCAATATCTTTATAACAATTTAAATGACATGTTTCATCCTTTAGGACTGCATCAGACTAAAGGGATGTTTACATTGATACAACTACAGATGTACACAAAGGAGAAGGGTAAAAATTTTAAGATTTTAACTTTAAATTTTTTTTATTTTAAATTTTTTATATATATATATATATATATATATATATATATATATATATATATATATATATATTTTTTTCTCTTACCAGTAGAACAAGAGTTTCATACCTGATGTAATAGTCATATGCTGATTGAAAACTAAATAAACTTTACCTCTGTTATTATACATTGAATACTGTTTTATTAACACCAGCATTGAATGTGTGCGGGTTATATATATATATATATATATATATATTTGTAGAGCAGGTGTCAATTTTTTTGCAATTAATTGTAATGATATGAGTGACTCAAATTCAGTATAGGTAAAGTCACATAACTATGAAGCCCATCTTTTAACTGAGAATTATCTCTCTATTGAAACTGTAAAAACTACTTCAGCCACAAACCAGGTCTTACTGCTTTGGTTAAATCTGTGTTATTTTCTCTATATTAAAATATAAATGCTTTTGAAGAAAACAGATTTATAGGTTTAAATTTCACTGGGGATAAACATTGAGAGTAATGGTTATTTCTTTTTTTGATAAAGTAATTTTTTCTATGATTATTTCTTTTTTTTCTGTGATGACGAAATATAAACCTTTTTCGCTATGTGATACAGGAATTGAAAAACCATATGATACTGAAATTATAGATTTAAAGTGAGGATGTGTTGTATAAGACACTTGTTGATCTGTAAGAAAAACCTTAAATTGACTAACAGAACCAACCATGTGTGTATACAGTGAGGAGTTTCAATTGCAAGATGCTTTGAAAAGATACAGATCTTTGGAAAGAGGATGGAAATTCTGCCAAACCGCAACATTTGAGAGCTCTTCAAATAATCTTCTTGTGGAGTTTGGCCAACAAAATTTTTTTTTCAAAAATGAACATAAAATGAGAAAAAAAAAAAAAATATATATTTACATATATATATATATATATATATATATATATATATATATATATACACATTTACACACACACACCTTCAAATATTCGCTAAAAAAAGGCCCCAAACTTAATAAAAGCAAAAAGTCTTATTGTCAAAATGTTTGTTATTATTAAGAGGAAAGACCAAATTATTTTGTGCTTATTTTTTTAAAAACTTTTTTTAATTCAAGTGCATTCAACATTTTGATTAAAAATCTAGTTTGTCTTGCATCAGCAGCTGGGATTAGTATTGGAGATTTAGAATCTTTTTGTGGTAAAAAACACCCTATTTTGGAAAGTCAAATAATTGTCAGATTTTACTGAAATTTTTAGGACTTACTCATGAATGAATTAAAGTTTTTTTTTTTAATTTTATTTTTAGAAAATCTTGGTAAAAATATTTTTTTTTTTTACCTGTTGCCCCAAATTAATTTCCAGAAATTTGGAGAAATTAAAATTCTACCCTTTTCATATTTATATTAGTTAAAAGCTGGACTCTTTGGAGAATTTAGATCATCAATTTGTTTTAGTCAAACAGAAACATCATTTACCAAAAATATGTTCTGAATCAGAACCATTCTTTTTATTTCCGTTCATGTATCTCCAAATGTATGTTAAGGAATTATATAATATTGCTTTCAGGACACATTTTTCCATTAAATGTTATTTTACAATTTATGTTTTTGGTATACATAGATAAGTAAAGAAAGAGAATTAAATATATACAGTATATTTAATATGCATAACACAATAAAAAAAAAAAGCATGAACTTGTTTCAATGTATAATAAAATGAAATAATTTTTTTTTTATAAAAAAATGTAATACTTATAACACAATAAATCATTTTGGGGGGAAGGGTTCTTATTTATTTTTTCCTCTTTCTCTCCACCCACATTTATATTTGAAACTGTTTGCATATGTACACAAATAAAATAAATAGATGTAATATAATTACAAAATAAATTGTTTTGTACACAAAAGAAAGAATATCACCATTTTAAATAAATCTTGCCTTTGTCTGTGCACATAAATATATAAACAGACATACCTACACATATATGTCAGTCTGCATTTTTAGATGTATATCTTTATTTTAAAAAAATAAATGCAAACAAAAATGTTAAAAGTAAGATTTATTCAAATTTATACAATAATATGAATTTTTCTGCAAATATATTGGAATACAATCAGAAGAAAACTAAAGTTCGAATATAGTTTTTCCCCAAAATATGTATTAAAATAGTAGAGATAAATTTTTTTGGTTTCCATTTCTTTGAACACACCAATGAAAAGAAAAGACGCAAGGTCTTTGAATAAAAGGTTACAACAAATATTAGAAACAAGATGAATATTTTTCAGTACATTATCACATATTTTGAGGGAAAGGACTTCAAATAAAGGAAGAGCATACTAACAATAAACGACAGATCACAAATTAATACAGATAAATATAAATGCCAGATCATAAACTAATTCAAATATAGTAGAAATAAACTTTTGGAATAAAACTAAAGCTGATATATATAAATAATTTTTAGAAACTTCATTTTGGCATAAATATTTTTATTACTTCAAATGTTATTTTTAGTGGATAAACAGTATTTTATATATAACAGTGTGTGCGTATATATATATATATATATAGTGTGTGTATCTGTGTGTCATAATGGAATGTCCCACACTCCCTATTGCCTATGTGGACTGACTATATCAGAAGCTATATATAGTGAGCACAGGATATACCTGGGGGCTGGCTTCGGGAATTACTAGCCTACTACCTGATTCCCTGTCTTTCAGTAGTGTATTCTCTTTTACAATAAAACTATTCTTTCATCTATGCATGTGTTGCTGTTCCTTCATTCAAGTACTACCTTTGTCTGTTTGTAACCTCTTTAAGAATACAACAATATATATATATATATATATATATATATACTGAGAAAATCCGTTGTATTTTTTATTGATAATAGTTTTCCTATCAATGTCATCAAATTGAACGGAAAGTTAAGCAATGGCAGTTTTTGGTCCTTCCTTGTGTCCTCTTTATTTAAAACTACTGTGGCTGGGTAGAAACTGTCAAATACTCACTGACAAAGTCTTGACATGTATTACATCAAGTTTTTTAACTGTGAATTTACATGTTACATTTGAGATCTGTTCATTATTCCCCTCTTTCATCAAGGATGGTCTGTCTTATTTATAAAACAGTTCCGTGGTATTTAAATGTCAGAGTGTGATGCTGAATTCATAGGACAGATTAATTAAAGACTGGGGACCTGTATCATCCAACATGCTCTCTTGCAAGTACAAGAGCTAGTAGCTTCAGTTGATCTTCTAGGATGACCCAAGAAGTGTATGATTCAGCAATTGGTCAGCACCTTTTGAACAACACTGACTTTGCACATCAGTATAAAAATGATTGTTTCACTATTTTACATAGAGCTCAGTCCGTTCATCATTTGAAGATTCCAGAAGTGGTTTATATTAAAATACACAAACCAAGCTTATGCAAACAGAAAGAGCAGTTTACTGGCTCATTACGGTTATTTGGAGGACATGACTAATATTTCTTCCTTTTTATACTCACTCAGAACATTTATCTTTTTATTTGTTTTTTACTAATAAATTGATTTTAGTCGTGTTCCAAAATTTCCCCTCCTCATTTACTATTTGGATTTTGTGAATATTGTCTTGTGTCTTGTCCTAATTACAGCAACTGAAGAAGTGTTGGTCACAAGAAAAAATGTCTACAATTCTTTTCAAGTAATATATATATATATATATATATATATATATAAGAAGTTGCTTGCAGGACACATTTTTCTAGTAAATGTTTTTGGTATACATAGATAAGTAAAGAAAGTATTAGATATATACAATATATTTTATATGCATAACACAAAGAAAAGCATAAACATTTCAATGTATAATAAAATGTAATACAGCACAATAAATCATTTGGAGGAAGGGACTCTTATTTTTTACCTCTTTCTGCCCACCCACATGTATATCTGAAACCATTTGTATATGCATATTTACCAGCCTGAACATTCAAGAAATCTTAAAGAAAAATGTACTCTCCAACACGATTCAAATTTGTATGTCCTTTGCAGTCAAAACCATTGTTTGATCCAGGTTACTTCACAAAATATGTATAAATTATAGTATGCAATATCATATCACACTTATATTGTGTCAACAGTTTCATTAACTTTTTTTTCAATTTCTCTAAATTAAATATTATTAGCCAAGTAAATGAAACTACAAGAAACATTGATTTTAAATTTAAAAATAATAATTGCAGAAAGGGCACAAATTTTACAGAGAAATATTTTGAATAAAAATTGAATCATTATAATAACATGATTATGATGACATTAATAGGAAATGTATACAACTCTGTTATAAAGACACTATTAACATTATGTAACTAGTTTAAAAGTTGTCCACTCTCTGGTTTTATGAAACAGACTGAACAGTAACCAGAAAAAAACCTTCTAAAGTTCATATTTGCTGGTAAATATCTATCTACCAATGTAAACCTTCCTCTTCAGAATACTACACAAGTTTTCAAGCTGATTTTGTGAACTGTTGTATTTCTTCAAATGAAACTGATTATACCACATCAAGAATAGCATTGCTAAGTTCATTTGCTGGTAAATTGCCATGCTCCAATATAAACCTTCCTCTTAGAATATTCCACAAGTCTTCATTTGGGTTATGGTTGGATGAACAAGCCAGTCCTTTATAAAGTGAGTGTTTTTGAAACTCATTTGATTCTCTTCTTCATTAATTTTCTTTGCAAAATGTGAGGGGGGGGCATTGTTTTGCATAAAAATTATCATCTTTCTGAAAGCAAATTGCCTCTTCTTGAACCATGACTTTATTGTAACTTCAGAAAACAATGTATGTCTGAGTTCTCATCTTAACACAATTTGGAACTTACCATGAGCCCACAATTTCACCATTTCTAATCTCATCCTTAAAGTGAAAAAAAAAATCACAGCATTCCTGGGAAAAATCACAAAATTATGCCCAACGTTCAGGCAACATTGTTATTTCTTTTTTAATCATTTCAACCCAAACAAGGTGGGAATGCCACTAGCATGCATGGGATTACAGGGAATGAAAGTGAGGGAAAAGACTGAGTATCAGGAGGATTGAGATAAAGACAAAATATGAACAGGATTCAAGATGATAGAACATCACAAGTGATGTTGCATTTAAATTTTTGAGGATTGTAGTTATCAAGGAAGCAAGTAAACAGAAGGAAGTTCCACAGGTGGGAGATACAAGAAATGAAACTGATGGAGTAGAAGTGGTGGTTGCATTTAGCTATTTCAACAGTAAATGGGTGGGACCTAGATGTCAATCTAGTAGCATGCTTAAAGTTTGTCAGAGCAGTTGCCATGAAAATACTTGTAGAAAAGACAGAGAAAAGCCATGTTACATAAGTGAGAAAATGACTAAAGTCGAAATGCATTGTCAGGATCAATTACATTGCAGATCCTTCTTTGGATTTTGTCAAGAACCTTGAGATAAATAGCAGGAGCACCAGACCAGCTATAGCAGCAGTATTCAATGCACAGATGAATGGTAAATTTGTAAATATGCAAGATGAACTCTAATGAGAAAAATTATAAAGACAGAATTAATGTTTTGCAACTAGATTTAGAAGTTTTACATCCACTGGTTTTATAAACTGATGGATTTCTTCAAATGAAACAGACTGTACAGTGACTGGAATATAATTCTAAAGTTCATATTTGCTGATAAAGTGAATTCCACCAATGTAAACCTTCTTCTTCAGAATACTCTACAAGTTTTGAATTAACTTAATGTTAAGTGAACATGTTATCCACTTTATCAAACAAGCATATTTGAAATTCATTTGATTCACTTCTTAGGTTTCTTTGTTGACTGTTATCCATAAAAACAAATTTTTTTAACTTAGATTTTTATGTGTGAAACAGACTGGAATTGCCTAGGATTTTCAATAAACTTTTCACAGTTTGCATATCATTTTCAGATTTATTTTACATTTTGTAAACTCTGAAGTTATTAAACATTTCTCTTTACCCACTGAGTCCAGATTACAATGCATTTTAAAGCTTCAAACTTACAATGTGGTTATTACTTTGAAATTCAGAATATTACATACAAATGGCGACTGTTTAAATCTGTACAGAATGAACTGATTTTTATTGTAACTGCACAGATTACTGTGGCCATGGTTCAACAAAGAAACATTTAGATTCAAATATCAATAAAACATGAAGTGGCTAATAATGAGAGGTGAAGGAGTGTGTATATGTATGTACAGACACATAAACAAATATGAATATATATATATATATATATATATATATATATATTTGTGTGTATGTGTATTTAGGCAGCAAATTCTCTTTTAGACATGTCTGATTAAATAAATTAGAAACATGCCTGCTTCTTTTGAACATAATCCATTCATATTCACATTTTTTTTCCATGTATTCAATGAAATGATGCAAGAATTCATCTAAACTCCTAAATAAATCACTGAAGATTGTTGAAAAAGAATTACACAACCATCCTGAAATAGTAATTAAGAAAGCTGATAAAGCAAACGTCTTTGTTGTTTTAAACAAGTCCAACTACAACTTAAAAATGGAAGAGTTACTTGACGATCACACCAAATTTAGAAAACTTACTAATAATCCTACTACACAGCTAAAAGTGGAAATTAATAAATTAATCACAGCTAACAATGTGGAACAAGACAGTCTAAACCTTACCAAAATAATCGGCAACCTGGATACATTTACAGTTCTATCAAAATGCGCAAACCTAACCTTTCACTCTACCCTATTATATCCCAAATAACCAAAATGCTTAACCAATTAATTACACCATCCATACCTAACAAATACAGCATTAAATCAACCCTTGAACTTATACTTGAAATATTAAAATCCCAAAAACCTAATAATGAAACCATAACATCACTTGACATTGGAAATCTGTTCACTAACATTCAAGTTAGAAAAAACCATTAAAAAATATATAATAATTCATCTCTGCCCCCATTAAAAATTAAACCTAAAATACTAAGAAAATTTTAATTTCTTATACTTTATTGATGTTATGTATTATATACACCAAAGAAAACCCAATGATGTTGGCATGACCAACAGACAATTTATCAGATGACCTAACACCTTACAAAAGAAAAAGTTCCCATACAAGGAAAGAAAACTGAAAGTCCAAAAGGCTATATATATATATATATATATATATATATATATATATATTGTATTAAAAGCAAAAAATGCATCAATTCTCAGCAAGTACACTTTCATCTTCTGACTCTTCAGGCTTTGAGCACAAGAATCTTAATACTGAAATCCTGAAAAATCTAAGACAAAAATAGACTTGCTAAGTGTTGTTGAGTTCATTGTTTGCTATATGATCTTATTCTGTTCTGGCTTATTGAGTCATTGGTCACTGTAATTTATTACATTTTTACTCTTTGGAGTGTAAAACATTTCTTTCTTTATATACCTACTGGCATATAAAATAGGATAAATTAGTATTTAAATTCATATATAAATAGGTAGAAGTCCCCAAAAGAGTTTCAGCACTAAAAAGTATCCAGTGAAGAACAGAAATACATGAATTAAAGTATAAAATAGTTGCTATAGAGACAGTATATAGAAACTAAAGTAGTGGTAATATATATATAGCTAGCACATTCAAGTGCTGCTGGATTGTGTATGTGAAACTTGTGAGTGCATATAGTGATTATATATATGTATATATATATATATATATATATATATATATATATATATATATATATATAATTATGAATTTAATCTTTTGGCAAAAAATTATATTTGCCAAAAAGAACAGGTAAATTAAAAGAGTGTTTGATACATGAAAAATTTTTTTCTATGAAAATACAAAGCAAATTAATATACAAAATATCAGGATCAGTGCTTCAAGCAACAAGAAAATATGCTTACACTTATATATATGAGCGGACACTGAGGTCAACACAAAGTGGCAACAGTTTGTTTCATGCCTGAATACAATCATCAGGTCTGAAGACTGCATTCAAGCATGAAACAGAATCTGTGACCACTTCTATATTTACTCATGCTCTATCCCTGATATTGAGCACTTTTACCCATAAAACTATATTTTATCACACACACACACACACACACACACACACACATATATATATATATATATATATATATATAAGAAATAATAAAAGGAAGAAAGTAGACAGCTAAATTTTGGATTGATTTACAATTTACAAGTCTATTTGGGAATGATCAAGGCACTTAATAATATTAACCTTCTTGGTACTAGCAAGTATGAGATATGGTTTTGGGAAGCTCTAAATTTTACATATTTGTAGATTTTCAGTACCTCTGTTTGATCATATGTGATAAGTGCGAATGTTGTACATTGAAATACAGTCCTACCCAATTGCAGGCACATTTAAGTGCTGCTGTATTGTTTATGTGAAACTTGTGAGTCCATTTGAATAGTTCTGGACTTAAACGACTAATGAAAATATTATCTGCCTTGGGCAATGACATCTTAGTCCAGTGAAAGAGATGCTGCTTGCATGCGAAACCCCAGGGGTATTTCACACACATGTAGCTTCCTTTCCTCTTTTCAAAGCAATCATAAGATCATCATCAGCTGCTGTGTTCTCTTTAATCTTGACTATGTCCTGAAATCACCTACAACAGCCATTTTTAGTCTCAAGAAAAGCCAGAAATCATCGGAAGTCAAATATGGACTGTAACACAGCTGACAGCTGATGCAATATTTTTTTCACCAAATATCCCTGCACAAAATGCAATTGCAAACATGATGGTCACACAGTACACAAACTTTACTCAATTTTCTTTCCCTGCTGAGCAACACCACAAGAGTGTGTTGGTTCATTCACTGTCAGTTTTGATTGGTTAAGCTGCATCAAATTTTCACAACCGGTTTTTGAAATATTTTAAACTGGTGGCATCCTTTCTGGACTATTATTGGTTGCAATTCTTGTGTTATTTTGAGGAAACATTGATGCCACTAATCAACTGGAATTAAATCCTTTTTTGTCTTCAAACCATGCTCTGTAATAACAGAAAGCTGTGTCATAGAAGTGACCACATTGGTAGAAACAGATCTGCTGGATTGCAGTCCCTTCTAAGAAATGACCCCATCAATCAGTAAGAGAAACTGATTGGTTAAATAACAAAAAAGGGCAGAATATATTTTTCCTCTCCATCTACACGGTGCGATGGATAAATTGTCATCTAAATTATACAAAAATGAAAATAACATTGACATCTCACATTAACAGATATATTTACCAAAATTACACAAAAATATCTTGAAATAGTAAAGAGTAAATTTATTCAATAAAATTACCATTGGCTTCAGCGACAGCCTCAAGATGACTTTGGAATCTTTTGCAACTCATCTGGACAGCCTTCTTGTTTATGCTAGTAAATTTATTCAATAAAAAATAGTATTTTCAATCGAAACATAAACATGAAATTACATTTAAAATTAATTGTTAATTGTATTTACATTAGTCGGACATTTAAAATTAATTGTTAATTGTATTTACATTAGTCGGACTATTGTCCTCATCTTTGTCGCCATATGGCGACAAAGATGAGGACAATAGTCCGACTAATGTAAATACTGTACATAATACCTCATCTCAGAAATATAGACAAACTCTCATTGTTAATTGTTTAATAAAATCACCTTTGGCTTCAGCCACGGCCTCAAGATGACTTCGTAATCTCTTGCAACTCATCTGGACAGTCTCCGTGTTTAAGCTAGTGAATTCTGCCATAATCCTTGCGTTCAGTTCATCTTTGGTGTTACAAAGAGTTTTGTTGGTTTCTCATTTAACTGTGCTCCACACATAATAACCAAGGGGGTTGAAGTTTGACAAGTTAGGTGGCCAAATATAAAGGGTGATGTAGTTGCAGAAATTATCTGACAGCCATGACTGGGTTCTCCTGCTTATGTGGCATGGTGCAGAGTCCTGTTGCCAGACAAAGGGTCTTCCAGCAGCCACCTTTTTGACCCAAGGTAGCACTACCACCTCAATGCCCTTAACATAGTCTGAGACCCTTACCAACAAATTCGAGAATTTGTTTTTATCAAAACGATCAGAGTATGTTTTCTGAGCTATGTACCTTCATAATCATCATTAGACTCATCCAACTCTTTCTGAATCCTCTGCACTGTCCTCAGATTGACACCTAAACAATCTGAAATGTTTGTATTGAATCTTCCAGCATGAATACCAAGCAGTACAGTGTAATGTTTCCAAATTTCTGGTGGAGTGAATATGTAACCATTTAAAATAAATTTACCTGCTTTTTTTTCTTTTTCATGTGTATAATTTTGTGTCATTTTTTTTTAATTATCTTTTCAGTTTTCCTCTGTTTTTTATTCTTTTTTTAATTCTTTGTTTTTTGGTTTTTTTTAATTTTCCAGATTTAGGTTCCAGGGCCTGGAATCCTCATGATATTAAATATCTTGTCAAATAGTAATTTTTACGATTTGATTTTTCACCTTTTCAAGAGTCTCAAGTTTCTAACAACACTTAACCTGTGTTTTCATTCATTCATCAACAACCAGCCAAAGGGTAAGCTTCTTTCATAAACATTTTTCTCTTTATTTTCTTTTTTATCGTAAAAAAATGTTTCTTATTTTATAAACAAGGAAACTCTTTAATACAGCAATTTCTCCTTAGGTTATATAAAAATCCAATTTACTAATCCATTCCCTCTAATCTTTTGGACAGTCTTCTTTCTCTCTTTCCCACTCTACCATTTTAAAAACTGGAGTTTATTCTTCCATCTTTAATTTACATATTCTTTCCATCCAATGATTTTTTTCAGGCTTAATACATCATTATTCTTTTCCTATTGATTTACAGTAAAACAAAATAACTCCTTAGAAAAAACTTTATATTTATTAAATGCAGGGAAATTAGAATCTGTGACCCTTCCTTTTAAGATAGAAATTTTAAAACTCTTTATTTTGTTTCTTTAAATGTACAATACTTGTTTCTCAAAATCTTCAAAGTTTGATTTGTTTTTTTATAATATTTTCGAAACATAAAAGATTTTATATTTGTCCATATTTCTGAGATGAAGTATTGTAACTATTTACATTGCTCAAACTGTTGTCTTCATCTTTGTTGTCATATTCATGTTTCAGCCATTGTACACTCTGGCCTTCTTCATGCGATTAGAATTTTGAACAATTTATGCACTTGGCCGTGTGTCCTCAAGGATCAGTAGATAAAAGCATTGTTTTCAACGAGTGACTTAACCTAAAGAGTTTTGAGTTCAATACCTACACATGGCAGAAATGAATGAAAACTTGGAAAGTTGAATTAAAAGGAATAACTGAAACCGAGATATCCAGAAGAGGCCTGGCATGTGGAACTAGAAAAATCTACCCCGGTGGATGAAATAAAGGGTTCTGTTTGAAATTCCAATCACCTAAAGCAGGCTGGAGAGTACAATGGCTGAAACATTGTGAAACAAATATGAAGACAGCAGTTTGATTATTATTGTTTGTTAAATGCCATGAGATTGCCTATAATAGCAGCAAATCACCTGCATGCTTATCATACAAATTCTAATGAATAGAGCAAACACAAGATCAATGCAGGTTCATTAAATACATTGGAATAAGGAATGCAAGATTTATGCTCAAATAGTTGAAATTTTTGTGGCACATAATGAGGAAACAAGGAATGGAAAATCTGATACTCACAGCAGAGATTGAAGGCAAGAGGGACAGAGGAAAACAATGCATAACCTATTTAGGGAGTTTGTGTAAATGAATGCCATAAGGTTTAGGAGAGATAACCAAAAGACAAAATTTATTAAGATTTATTAATCTGGTTCCTACTAAATTCTACTACAACTCTATACTTTTAACATCTCCACCTAAACTCTGAAATTTATACTATTATTGAGTTTCTGGTTGCTTTTAAAGTCTTCTCTTTCAATTCCAGTAACCCGTTGCATCTTAGGGACAATTTTGTCATACTTGGGGTGATTAAACAAAAAAAAAAGAAGTTAATTTTAGTGGACAAAAGAAAATATAACAAAAAACTGAGAAAAGAAAAACAACAGGTATAATAACAGACTTTATTTAATTTGTGGAATAACTAAATGGATCCCCCAGGTAAATTTTGAGATTGTTAAAAAAAAAACAATTGTGCTAGAGAATAATTAGGCACAGGGCATTAAGATTTTAATTTCAAGCTCACTAAACATAAAAGTCTCTTCTGTTTATACCAAATTTCTGTTCAATTCTCAAATCCCTTAATGTAATTATATACTTTGAGGCCATATTTTTTTATTTCTTCTTTTTATCTGAAACCACTCGTACAGCTACAACAGGAATTAAAACTCAGTAACAAAAGTCAAAATTTTCCTCTGGCTGTAAAATAAGAGAACATTTTATTCAATGTTTTGTTGCTTCCTTTAAAAAAGGGTTTAAAGAGGATTGTTTTTAAATGAAATGGTAAGTAGATATTTTGCTTTGTTTCTCTTGTTTTATTTCTTACATTATTTGTCTGTAATTTCCTGCCAGCATTTGAAGCGGATGATTTTTTCATTTGCTGTAGTTAATGTTCTTTGTTTAATCGTTGGCTTATTCAAATAATTTGAAAATTGAATGTTTTATTTTATCATTTCCAATGCAAATGATTCTTTAAATGCTATTGATTGATCAATCGATTGATCTTCATCTTAATTTATTTTTATTTTAACATTTTGCAATGGCTTTTTAAAATTCTGAATAAAATGGCTGCTCAGTTACATGCATTCAAGTCTAGCTCACCAGTTAAAGAATTTATACAGGCACTGAGATCTAGAGGCAGATGAAGAGTTAAGAGAGTCTCTTATGATAAGTCATTGAAAAGAAAAATTAGTTTGCGTTAAAGAGTCCTAAAGGACAAATGTACTGCAATGGTACAGAACAAATTCATATAGAACTTGTTATATCCCAGGTTGTTGGGATGAACAAAAATAAATGAAAATAAGACAGTTATGTAACACATAATAAAACAACTTTTATTTATTTATGGTCTGAGAACAACAAGGATTTGTTAGATTGAAAGTCATGAATTCAACGTGCATGTCAGCTTGTCATCATGTTAAATTCAATAGTGCCACACATTGACTAGTGCACAAGGGAAGTAACTCAATTGTATTTTGAGTTATCAACATTTATAGGGAAAATAAGTTAGCATCCTCTAACAGAAGTGTTTTCAGGTTTCAAAATTTGAAAATAGCTAACTAGATTGAAGTATAAAATTAATCTTTTGCTAAATGCAGCAACAAAATTTTTAGTGACATCGAGATGGTGTTTTACTTCATTGAATTAATACTAGCTCAAAATATTACTCTCCCTCCTAACTGTTGTATTCTGAATAATGTTGGATGGCTATTTCCATAAAGGATGCAATCCCTGTCCCAATGACCAGGTGCAACCAGTGTAGCTCTACAGTCATCACTAAAAATCACTGTTGAAAATTCTTCATCAAATATACAGGTTTTTCTTTCTAAAAGGTGGTACTTTGGTTGTTTTTATGTGTTTAGCTGCTGTTGTTCTGTATCTTTTATATTTAAATTTGCAATATCAGCTTCTTCAAAGATTTTCTTGTTGGTCAATCTAATTTTCTTACTTATTGATCCATTGCTAAAAATACTGGAAAAGTGGTCAGTTCCCTATACTGCTCCAGTAAGTATCTAACTCCTTGTGCTAACTTCTACCATTACAAAAGCCATATCAGGCTTAAAATGGAGTGTTGCTGTCATATTTGGGCAGGAGCTGCCTGGTCTTAACTTTACACTCTCGATAGAGTCCAAAAGCATCTCTACGTCCTTGTAAGTGACGGATTGTTTTCTCCATTGCAACCCAGTTCTTGCAGATGAGACATTGCCAGCCTCTTGCTGCTCTTTCACTATTTCCATGAGAAGTATTCCAACTACATTCCTTATTTTCACCAGTTGTAAGCTTTATGGCTAAGACTCACCATGCCATGCACATTGTAGTAATCCATCATCATTTCCTTTGTATTCCATTAGTGAGAAGTAAGTTCCACTGAAGCAGCTTTTTCCTGTGAACTGCTGCTCTGTGGGAACTACTCCCAAGATCACTACCATCTTAACAGTTAACCCTAGACTTGAACAGGCTATCGTCTCCACATATCTGCATAAATTGTACCTCTTACACTGTAGCCCTCTACCGCAAGTGGTTCCTGTACAACAAAAAAAAAAAAGAAATACATTAATATGTTTTGATAAACTTTTATATATCATGATGAACAGGTGGTCTCTCAGGGAGACCTCATGCTTATTGGGACTTAAACTAAAGTGACACTTCAAGTGGAACTCATACATAAGGTCCACTGCTAAATATGCTGGAAAAATGGTTGGCTTCCTGTACTGCTGCAGTAAGTACCTGACACTTCCTGCTATCCTCTATTTTTTCAAGAGTCAGATCAAGCCGAAAATGGAGTACTGCTGCCATATATAGATGGAGATGCAAGTTTTCACTATCCAGTCTCAATAAAGTCTAAAATCATCTCTGTGTTCTTGTAGGTGACAAATTATTTTTCACCCTACAACCTCTTTCCCATAGCAAGCCTCTCGCTGCTCTGTTATATGTCCATGGAAAGTTTTCAGACAAACTAAATTCCTTAGTTCCACCTGTTCTAACTTTCACAACTAAGACTCACCATGCCATGCACCTTGTAGTGATCCACCATCATTTCCTTTGTATTCTATTGGTGAGAAGTGATTTTTACTTGAGCAGCTTTTTTCCTGTGAACCACTGCTCTGTGGGAACTACTCTCAATATCACTATAATCTTAACAGTTAACCCTAGACTTGAACCGGCTATCTTTTATCCATATGTGCATAAACTGTACCGCTCTACTTCGAGTGGCTCCCGGGCCTTTACAGGATGAGTTTTATTTTTTATCTCAAATGTTTGTGATATTCTTCAAGACAGTTTGTTTTATTGTATTTATTTGTTCTTTAATATTTATATATTTTTCTTTTTGCAATTTCTGAAGTTGTGTTCATATCACTCAACTTTACAAGATCTTGTTTCTCTTTTTAACCAAGGCAAACTTTATATATCTAGAATTAAGAAATAAATATCAATGACTAATTAAAGAAATGTCATTCAATATTTTTTTTTAAGCATTTCACCCCAAGCAAGGCAATAATGCCACTAAGACACAAGGAGGGTAGTGAGAGTGAAAAAGAACTTTTCTTTCTTTTTATGTGCCATATCCTCTCAGGACATAGGCAATCATGGCTCCCCATTTCCCTCTATCCCTTGCAGCTCTCAACAAGTTCATTCCCTCTGCTTCCTCCCCCAGACCACGTTCTGTCATCCAACTTGCTTAAGCCTGCCAGGTATGTCATATGTTGTTTTCCCTTGTCTCTCTATTCAACCTGTGAGTATCAGATTCTCCAGGCCCTCTTTCCTCATTATGTGTTCCAGAAACTTCAGCTGCCTTTTCCTGATGTTAAGTATAAGCCTCCTCCTTGTTTGCATCCTTTCTAAGACCTCATTGTTGCTCACACGCTCGGTCCATGTTATCCTTAGTATCCTTATGTAGAAGAACATCTCTATCACCTCAAGTCTCTTCTTCTTCTTTGAGGAAATCATTAGGCATTTGCTGCTGTAAAGAACAGATGTCAAATAACAGCTCAGTATTCTTTGTTACCAAAGAAATCCTCCTGTCAAAATGAGTATACCATAATGTAAAAGTCCCTAAACTTGATAAAAACAAAGTTTCAGCATCAAAATGTTTATGTCATTATTAAGCAGAAAGATCAAAGTATTTTCTGCTTATTTTATTAAATTTTTTCATCCTTTCTTGCACATCCAACATTTTGGTTAAAAATCTTGTTTTTCTTGCATCAATATCTGGGCCAAAGATTACTATGAGAAATTTAGCATCTTTTTTGCAGTAAAAAACACATTGTTTTGGAAATTCTTGCAAAAATTAAATAATTGTCAGATTTTAATGAAATTTTCAGAATTAAATTATTTTTTAATTTTTTTTTTTTAGAAAATCTTGATAAAAATATTTCTTTTTTTTTTTTACATCTGTTACCCCTACTTAATTTTATTCAATTTTGAGAAATTAAAATTTCTGTCTCTCCATATTTATATTAGTTAAAATCAGGACTCCTTGGACAACTTAAATCATCCTTTTGTCTTTGTCAAACAGAAACACTATTTGCCATAAATTTGCTCTGAATTGTAAAATAAAAAATGCAACAAAATTATGACATTATTTAATTAGAAAAGCTTTTAATTGCTTCTATAAATAAAATATATGAAAGATGTTGTTATCTGAAGAAAACTGAAGAAAAACAATTTTTCAATGAATAATGAATTTTTACCAGGATTGTTTTCATTTTTTTTAAAATTTAATTAGAAAAATTTATAAAGTATTAAATCTTTTAAAATTGTGTATTAATTTCAGCTTTTTAGATTATATTTTTATCAAATATTTACTAATCATAAATGGAAAAGTATAATACAATTCACCAATATTTTAAAAATAATTTTGAATTTTTTATTAGTGTATAAACATGTTGATTTATGTAAGTACAGTTGGCTATACATTTCAATAAAGCATTAAATTATGAAGAATATTAAATTTTTAAGATTACTGAGTATTTGAAAATTATTTAAAAAAGGTGCTTACATCCTTTTCTTATGTTTCACTACAGATAAAGTCTCCATAAAACAATATTAGCTGTCATTATAGTGTCAAACAAGTCAACACAGCATTTCTGGAATATTTTAAACTTAAAGTAAATATTATTTGTTTCAAATCAGATTAATTGGCTAATATGCTTCAAATAATGGTTCAGAAAAGTATATTTTATTTTAGAAAGATTTTTTTTTAATAAAGAGAATTACATTGTGATGAAAGACAACTAAAAAAGGGCGCTAATCAGCTATTTTAGCAAAAAATGAATGCTTTCCAGTCAATTTAAATTAGTTTTTGAAATACAGCAAAGTATTTTGATTATTGGAAAAATTAAAGCTAAAAAGCTGAATCTTTGAGTCTGAACTTGTGATTTGTTTATTTCATTGTAGAAGAGAGCCACTATATTGATTTTTTTAACACTTTTTCAGATCAAAACTTATTTTTTAGATATATATAAAAATACTGAAAATTTGATTGTTTTGTGCATTTAGTGTAACATGTCAAATGTCAGTCAACAAAAATTTGTTAATCATTAACATCATTTGTTGCCTATTTTCATATTATTTTATGTTATCTTGACATTAATTTATGGCACTTTTTCACATAATTATTTTCATATAAAAATCTATTTGTTGTATAATAAAAATGTAAACAAAACCAAAAATAAGGTTATTTTCCACAGAATTGGTCAACATTTAACCACAAGTAGCACAAATTCTGTTGAGTTTATGGTCATAGTTCTTATGTGTGTATTAATCAGGATTCAAAGAGCTTTCTAAAGATATACAGCTTGACCATATTGGGAGATATGAAAATGTTAGCATATAGTAGCAAATAGCAAGATCTGCCATTTTGAATAGAAGTAAAACTCTTGTAACTCAGGCCACAGTCAAAAATTTTGTACATATCTTGCTATAATTCAGACAAATTTGTTGTCAAATTTAAAAAAAAATAAAGATAGGTTTTTTGAGAAATTAAAGCTCAAAGTTTAAGGCCAAATTATCTTATTTGACCTTTAAACAAACAAGCAAATAAATAAATAGATAGGTAACCTTTTAGATATGCCCAAGTACTCTAAAATGGTATATAATTTAATTTGTTAGGTGAAAAAACAACTGAGATATTGATATTTAAACTTTGTGACTACTTTCCAAAATTCACCTTTTTGGCAAGGGTCATATCTCGAGAATGCTTTTACCTAGGTATGTAAAATAAGTACCATTTAATTTGTATCATGAAGCTCTATAAGTGTAGCAAATTTGAAAAAAATCTGTACCGGTGATGGTCAGACCCTTGTTGATTTAACACAGAATGACTTGTATAATGATGGCTACTCACTCACTGTACAAAGATGGCCACCAACAGGTTTAACTGATAACTGACCCAGCAGTATTTTAGGCTGGTTTTGAAGATGCAGATGTGACTTCTTAGGTTTCTTTTGCAGATGGAGGTATGACTTCTTCGGCTGTTTTTTTTTTTTTTTTTTAGATGTGGATTTAACTTCTTATGCTTCTTTTGAAGGTGTGATTTATTAATCTTGCATATTGCCCACAATCCTCCTCCAAAGATGGAGATGAATCTCCTGATAACAATTCATTCTAGCACAAAGCCCACAGGCTTTGTGAATTTTAATTGCTACTTCCGGAATTGTAATTCATAGAATTTTAATTGCTACTTCCAGAATTGTAATTCATAGCTTTGATTAATGCCTCCACATTTGACAGGTGTAATCATTGGCCCAAATGTTATTAGGAAGACATTATTCTAACCTTGCAAGGAATTTACATATGTACTATGTTATAAACCTTTTGAAGAGAGACCATAGGGTTTAATGTTTAAATTATATTAGTGAAATATGTAACTGTATATCTAAGATTGAAATAGAAATATTGGTATAAGACTTGAAGTTGACATCATAAAAACATGCTCAATGGTTACAGTTTGGTTTGGGAATCAAAAGGTCTAATTTAAGCTTTAGTTAGTGAATAAATATGTAATAAGCAAACAGAATTAGGTAGAAGGTAAGAGAAATAAAAAAGACATTTAAAAGCTAGTACCAAAAAGAAAAAAATGGAAAATAGAAAGAATGTAGGAAAACAGAATGGAGAAATAAATGGAAGAATTGAGGGAAAAATAACAAGAAATTTTTAATGATTGAAAAGAACAAAAACAATAAAATGTAAGAGCATTAAAATAATAAGCAAACATTGCTGAGATAAAAAGAAAAATAGAAGCTAAAGTGATTGATTTCTTTGAGCAGAAATTCAGCTCCCATATTTAAAAGTACTAATAACAAATGTGCAGGAAGAAAGGCAAACAAATGCAAACGAATAGAAGGGGGAAAATAAATCAAAAATTATGAAGAAATAGATAAAGAAGAATAAAAAATAATAACAAAGAAAGAATAAAAGAGAGAAGAAAGTATGAAGATGTAAAGTTTGGAGTACTGACAAAGGAAAGAGCAATAAAAAAGAAAATAGAAGATCAAAATTTAAAAAGAGAGTGAAATAAAGAGGGAGGTGATGTAAAGTATGGCATAATGACAACAGAAAGAATGAAAATAAAAACAAATTTAAAATGATTGAAATGACGACAGAAAAGGTGTAAAGTTTGGAGAAATGAGAAAGCAAAGAATGAAAAAAAGAAATTAAAAGAGAAAAGGTGTAAAGTTTGGAGAAATGAGAAAGTAAAGAATGAAAAAAAGAAATCTGTTACAAGAACAGGGAAAATAAAAATACATGCAGAAAGAAAAATCAAGAATGAAAGAAATGAAATATACAAGAAATAAAAAAAAAAAAAATGAATGAAAGAAGTAAAACTGGAAAGAAGAAAAAAATTAAGAGAAACAAGAAAAGGAAATAAGGATTAAAAACTAAAAATAAGAAAAGATAAGTTGAAAGAAAGTAAGTAAATGGTTGTTGTGAACAAAAGTCAGCAAATGATGCACAATTGTGTAATAAACGTCAGGAAAACCTGAAGATGGAAATACAATTGAGAAAAAATAAAAACGAAAGTTGGGTAGGGGGAATAACAAAG
This sequence comes from Acanthosepion pharaonis, assembly GCA_903632075.3. Taxonomy (NCBI): domain Eukaryota; kingdom Metazoa; phylum Mollusca; class Cephalopoda; order Sepiida; family Sepiidae; genus Acanthosepion; species Acanthosepion pharaonis. The sequence goes on along the minus strand of CAHIKZ030001263.1, from coordinate 284,164 downwards.
AATAAGAAATAGAAACAAAGGCAAAATAAAATCTGAGAGAGGAAAAGAATGAAACAAATATGAACGAATGCCTCTGAATTTATTTGTTATAAATAAACAAATCACATAAAATATAAACAAATAATAATAAAGTAATGTAAAAATTCTATCCACAGAGAGACCATTTACTTCTCTTTGTCTCTGCCTTCAACAGAGCTTCCAAAAATGGTGCAGTCTTAGAAAGCTTAAACACAAACAAGAAATGAAAGCTTATATATATACACACACACACACACACACACACCCTCAGTCAGGTAGTGAAACAGTGTGCCCTTTCTTTTCTCTTACTCACCTTCATAAATCAAAAACCAGCTTCTCATCACACCTCTTGAAAGTGGTGGGGTGGGAGTGAGCTGAGAGGTAGTGTAAGGGTCTGTTGAAATGGTAAGACAACAGACCCTTGCTTTGTTCACAGCCAAACTTTATTGCTGTTACTTTTATTTTTTTTTTTCAACACATACTTGTAGTTTGTAAATTTTTGCTCGCTGTAAACCAATGCATGTAAATTGACACATATAGGTAATTACTTAGGTCATCTTAGTCAGACAAAAGGTTAAAAAATATGATATTGCTATTTTCCTGACATGTTCCAATGACCCACATTGCTTAGATTCAACCAATCCAGACCTTCAAAGCTAAGACGCACCATCCCATATAAACATGGTCAACACATTCTCATTCTTTTCATATTCCATTGGTAAGGGCAAAGTTTCACTCAGATTCTTTCCCAGAAATGTTACTTAGTGGAACAAACTCCCAAGAGAATGATTCCCTGATCATTACACTGTTCACCACTAGGGTCGATCTATCTTACACATCCTGATAATATACACTTCTTATGCCCTTACAACAACCTCATTCAGTAGCCTTGTGTTTTAAGGAGTTCTTGGGCCCTTCTTTTATGGAACTTTAGCATAAAATAAAGACTAGTTTTCTAGTGACGGAGCCATGAGAAAGTATCCAAGTATCTCTTAAACTTAGCTCAAACCTCAAGTGCAGAAATGAGTGGTGTTCTGTTATTTAATTTTTTTTTTTAATGCTTGTGCATAAATTTAGTCTGATGAAATGCATCACACAAAACCTTTTCCATTTTGTCATACTTCTTCCTCTGCACCCACCCCAAAAATATATATGTACATATATATATATACACACACACACACACACAAACACACATGCAGATATATATGGTTAGCGGCTCGAACTGAGGAATTGCTGAGCCAAGTTCAAACTCCAGTCAAATCCATTACATCCACTTATGTGCTAATACCCTTGGGAAAGGTATGAATCCTCGCCTTCTTCCTCCAGCTGGGTCCTATAGCCTTGGATAGCAAATGATCTACAAGAAGGATGACTCTAAATTCAAAATGTGCAGAGGGTCGTTTAGGAACCTTGTGGCATGTAGTGCACCAGGTCTCTGTATTCGGTCCTTCAAAAAGTGTGGTTTGTTCTGCACAAAGCCTTCACCACGATAAACAAATTATGTGCTGGTGTCTGAGTTATCTGTTCCTAGGAACTGAATTACTTGACCCTCATACATCAAATACGATGGGAGAGTCCACCATATATATATATATATATATATATATATATATATATATATATATATATAAAGTTGTAGCTTCTGTCTGTCTGTTTGTTATTGAACTCCTCCTAGGGTTTTTGGAGATAGACTTCCATAACCATATATATTCTGAAACTACATTACCCAGTGTAATATAAGTATATTTCATTTTGATCAAAGAGGGACCTGAGGAGACACAAAAACACCCATTGAAATTTTTTCCTTTTGATATAAATTAATTTTAAATTTGAACAAGGGAATGATTCCTAGGGTACTTGGATAAGTATATTTCATTTTGATCAAAGTATTGTATCAAATACATATCAAAGGATCTAGCTGTCTTTGCACACACCCCCAACTTTATTTTTTTTCCCTTTTGTTTAAATTAAATTTAAATTTGAACAAAGGAATGACTCCTATCCAAAATATAAAAAAAGAAAGTCAGAAGATGGAGGTCACATTGGCAAGAGTAATATGGAAATGCATCACTTTTCTCTACAAATTATAACAATGATTTAAAATCAATCAGTATTTTTTTAATATATATATATATATATATATATAGTCCTGTGTATGACTATAAACTACATCTGCGTCCTGGGTAAGACAATAAACTACGTCCAAGAGCAAGGCCTCTGATCAGGTGGTTTTGAGGAGTGTGGAACCACTTCTTAATTGCTGGTGTTCCCAGGTCTACTCTGACCCGAGGTGGTAGCACCTTTTAGGGTCCCAGCTTTGGGCAAATAGTTAACCCCGAAACTGAGGTAGAAAGTGTAAAAATAGGTTTTAATACCAGAAATACTTTGTAAAAATTATTACCAGAAATAAATTTTCAGCTATATGTTTTTGAAAAAATAATATTACTAGCTATACATTTTTGAGGAAAAAAAATATAGATTTTTATAAAAACAAAAATATTACCAAGAAAAAAAAAATAGATGTCTGCATTAAATGACTGAGTGAGGTTGATATGCCGTAAAACAAACCAAACCTATATATATATATATATATATATATATATATATATATATATATATATATATATATATATATATTTTGCATTTTGGAAAAACATAAATCCATCTCTTCTTCCAGCTGTGATTAGAGTAGATGAGGATTTCTTGACTTCATTCATTGTCTGTTTAGAAGGAAGATAACTGAATTCTAAACTCTGGAAAAGGCAATGGGTGACAAAAAACTGAGATATCGAAAGGCCTGTTATGTGGAATTAGAACAATCTACCATGGACTAAGTGTTGAGTTTGAAAATCCAACAAATATCATCAGAAGACTGGAGCTTACAATGGCTGCAATGTTGTGAATGTGACAGTGAAGATAAGGACAACAGTATGATCAATGTAAATAGTGTTAATATGTCTGAATATCTGGAATGAGGAGTTATTATTTACATGTAGACTATTGTCCTCATCTTCTTGTTATATATATATTGTTATCACAATGTTTCAGCCATTGTCTCCTCTGGCATAACCTACAGGGAATTCTGAAAAAAACATTTATTTAATCGAGTAAACTGATCTCAATACAAAGACTTTCAACAAAGTATGCCACAAGGATCTAATGGAATTACTCAGCAACCTTGATATATTCAAGAAAGACATCAGAATGATCAAGAACCTATACTAGCAGCAAACCGCTATCATGCACATAGAGAACGAGTTCAGCGAATATACAAAAATAGAAAGGGGCATAAGGCAAGGATGCATCTTCTCACCTGACCTGTTCAATCTGTACAGTGAGGCAATTCTATGAGAATTGGAAACCTTACTAGAATTTAGTGTTGGCAGCCACAATCTCAACAACGTAAGATACACATATAACAGTACTGATAGCAAACACTGCAAAGAAATTACAAAATCTCCTACAGAAAGTAGCAACAAAGCGTGTGAAGAAGGGACTAAGCATAAACTACAAGAAGACAGAATGCATGGTCAGCAGTAAAAGGATGAGTCCGAAATGTGATTTGCAGGTTGGGAGCACTAGAATCAAGCATGCATGAAAGTTTAAATATCTGGGAAGCATTTTGACAGAGGACAGTATTTATGATACCAAAATCCATAGACATATTGGGATGGTCAAAGGCATATTCCAAAAGGTGGAGAGAGACAGATTTCTTTGGTAACAAAGAAAAGGATACTGAGCTGTTATGTGACATCTGTCCTTCTTTACAGTAGTGAATGCTGGACAATTTTCTCAAGGATGAATAAGAGACTCGAGGCGAGAGAGAGATGTGGTTATACAGAAGGTGCTGAGGATTTTGTGGACCGAGCATGTGAGCAACAATGAGGTCTTGGAGAGGATGCAGACAATGAGGAGGCTTATACTTAACATCAGGAAGAGGCAGCTGAAGTTTCTGGGAAATATAATGAGGAAGGAGGGCCTTGAGAATCTGATACTCACAGGTTAAATAGAGGGAAGGAGAGACAAGGGAAAGCAGGTGGATGACAGAATGTGGACTGGTGGAGGTGGTAGAGGGAATGAGTGCTGCAAGGGATAGAGGGAGGTGGATAACCATGATTGCTTGATTATTATATGTGGAGCACAGTTGAGTGAGAGACCAACAAAACTCTTTGTAACACTAAAGATGAACTGAAAGCAAGCATTATGGTTGCATTCACCAACATAAACAAGGAGATCATCTAAATGAGTTGCAAGAGATTCTGAAGTTGTCTGGAGGCCACAGGTGAAACCAATGGGGATTTTATTGAATAAATTTACTCTTTAGCATTTGAAGATATTTTTGAGCAATATTAGCAAATGTATCTGTTAAAATGAGATGTCAGTGTTATTTTCATTTTGCATAATTTAAACAACAATTTATCCATTGCATCATATATATATATATATATATATATATATATATATATATATATATATATATATATATATAAACCGAGTATAGGATTGGTGTATATGGAATAAATTCCAATAACCAACAAATACTATTCTTAAAAGAGTACTCAATACATAGTAGAACAATTATAATCATTTATTCGAAAATTATAACATAAAAATGTTATAAAATCACTACAAAAATAGCAATTTTTTTTTCAACACTTCTGGTGTCTTCTCAAGTGATGGTGTTGAATGTAGAATAAAGGATTTATTCTACATTCAACACCATCACTTGAGAAGACACCAGAAGTGTTGAAACAAAATTGCTATTTTTGTAGTGATTTTATAACATTTTTTATGTTATAATTTTCGAATAAATGATTATATATATATATATATATATATATATATATATATATATATATATAGGAGCCACAGTGGGGTATTGGATAGTGGCTTGGATTGAGGAATCGGAGAGCCGAGTTCAAATTCCATTTGAATCCATTACATTCACTTATGTGCTAATACTCTTGGGAAAGGTGTGAGTCTTCTTCTTCTCCTTCCAGCTATGAGTAAATAGCAGGACAGACTGGGTTCTATAGCCTTGGATAGCAACTGGTCTAGGAGAAGGACAACTCTGAAATCAAAACCTGCAGAGGGTCGTTTGAGGACCTTGTGGCACACAGTGCACCAGGTCTCTGTATTCAGCCCTTCGAAAAGTGTGGATGGTCCTGTACGAAACCTTCACCACTATAATCAAATCTCATGTGCTGTTGTCAGGCTGTCAGTTTCCTAGAAACTGATCTTCTTGACCCTCATACGTCAAATTTGACGGGAGAGTCGAGTGTATATATATATATATATATGTGTGTGTGTGTGTCAATGTTTGGATTTTTTCTGACTGGGGCTCTATTCAACAATTCACTTGCTTTGCATCAGTTACAAAACAAACAAAATTAATATTCTGATGAATACAAAACAAGATAATTTAGCCCAGTAGTCTACAATTCTTTACTAAAAATTTATAAATCTTCACTCTTTTCTTGTTCTTCTGTCTACTTTATGCCTTTGAATTGAATGTACTTTGCTCATAGAAAGCAAACTGCCCACCACTGTTTTTAGTTTTATTATTATGATTTAGGGAAACATCATAAAAAAGTCATATGAAGTTGTATGCATCACTACCATTACTGAATGCTGGTTCAATTAGAACTGTTGCAGCCAAAAAATTCAGAAAAAAACATTCCATTTTGCCATAATAAAAATCTGCCAGAACAGCAACGTGAAGAAATTATATGACCAAGAATGAAATTCTTTTCTTAGAAATTTTCTCATTTTTTTTGTGAAAAACTTTTCAAAATATTTGACTAATTTTATAATTATTATATGCGACACCATTTTCCAGAAATTTTTTTCCAATTTCAGTTGAAGCATTTTTTCCTATTCACTTAAAAAAAATATTTTTCTTTAAATATGTAGTTTTCATTCCATTTACATAAATGAATTCTTTCTCTAATAAACAACTTTTTCTTCCAATGTCTACTACAATGCTCTATGGTATAGAATATTTTTAGTTTTCCTGTCAGGAGCTAAAAATTTCTGATATTTCCAACTCATCAAAAAAAAAAGCACATAATTGACTATAGAAAAAAAAGATGATTCTAAAACTCACTAGAATTATAATTTGGAATCAAATTGCTTTTTCCAGGCTTAATTGTACATTTCTTTATGCAAACTGATATCACAGGCAGGGTTTATAAAATGAATACTTCAAAATTTATATTCACTCTTAAGGTTACATATTAACACATCAAATTCTAGCTGCAATAAAATGTAATACTAATTACATTTGTATTTTAATGCCAACTGCATTTTTTAAACTCGGAGTTGGCAAGGTTTTCGTTTTTCTGAGTTAAGCTCTACTCAAGAATTCTCTCACTTAGATGCAGTCAGCTTCAACACAAACAAAATAAAAAGTTTTGACAAATATGACAAAAATGATAATTGAAGATAGAAGTTTACAAATTTTTCACCAAAAATTTATAAATCTTCATTCTTTTTTCATTCTTCTCTCTGTGTCTTTGAATTGAACCAATTTTCTAGTTTATTTTTTATTTGGCACTATTGTCATCACTTGCATTATATATAGACACTGTAGACCATTATTATTATGTATTCTCTTGTATCATATAAAAACTCTCTACACTGTTATTATTATTATTATTATTGTCGTCACTTGTATCATATATAAATACAGTAGACCATTATTATTATTATATATTTACTGGCATTACATATAAAAATTGTAGACCATTATTATGTCTTCTTTTATATCATATATAAACACTGTAGCCTATTATTATTATGTCATCACTTGTATCATATATAGAGTAGACCATTATTATTATATATTTACTGGAATTACATATAAAAACTGTAGACCATTATTATTATTATGTCTTCTTTTATATCATATATAAACACTGTAGCCTATTATTATTATTATTGTGTCATCACTTGTATCATATATAAATACAGCAGACCATTATTATTATTATATATTTATTGGTATTACACATAAAAACTGTAGACCATTATTATTATGTCTTCCTTTATATCACATATAAACACTGTAGCCTATTATTATTATGTTTTCACCAGTATTATATATTGTTTTAAGTGCATGAATTCTTATCAGTAAATCCTTAATATTGACTTTTCTGACTGTGGCTTTAAATTCATGTCTGACAGAAAAAATATTTTCCTTGTCCTTAAATATTTATAAAACTATGAGGAAATAAACTAAAATATTTAAAAGGATGAGTTTTCAAAATTGCAAAAAATAAATAAAATACAAAAACCAGAAAAGAAACTAAATAATTCAAGAAAAAAAAACTTTCTCTAAAGGTTAGATGCCTCTTTTTTTCCTTTTTATTTATCTCTCTCTCAAAACTGTTTGATCCCAAAGGATGATTACGTCCTCTTAGGCTTTCTGCATTGATACATTTTTTTTTCCCTTTTTGTCTATACCACTTCATATCTCTCTCACCATAAAAACTGAAAATATATCTGTTTCTTCCTATGAGTTTTCCAAAACATTTTAGGATCCTTATGGATTTTAAAAAAGGAAAATATTTAATTAATCTTGTACAGAATGACTTACAGCAATATCATTTTGAAAAAAAAAAAAAAAAAAAAGGGTTCTCATATAATCACCAAAGTTAAGCAACTGTGCCTTTGCCAGTACCTAGATAGATAATGACTTGGGAATAGCAGATGATATAAGCTTGGATGTGCAGGTGGTGTAATTGATCACAGCTTGGAAATGAAAATCAGAGAGCCAAGTTCCAATTTCAGTTGTGTTTGTTATATTCACATATGTGCAAATATCCTTGGCAAAAGTTATGAATCAATTACTTCTCCTTCAAGTTTGGGTTAGTTAATAAAATAAAAATATTTTCTGGCTTTAAATAACCTGCCTAAGGTTGATAAGCCATAAAAAAACTAATCAATCAAATCTTATACATAAGAACACTCTTGCTTCCTGTTTTCAAAATGCCCTAATCAGAACCTCCAGAAAAAAGATAGCAGACTTAATAAATCAAATGCATAAAAAAGTAAAAATTATGAAATTCTCAACATTGAATTTCAGTAACTTTTGAGAATTGTTGAATAAGAATACTAGTTTGAAAATTGGTAGATATAGTTCAGTCAGTTATATACCATGTGTGTTACATGCTTTGGTGATCATGTATCTTATGATACATGACTGACAAGGCAGATTTTTTTTCTAGGGTAAGTTGCCATTTCTTTCTACAGTAGACCAGTTGCCATCCAAGGCTATAGAACCCAGTCTTTCCTGCTATTTGCCCATAGCTGGGGGGAGAAGAAGAGGAAGATTTATACCTTTCCCAAGGGTATTAGCATGTAAGTGAATATAATGGATTTGACTGGAATTTGAACTTGGCTCTCTGGTTCCTCAATCCAAGCCACTATCCATTACTCTAACATCTTGTTAAATCTCTATACATACAGAATACACATACAGTCATACTAGAATGGACTCATAAGTTTGTTACCAGATACATATTTATAAGCTGAATGTTGATCTGAAATTTTCATTGTATAATGTTTAATCTGTGATTAATATTTAGCATTAAGTGCACAGAAGTAAAAAGATTATTTTGAAAAATAAATATTTCTTATCTAAAGTTTTGTGGATGATGAATTATTTTTCACTCTGCAACTTCTTTCCCACAGCCAAAATGTTGTTAGTACCTCACTATACTATCGCTATTTCTATGGCAAATGTTCAAACAAGCTACATTGCTTATTTTCATCAGTTCAGATCTTCCATACTACATACATGGTATCAACTCATTTCTTTCATATTCCTCAAAAATGTCACTTTATGGAAAGGACTCCTGTGAGGTTGCTTCCTTGACCACTACATTCTTAACCTTTTTAAATTTATGGTCAACCATTATCTATTCTACATATCCTCATAATATGCATCTCCTCTTCTTCTCTTTATGGCCTTCATTCAGTAACCCTCTACCTTGAGTGGCTCAAGTCTTGATCTATTATCTGTCCTACATATCCCCATAAACTGTACTTTTTACCACTTCCTTCTATGCTCACACAAAAATCCCATTCATTAACCTTCTACCTTGAGTGGCCCTTGGTCATTGTCTTGGGGAAGATTCATATAAAAATATGCTTTTTTCATCATTAGTTTACAGATTTACTGATGTGGCTATGGAGTGCAGTTGATAAATTCTTGCCTAAATTATGCAAAAATGAAAATAACACTGACATCTCATTTTAACAAATATATTTACCAAAATTACACAAAGATATCTTGAGTAAATTCATTCCATAAAAATCACCATTGACTTCAACCATGACCTCCAGATGATTTTGGAATATCCTCCAACTCTTCTTGCTTAAGTTGGTGAATGCTGCCATAATCATTGCCTACAGTTCATCTTTGGTGTTACAATAAGTTTTGTTGGTCTCTTGCTCAACTGCGTCACATGCATAATAATCAAGGGAGTTGCAGTTTGGGGAGTTAAGTGGCCAGATGTAAAGGGTAATGTGATCAGAGAAATTGTCTGACTGCCATGACTGGGTTCTCCAATGTGACATGGTGCAGAGTCCTGTTACCAGAGATGGGGTCTTCTAGCAACCACCCTCTTGACCCAGGGCAGTACTACCTCCACAAGGCACTTGATGTAGACCTCCGTGTTAAGTCTTGAGGCCGTGAGGGAAGATGAATGGAGGCATAACATTGTCATCATTAGTGATCACTCCAAACATCTTTGTAATCACCATTAGTCTCATCCAACTCTTGGCAGTGCAGCATGCCGTTTCCAAATTTCTGTTGGATTAAATTGCATCATAGTGCTCTTATTCTCACAGACATTGTCCAACTGAGCCTACTATACTGAGCATTGGATAAAAATAAAAAAAACAAACAATATGCATGCACAAAATTAAATTTATAAAATGGTGACAATTTACTCATCGCACCTGGGTTTGTGAAAATTTCTGCTTACTTGAGTCGTAGGGAATCAGGATTTTTACCATTTCTCTATTCTTTTGTTTTTGTTTTTTTTTCTGTAAATCACATTTTTGTGGTATCCCATTCAACAAATCAACAGTTCTTTAAATCAAACATCGGCCATCTTTCCCTCTTTTACCATTCATTTCCATTCTTATAGCCATTTTCTATTGTACATGATTGCACCATCTTAGTGGTATTTGCTTACTGCACAAGACCAAAAAATCCGATTTTACTGATCGTGCCAAATAAAAAGCTCCTCAATCAAAGGAAATATTTTAGACAGAGGAAAAGAGTGAAGAGAAAAGAAAAAAAAATGGAAATAAAAGTTAATTTTTCTCTTTTTTTTTTATTTTGTGAAGTGAGAAGATGTTGCTTTTAGTATTTTTAATAGTTTTTGATATCTGTGATTTTTTTTCATTGCATCCTCCCTTGCCCCACTGTTGTGTTTCTGCCATTCTCATTGTTGTGTTTGTGAATGAAATTGAGAAATTATAGAGAAGGCCATGGTGGTTTGGTGTAGACCCTAGTTGACAGTGCAAGCCTTAAAAGCTTTTTATTACTGTCTTCAAAAGAGATAGAGGCTTTGTGGAAAAAGTCTGGTTTTACCTATATTTATACTTATCAATAAACAGTCCTTTTTGTAAAAGAAGGCAAGTGAAGAAAAAGAAAAACTTAAAAAGGAATTTAAAGAAACATATAATGTTTGTATCAGACAGACATGAAGATAAATATAAAAACTAATGATTTTATTTATATTCATGCATATATTTATCCCATTACACATGCATTGGATAACTTGATACACAAATACAAACATATCACACACACACACACACATATATATATATATATATATATATATATACATACATACATATATGATGAGGGAGCTGTAACATTTTATATATATCAAAATACTACAGTACCATGAAACTATACATATATGTATTTATATGATAGGGTGTTGAAAAGTTCTCAGCCCAGCCTGCTTCCTGATTTTGGGGAAGTGAGTTTTCAATTCTCACTCATATATGATTAAGTTATTTTACATATATATATATATATATATATATATATATATGTCTGGCAGTTTCACACCTTAAGTGATCATCAAACATGGCTTGATATCTGCTTAAGGTGTGAAACTGTCAGTCATCATGCAGTGTTTATTTCAATGTGCTTATTTGTTATATGTGTATATATGGAAGGTTTAATGATGACTTTACATATAACTGAAATGTACAGTATACCAACTTAATAAATATACATGCATGCATCAATATACATTATTAAGATCTATGAATAAGCAATAAATTCTTTCTTCAACAATGTAACAGCAGTTTATATGTATATATGAAAATATACATGTGCACACTATAACCTAAAATTACAAAACAGATATATATATATACACACACACACACACACACAACTCACACACCATCCAACCCCATAAATACCCACTCATGCAGACCAATACCTGTGTTTATGTAAACAGTCTAAAGAATAAATCTCATTTCTATCACTTCATTGAAAATGGCTTTTCTATTCATGGAGATCTTTAACTTTGAAGGAGAGAAAATGGGTTCCATTATCAGAAAAATTAACTTTTGCAACTATGAAAAGGTTGTGGGCTCATTCACATTGAAAGTACCAGGGAAGATGGATGATGAAAAAGGATGAGAGAATTATTCTATATTTTGGATGAGAGATGGAAGCAATACAATAAACTGACTTACTAAGATGTTCAGGTTGAAGATTTCTCTCTGAAAGAATGGTTTTTCTTTAAAGACACAAAAGACTTCAAAGAACTCAAAGAATAGAGCCCAGCTTTTGCACAATATCCAGTCTAAAGCTCTTTATGCTTAGTTTTATTTGCAACAAACTTAATTGAAGCAGAGAAAATGGCTTTTTCTCTTTTCTTTTTGTGTTGGTGTGCGTGTTCAGTTGAGGTTTGTCAAACAAAACAATTGGGATTGCTATTTTACTGCAGAGTTCACTTTCAGTCAAGACACCCCTCTCCCCAGACACATTTATGAATCCATTCTGATTCTTTAATACTAAAGAATTATATTCTCAGGCTACATTCTCCAATTCCATTGATCTTTGAAAATTCTGATTAAATGTTACATTATGCTTGTGTTCATTTTAGCTTCACTGAAAATTTGCCTTAACTAAATCATTATAAATATCTGTTCTCTAAAATGTTATAGACTAAGAAAGATGATAACCTTTTAAGACGTCATGTGAGTATAAACATTATTAGTGTGAGTTACAATATTAATCAGTTTTTTTTTCTTTTTAGAAGAGTGAACTTAAAATTTACTGAACATTGTAGTGTAATATCATGTGTTAAAAGTTGGCTAAGTTCAACAAATAAATAAGTTATAGACCAATATATTTAAATTATTTTTCTAGTTATTTACAAGCAGGCTATTGTCCTCATCTTTGTTGTCACTGCCACATTTTGGCTGTTGGCCTTCATCAAGCGCTTGCTAATCCAGAGGGTACAATGGCTGAAACATTATAACAAGATGGGGATAATAGTCCCCATGTAAATAATACCACCTCATTCCAGAAATTCAGAGAGAAATTATTTTTTTTCTTGGCTGTTATAACTAACATATGTGTGCATTGTGTGTTTCGGTTAGGTATATATTTATACCCAACCAACACGCATACATTCAAAGGATTACATAAAAATAAATTGCTTTATGTCCAATTTACACACTGAGGATCAAACTCAATATTAGCAACCTAGTATACGTAACTATTGGTACCTATACTAGTTTGCTAACCATTACTCCATAATCAAGGTACCCATCTCCTGTGTCAAGTTATTGATTTATACCCCTTTGCATTTTGTCATATGAAAGATCATAAAAACTTGAAAATTCCAATATATTTTTCTTTATGTGCTGTGTACCCTCGGGATGGCTCCCCACAATTTCCTGTCTTTTGAAAGCTCTTAATAAATTTTATCTCTCTGTTATTTCACCTAAACCTTGTTCTGCCATCCATTTACTCAAGCTCACTCATATGTTATGTGTTGTTTTCCTCTGTCCCTTCTGTGAGTATCAGATTTTCCAAGCTCCCTTTCCTCATTATGTCTCCTAAAAATTTCAACTGTCTCTTCCTGATGTTAAGTATAAGTTTCCTTTTTTTGTTTCTATTTTCTCTAAAACTTTGTCATTGGTATACTCAACATCCTTCTACAGAACCACATTTCTGTTGCTTCAGATCTCTTCTTCATTTTTGAGGATTTAAATTTTAATTAACTGTTGGTGGAAGTCAAGAGAATCAGCATCTTGACATGAGGGTAATTTAAAAAATTAATTTAATTTGATATGAGTGCACCAAGTTTTCCATTACTTACAGATTGATTGTGCAACCATCACACATTTTAGATTCAATTTCATCAGTCAAAATCCAGCTACCCCATTGATACCAGCAGAAATTTTGATTTTTACCCTATCTGGAATAATTTACCCCTATTGCTGACTGCTCTACTGGTAATCATCTGAGCAAATGATTGCTTTGAAATCCTAGCTAAGATATGTTAATGTTAATATTAACCATTTCCTTATAAGGAAACATTTGGCATTCATTGAACGAGTAGTTACTGCTACCGAGATTTGTAATTTATAAAATCTTTCTTTTAAAACAACTTTTCAGGAAAATAGGTTTCTCAAGTTCATTATCACTCTTTTGACTATTGGCTTCCTTTCTAAATTGTTGTTTATAGGGTAGAAAGTCAACATCTTTATTGTGTCATTAGTTTTTTTGCTGAGTAACATATGTTGTCCATTTTAGTTTTTGCCACTGTTGAAAGTCCTCAAGTGATGTGGCTTCTGTTATCTTTGCGATTCTGTAGCATCAGTCCACAAGGTTGAAAGATGCTATGATATAAACATAGGAAACCCTCTGAATACACATGATGACACCTAGCCTAATCAGTGTATACCAGTCAAAAATGCCCAATATGGGGATAGGCTTTGATAAAAGCAGAAAATGACATAGCAGCTTGGACTCAGTTAGAATTATCTTCAGGTCAAATAACCCAGTCAGCTCAGACAGTTTTCGATTGAGTGTGTTCCTAAATAAGTAGATCTGACTCCAAAGTTGCCTTGGCTGTCTTATCTTTCAAGCTTAAAAATGAAATTTTATTGACACTCAGCCATGGTTTTGTCTGATTACTCCCATTCCTGCAGTGCCTCATCTCCTAGGTACGATACTAAAATGGTTATTGTCAGGCAACTGATAAGCAGATTGGTGAAACTAAATGGAATATTTACTGTAGCCCATTTTAATTCACCAAGACAAAACAGAAGTCATTAGAGTCAAATCACATGTTTATTATTATTATATTGATGGGATTCTGTAGTGCCAGTCCACAATGTTTGATGATGGATGGTTTTCACTAGGGCCTATAGGCTTCATTCACTGTAAGCCATTTTTAACCATTGATCATAGAAAGCAACTGTATACAGCTGACAGTTTAGATATTTCTGAACAGGTTTGCACAACATCCATATGAAAGTCTCAATTGAACAAGACTATTTAAGAACATGACTTAAGTATTTCAGTTAATGTTTTGGTTTTGTAACAATTTATGGTGTTGGGCAAAACTACCTTAAGCACAGCCTATTCTCCATTCAATTTCTTTATCTCCTAAACTAAATTTTTTATAACTGATCCATTCCCTGTGTGTTTCAAGTGTTTAATATTTACTAATTACACATCCTGAATTTTTATGAGTTAGATAAATAACTGGATTTACTTGAGCAATACTGATACTTTTTTTTTTTCATATCTGCCTTGAAACAATCTATTTTTAGAATAAAGAAGTGGAATAAAATTTATTATTAGAGATTGATACTTTTGTTTATTTTATTGTTTCACTTTAAAAAAAAATCTGATTGGTTTAAAATATGTATGTGGTTTCATTTGCATGAATGAATTTAATTTATTGAATTTAGAGGTTGAATATTGATGGCATTTTAGGTGTGTGTGTGCGCTTGTTTATACGTAAACAATTAACATAGAAGCATACAAAAACTTGGGTTTCTACTACAGGATGTTTTTTCTCCTTTTTTTTTATATAAACAGTAGCGAAACAAAGTTCTCAATGTCTTCTGAGAATGCTTGTTTTTTTGGGGGGTACAGAAGTTAGGGTAAGTAAGTATAAGCATCATTATAATGTTCAAGCTCAAGTGAGCCTTGTGCAGAGTTGGAATGACCAAAGAAAAGTTTGTACTTACTTCATTGTTGGAGGGTTTAAATATAGTTATAATAGTTGATCTCAAGTCAGAATTGTGCTGAGATGGAACAACCAAAGAAAAGGTTGATTTACTGCATAGGTGGAGGTTTTGGAAAACACATGTGAATGTCATGCATTGAATAGTGGAAAGAGAATTCAGTCATCAGTGGACTGGGGAAATGAACGTGACTCAGCAGAATGTCCTTTTTTCCATGTGTGGCTATATCTTGAAACAGGAAAAGAGGAAGGAAAATGTTTTTTTATAGTCTTAAACAGCACTCATGAAGCCAAGTTGAGTAATAAAATTTCTGGTTCCTTTATTACCAACATCATGGGAAAATGTATTTCTTTTTCTTTTCTTTTTTTATTATTCATTATTATTATTTTATTTATCAATTTTGTTTCATTTTCCCACAAATTAATAACTTTTCCAATATCTACTTATTCCCATTTTTTTTGTTAATTTAACTTTTCTTTGTTCTGAACATGTCATGTTTTTGGGGCTTACCATAATTAGATAAACAGATGACTTAGGAACATTGCTAGACTGACAATGAGATTTTACAGCAGCAAAACCAGGATGGTGTATGTCAGGCAGGAAAACTACCATCTATTTGCCTACAGTGTATTCTCAGCATCACATGGAGAGACAAAGTTACCCACACTGCTTTACTGAAGCAATTAAACTCCTGGAGCATGCGTTTCTTCCTCTGCCGATGTCATCCAATGGCTGGGTCATGTACATCAAATGACAGTTGTATATTAAAAGTCATCATGTATGCTAAACTGATCACATGATACCATCTGGCAGGCTGCCCTTAGCTATATTTCAAGGACATTAGCAAGAGGGACGGGAAACTCACAGACATCACCTCAAGTAGCTAGGAAAATCTAGCAGGCAATCACATCATGCTGTTCAAGTAGTCGCAAGAAAAAGCAAAACCTACTATTGGAGACCAGAAGACAACACAGAAGAAGGGAAATCAATCTCGGACCTTCATTCCATATTCCAACTTTGTGTGTCATGCAAAGAGTGGAATGTTAAGCCATTCTAGATGCTGCTCACCAGAGGACTGAATTTTTTAACAAACAAGGCATGACCATTATCTTGCAAGATAAAATGATGCTTACCTACCATGACTAGATAAACAGGACTTAGAAACATTGCTAGACCAACAGAATAGGCAAAAAAGAATAATACCCTGTTGAAGGTTGACAAAAACCATAAAATGATTAAGGTGGAACAGAAGAATTCAAAAAAAAAGATTAAAACTGTTACAGCAAAGAATAAATAAATATGAATATATAGGACCTACAAAAATAATTAACTTTTTTGAAAATTTTTAATGTTAATTTTACAAACATTGATCTATTTTGAAACAGTCTCAGTCAACTGGTCAAAAACAAAATCAATAAACATATCAGATAAATTACAATGTGTAGCAAAATTTTGAATTTTTTTTGTCTTTGGTCAGTAAGTGTTATTTCCTAATTGCTTCTGTCTAAAAAGCAAAGGGAATGACTATTATTCCCTTCAAAACTTTGCTATTGTAACCTGGACAGAGGGGAAAATAGAGCCATGAAATTCATACAAATTTGGACGGAACCAAGTGAAAGCTCTTCTGCATGGTGGATCCTTCCAAACATTGAGCTGGCAAGAATGCACTTGCTATTATATATGTAGACATTCTGTCATCCATCCCAGTGCCACACTATCCATCTGTCATCCATCCCAGTGCCACACTCTTTGGAGGAGTGGGTATGGGAAGCTAAGCTTCCCATACCCACCTCCAAAGAGAAAGCAGTCATCTTCAAATGAGAAAAGCAATTCAGAAGAGGATGAAGTCATTGATCCAGATTGCAGAAGTGCAGCTGAGGAGAGAAACCAATACTACACCAACCAAAAAGACCTCAATGACCTCATCAGATCTTGGTCTCAGAGTCTAATGCCAAGCTTTTGACATCAAGACTCAAGTAGTAGAAATTTTTAGATGAAAGTGCACAAGTTGCAGGTCAGAGAAAGTGTCATCAGTGTATTTTCAAGCTTTTTCACCCCTCAAGATGGGCTTTGCTTCTGTCTCAAAGTGACCGATCTATTTGAGGCAATTGGGCATACTTGAGTTTTAGGCGTATACAATCAATGAGTTAGCCCAGGCATCACCAAACCTCTTCGTGTCACTGGTCTGTACAACCCTCACAATTAATATGAAACCAATTTCAGTACAGTGCTTTAATCCCCGAGTGTATTAGTCCAACAGTAAAAAAAAAAAATTGTATGGGTAGTAAAGATTGGAAGGGATGAGGGAGAGAATGAGAAGATACAGGCAAAGAATGAGCTGATGTGTGATCTTTGTTATGTAATTTTTAGAAGTTCAATTTATTATTACCATCATCAGTACTAGTGGTTATAGTTTTGGTATTTTCTCTTATTATTTTATATCTTCACTCCTTTTGCTTATCAGCACATCACATTGAAACACCAGTTCCCATGCGATCACCAAAGTTAAGTAACATCAAACTTGGTCAGTACCTAGATGGGTGACTGCTTTGGAATATCAATAATTTGGATATACAGGTGGTGTACTGGATAATAGCTTGTAGGAATAAGCGTTCTCACAGCAAATTTGTCGTGAATTACTTTCACAACACAAAGTAAAATCACTAAGTACAGTCTTGAGTATCAGGGCAGAAAGAAATGCTGAAAACTCAATTCGCCGGTACTATCTTAAATCACGATGCGTGTTACCAGTCAGGAAAATAAATCACTCTCCAACAAACGCCGGAGCCAAAAATGCCCGAATTTTCCTTCATCAAATCGAAAACACCAACTGCTTTTATCAGCAGAACCTATTTTTTTCATTCGTTGACAGCTGGGATAGGATGCTCCATAATTTGCATATCAATATACTCTTATAGCGACTCCTGTGACGGACTTGTTTCTTTTTCCATCACAGAATACACACGATGCGCTGTCGCTTGGGTTGACGAGGTAAGTCACCGTTTTCTTCGCTATAAGATTTTTGCTGACTATTTTTTGGTAATCCTTCTTCGGCAGATCGCACACAAAACACAAAACTTTTTTCCGGGGTACCTGATTATCTTGTTCACTACAGAATTGTTAATTGGAGAGCTAAATTTCAATTCCTGTTGTGTTAGTTAAATTTATTTATGCACAAATACCTTTGGGAAAGGTATGAATTCAACTCATCTGTACCCATCAATGGGTTAATTAGTAAGACTTGTCTCACTAAACCATTATTATCTCCCCCCAAAATTGTTACAATCTAAAATATTTTCTAGCTTTAAATAACATACAAAGAGTTGATAATACATAAAAAAAACAAATCAATCTTCTTCTCACAATTATCACCAGTGCTTGTGTCATGATTACGATTCATGTACATTATTCCATCAATATCTTCCCCAACATCTTTTATCTGCCATTTTCTTTCAGATTATGACTTTCTACAACTTCCTGTTTCTTATTTATACTTTAACATGCAGACTATTGTCCTCATTTTTGTTGTTTTTAGCACAGTTTCTATTAGTTTCTGTACAATCACCAAAGTTAAGCAGTGCCAAATCTGGTCAGTAGCTAGATGGGTGACCGCTTGGGAATACCAGGTGCTGTAATGGATAGTATTTTTGAATTTTTAATCAGAGAGACAAGTTCCAATTACCACAATAGTAAGATAAATGTTACTATTATGGCCTGAAAAGGAGATTAAATTTTCGTTGACACATGTGTTAATAACCTGCCCGTGTGAACTGCTTGTTCAATAGTGAGAATGTCAAGTCTTTGTGCGAGTAGAGGAGAAAAGTCAGATCAATTTTCATTGGTTTAAAATGAATGAATTGATGATAATTATAATTGTTATAATTATTTTATTAGAATTATTTTTTTGACAATATGATTAATTTTTATTTATTATTTATGGACACAACACTTGCTTTTACTAATTTGTTTAAGAATTCTTTCAGTTTCCCTGGTGCCGTCTGCATTTAAGATTATGTCTGTGAATATCACTTACAGTTAGAAAGATAATTCCATTATACATTATTTACTCACACAAATGTAGGACTTTTCAATCAGCAAATATAACATGCTTAAATATATTTTATCATCATTACTAGTGAGTCAGAATTTACAAAAACAAGAAAGACAACTGCTCCCTATCAGAAGATATAGAAAAATAGTAACCAACAGAAAATATTATAAAAAGTAAACAAAATAAAAAATTATATATTTAATAATTTTAGTGTCATATCAGATTTTATGGTAGGATTGTTTGTCATTGGCAAACAACAACTGGGGACTAAAAAATTAGTTTAAACTATCATTTATCCTGAAATGAATTTGAGTGAGAAAAAAATATGATATTAAATAAAAAAAAAAAGGTAATTAAAAGAAAAATTAAGACAAAATGAAGAGAAAGAAAAGCAAATGAAGGAGCTAAAGAAATGAATGAGTTGGAGAAAAAAGAGAGAAGAAGAATGAAAAATTGATAAAGAGAAGAATGTTGATAAAAGAAAACGTCAGTGATAATGTTGAAAAAAGGAAAGAGTTTGAATGAAAAAAAAAGACTGGATTAAATTTTACGAAAAAGGGTTGAAAGTAGAAAAAAAGAGCAATACTGGGGAAAAAAATGAAAAAAAAAAAATGAAAAATATAAGAGAAAAGAATTTTGACCAAATAGCTAAAAACAAAACAAAAAAAATATTCACAAAATGCCATAAAATGTGTCAGAATGATAAAAATTGAAAGAACAACATCCACTGCATCCCATCTGGATTTTTCAACATTTTTTTGGTAATAGAATATTTCAAATTCAGCAAAATAATTCTTTAAACTGTACCCAATTGCTTGAGTTATTGACTGATAGCAGACATATCTCAAATTTCATCTCAAGAGAAGAATAACATTGAGATCAAAGTCGAGTAAAAGTGCCTTCATCCCATGATTATTTTAAGACTTGTAAACTCACTGAGAGCTGTGAGTCAAAAATGTTTGAAAAAAATAAAGATATCTTATTTGATGACATAATTCCTTCCCCACCACCATTTCAGAAGGGAATATTCATTAAAAATGTTAATGAATTTATGGGTAAGCATCTAATATTCTTGAAATATATACCTATAGCATAATGAGTATTTGATTAAATATTAGAATATTATATAGTCAGGCTAAGTTCAAGTAGTGGTAACCTAAATTGACTGGGTAAAGAATAGCCAAACAGATTCCTCAAATTTGAATAGAAGAGCTACAGGATATTATTTAGTTATTATTTATTAGTAAAAAAAAAATGCTGTTTTAATCATTTTACCCCAAGGAAAGCATTACAGCCACTAAGATGTAACGGGAGTGTGAAACAATAAAAGAAAAAGAAAAACTTTATTAAAAAGAGAGAAAAATAAAAAAAAAAAAACAGGAATAAAGGAAATAGAAATGACAATTGACATTATATCTAAATTTTTGAAGATCAAAGTTGAATGGAAAGCAAGAGGCTGGAAAAGAGTTCACAAGCAAGAAGTGCAATAGAAGAAACTGTTAGCATAGAACCTATGGTTACATCTAGCCATTTCTACTGTAAAATGATGAGACCTAACTGCCAATCTAGTTCTGTGCTTATTTGCAGTTGAGGTACTTATCAGAACAATTACTATGAAAATATTATAATAATGGAAATATTGTAGCTATATATACAAATTACACATATATAAGAAATATGTAAAACATTAGGAATAACAAAATATGGTGTCAAAAAAAGAGAACTATTTTTAAAAAGTCTTTGAAATTTAAAGTTGACTGAAAAGCAAGAAGGTATAAGAGAATTCCACAAGTGAGAAGTGCAAGAGAAGAAACTGTTAGTATAAAACTCATGTTACATCTAGCAATTTCAATAGTAAATTGATGAGACCTATCTGCCAATTTAGTATTATACTTAAGTTCATAAGGTTATAGTTGATCTGCTAAAGAGAAAAGCACAATAAAGCTATGTTATGACAAGATGCTGGACTGATAATATTGTAGATTCTTTGGATTTTATCAAGAATCTCTAGGTGCATAGCAGAAGCACTGGGCCAAATGTGGTAGCAACATTCAATGCATGGATGAATGGTAGACCTATATAGGTGTAAGATAGGATCTGGCAAGAAAAACTGTCTAGCACAACACTGGGAACCAACCTTTCTCATAGCAAGCTTAGCAATCTATTCACTATAATCTTTGCACTTCATGTTAGCAGAAAGCATTAACCCAAGAAGATGCAATGAGCCAATCTAATGGAGGTCAGCATCAGACATGCTATTAGAAGGCAAAAAGGGGTGTCTCAGATGATTAAAAGAGAGCAGAGTAATTTTTTAAAGAAAAAAATGGAAATTTA